>OY998270.1:42382500-42945431 GCA_963922045.1 Persicaria maculosa | reverse complement strand
AGTTTGAATTGGACAAATCCCTATTAGGAAGGAGGGAATAGAGGGGAAAGGTTTGAAGATTGAATGAATCCGATCAAGCATAAAGAGTGGAGGAAAGAGGAGATTTAACATTTACTTGTTAGTGTGCAGTCTCAAGTGACATCTTTTATTATAATGTTTGTAATATTATAATGTGTGTATGGTTGTAAATGTTAGCTATCCTATTGATACTCGATTATTAGCCAATCCCGACTGAGTCGTATTGAGTTTTTATTGCGCTTGATCATCTAACGGGATTAGTAAGTAATTGAGGTGGGAATCAAGACTAATATTTTTTTTTGGTAAGGCCGGAAACCTGGAGAAAACTCCAAGGAGTAAAAGAACAACGGACTACACAGTCACAAGCTGAGGGGTAGTCCTCCCTCTACAATCATCAACAAGAATACTCGAAATGAAATCCAGCGGCTCCTCGAGCATGTGGAACCCAAAGGCACAACTTGGGCTAATCTAGCGAGGGAGTCGGCGATATGGTTCGCTTCCTTAAAGACATGTTCGAGTCGAATAACCCAACTCTTCTTGAGATAGCCCAAATTTCTCATTGATCATTTTCCCCCTATTACTATGCTCCTCATTATAATGTCCTTGTGTTCTCTTTTTCCTCAATATTGGAATGACTAATATTGGAATGAGAAGCACACCATATTCCCCCTATTACTATGCTCCTCATTATAATGTCCTTGTGTTCTCTTTTTCCTCAATTTCTCATTGATCATACATGATAGTTACATTTGTGTTCCTTTCGACCCCTGCACTGAGTCCAAATGATGAGAAAATTCCTCATGGTTTCATTTTGCAATGCTCATGTTGACTTTAATGTTGGGAAGCTCCATTTCTTCCAGGCTTCTCTTTCGCACATCACCTAAGGTGGACAACTACATGCAAGTTGTTTTTCTCATCTCTCCTCTCTCATGTTGCCCATTTTGACAAGGGCATGCACTCTCTTCCTTAGTCCCTTTACACATTATTTTGATTTCATTATATGGTATCTAACACATATTAGATTTCACAGTTTCTTGTGGTACCTACCAACGTGCGTGAAAGGAGGTGCCATATAATTTTCAGGTTGCATACAACTTCTTGGATTTTGTGCCTTTGAGAGTCGCGTAGGGATATTCTGGCCATCCATTATGAAGATGAGATCACAATACATTTCTAAGGAAGCTAAAAGCACCATTATGAACTTCTTCCACATTCCACCCAATTATCTTTGTTGGCATTGTGTTATACAATGTAAGTGACATGATTCAAAATACTATTCTTGGGGCTATAAGGGGATGGTAGCAGTTGCTTTGTAGGAAGAGGGGAATTAATACCATATAGAAGCTAGGTGGATATAAACAACTAGGCATTTCTTATATAACATTTGAAAGGGGTCAAAGTTGAAATGGTCCATATATATATATATATATATATATATATATATATATATATATATATATATATATATATATATATATATATATATATATATATATATTTTATTAGGTAAAAATTCGAAGGTTAGACAGGCCTGACTCATCGAGAGGCCGACAAAGTCGGCAGACGGCGAACCGTCAAACGTACAACCAAACTAATAGAAATACAGACTAATAGAAATACAGACAACAAGCGAAATGAAACAAACAGTAATAAACTCTACAACGAAAAGAAACAAGAAGACCAACTCCAAGAAAGCTGAGGAAGCCGCCGAAGAACGAAGCCAAGCACCACCAAACAGTGATACCGCGGGCCAGCGGTACAACATGACTCTAACTCCTGTAGGTAGTGCAGATGAACTCCAAGGAAGTACAATCCTAGATACGGAGTCGCCCTGAGCGCACCACCTCGACCCCAGCCAGACCCGACTCCAGACTCCACACCCCCCAACAAAGCAGAAGACCTCCTCGAAACATCGGAAGCAGAGCCGCAAACTGCTCGAACAGAACGCCAAAAAGATTCCACCTACAAGAATAGCAACAATCCCTTGCGGGATATAGTCAAACCCTTTTGGGTGAATTTACTCAAACCCTTTCGGGTGGATTTACTCAAACCCTTTCGGGAATTTTATCAACAAACACACACATATATATATATAATTTTAATTTTTGTGGGGTAGACTAACCTTGGCTTGCAAGGCCAAACTAACCTTGCAAGCCAAGGAGAAACACATCAATCAACAAGACAACACAGTGCCGTGGTGTGCAAGGCCAACCATAACACTTGCACGCCAAGGAAGACTCGGGCCGCCGGCAAAGGGAGCCAGGAGACTTGAATTTTAGCTTTTATTTTTTTAGGTTGTTTGGAATTCCTTATATGCATTTATCCTTTGTTATGTTTTGAAGCTTTGAGGATGTATTAAAGTTGAGATTTGAGGATGGATTAAAGATGGTGAAACTAAAGAATATGCATATTCCTTATTGAGAAAAAAAACTAAGGAATATGCATATTACTGCTCATAAAGTTTGGGAGACAATTCCTTATATGCATTTATCCTTTGTCATGTTTTTGCCGAATATGAAATATGCATCAATTTAGTTTTTCAAAGATTGTGTGTTTTAGGGGCTCGTGCTTTGTTTTATTTTGTTCCATTATGTAAAATGAGCATTTTTGTGACTTCTAACAGATACCAAACGACTAAGAAGAACCATGAGCGAGTCACTTCACTTTGTGAAAGACATAAGTGGTTTGGAAAAGGTCAATCAAGCTTCAAACTCTTTGAGTAGTTTTTTGTTGAAATAATAAGGTAATGACTCATTCACATCATCTTTTTTAAAGTAGTCTTATTTTCTACTCTAATTCTCTTTGTTTTACACTCCCAGCCTCTTGCTTATACAATCAGTGCTAAAGATGGTGGATGGTTAGTTGTCAGACCATTCACACCAGTATGCAAGCCAGGTGGTCATGGGGTTATATGGAAGTTAGCACATGACAAGAGTGTACTGCAGTGGTTCCATTCTCATGGAAAGAGAGGTTCAATAGTGTGACAAGTCAGGTTGTTTATCCTTTTAATTAACTTCTTTAACATGGGTCTTTTATCTTTCTTTCTCCTCTGTCTTCCACTTTCCACCTCTCAGAACTAAAGACACTAGATTTTGATCTAATTATTGTTATTGTTGAACTGCCAGCAATGTTGTGGCTGCTACCGACATGACCATGTTGGTGTTTACTGGAATTGGTGTACTTCATAACAAGCTAAAGTTGTTTTATGTGTCCATGGTTGATTCAGATTTTCTGGAAGAACTATACTACATTCCACAATTCCACCGTTGTGTCAATCTAAGAATGGTTGCACTAATTTTTTGAGTTATTTGGAATATAAGTGTTAAATATTAAATTAGACAATAGTGGATGAGCACTTCCTTGCTCACAGTCAATCGATGCCAATTGTTGCCAGTACCCCTTAAGTTGTGTGAAATATTCAATAAGAGGAGCACTTCCTTGCTCACAGATATAGATTTGTTTCTTGATCTGATAGATCAGTGGTCCATTCTTTTGACCATAACTCTCTTCTAGATCCTTCCACATTTCATAAGCGGTTTCATATTCATCAATGAAGTTATAGATTTCTTTAGAATTGTGTTCAAGATCCATGAACAGACAATGTCATTGCAATGATTCAATTGCATCAAATTTTCATTAGTTTGAACAATAGATCCATCCAGAATCCATATTTTGTTCTTGACAGAGAGAGCCTTCAACATCAATCTTTTCCAACGGCGATGATTATCTCCAGTAAGCTGAGTTGTGGAGAGCATCAGGCCTGAATTTTCAAAGGGATGGATGGCCATCGAACTCTATAGATCAACAACGTTGATTCTATCCCCTCGCAGTCATTCATCAGAACGCTCACCATTCGGAGTCTCCATGGCTGTGTTGATCGAGCTTTGAAGAGATTCGTGGAAAGAAATAGAGCGGGGAAGAAGTGATGAATCTAGAGCAAGATGATCATCAATCTTCAACACTGATCGAGCGAGAGTGCTCTGTTACCATGATGAGAAATCAATCTTAGATCTGGCTTGATTCTTCCAAATGTGAATGAAGAGAGAAGAAGATGAAGATTGAGAGAAAAGTTGTTTTCACATTTAAGCAGAGAGAACAATGTACAGAAAATTTGAGTTTGTTACAAGAGGGAGATGCCTTGTATATACACACTCATACCTGTGATCTGATCTCAGCCTCTTACACTTAACTAACAAACAACCGAAATAACAAAGTTCAACCTCTTTCAACAGTTTTTGCTCCTTAGATGGACGACCTTTGCCTTAAGGAAGTACTCATTGATTTTCTTGATGGCTGCCTAATTTCAATGGGAGATCGATTACCAAATGATTTGTAATCGGAGTGGCTTTTGGTCTATATATTTGTAATTAATTTAGGGGTATAGGCATACACAGGGCCGTCCAATGATTTTTAGATGCCCTGTGCATATATCAAAATGGGGCCCTAATAAGAAAGGGTTTTGTTGTCGAAAAAAATTGGCATCTAGTACAATAAAATTAACAATACTATTGAAAATTTGAAACTAATATATCTTGAATTTGTAAATAAAGAGCGTCCATATCCGGGGTTCAAACTGGGGACCTTTGGGTACTACCCGCAAGTCCTTTCCAGTGAGCCATTCCGGAATGGTTTGAAACTAATATATCATCCATCACTTAAATAACACAATACTTCTAGAATTGTTTGAAACAAAATCTTCAATTAACTAATATATCATCCATCACTTAAATAGCATAATAATAATCATTATTTATTGTCAAGGAGTGTGCTTCATTGCTTCTCGTTGGGAAAGTTGTGAAAGTCCCATGAGTGTAATGAAAAACAATCAAATCTAAAACCAATTTCGATCGCGTATCTTTACCAAAGAGCATATCTATTCGCACTAGTGGGTTCCTCAAGGCGACAAATCCACCGACAATCCCGAGTTGCAAATTGGAGAACTAATGCATTGTAAGTCCCGAATTTCCTGTTGTCTGCGAAAGTGAAAGTCCCAATTGAATTCCCAAATTGAAAATAATAGGACATTATAAACACAACAAAACATGACGTGAAGGATTGAAGGCGCAATTCGGGACTGCGACACCGGAGATCGGAGATGAAAGTCTCAAATTGAAAATCGGAGATTGAAATTCGAAAATTACCGATGATTGAGATGTGGGGGCATTGGGGCAGACGAAGGCAAAGGGCACGACGAGGAGGGAGCCTGCGAAACCGGCGACGGCGAGTCTGCGACAATGGTACACCGGCGAAGGCGGCAAGGAGGCGAGAAGGAGAAACAATAGCATGGAATTAGAGGGATGAGCTGAGACGAGCCGGTGGTGTGATTGTGTGAAAGAGATGCATTTGATAAGAGTGAAAGCTTGAATTTTGTAGAAGGGTGAAGCGTGATTTTTGCGGGGAAGGCGAGGCGTTGCAAATTCAATTAGGCATGCGTTTTCAATGAAGAAGGAGAAGAGAAGCCAGGGTGAAGCGTGATTTATGCTTTTCTACTTTTCTCTGCTACAATTAAAAAAATTAATATATATACCCATACCATAACAAAAATATGGTGCCCCGTGTAAAAAGTGGTGCCCTGTTCCATTGGGCTTTTTGAACAACCCAATGGACGGGTCTGGGCATACACACACCCAAAACCTAACACCAGCGCTCAACCAATTCCTGGAATATCAAATTGCATCTCAATAGAAAAAACTTCAAAAGCAAATTTACAATAGATTAACATCAAGGATGAAAACGTGTCTCACTTGATTTGAGCACAAAATTTTCAATTCACAAAGGACAGATCATCAATCATCAATCCAACAACTACGTACCCCTACAATTAGCTACTGAACCTAGAAAAATCCCTAATTAACTCCCCTTATTTTCTTCTGGTGCCCTAACAACAAAACCAGCTCAAATAACACAATCGCCGCCTTTTCTCCCATCCTCCACCACCCCCGTCGAGCAACCCGAGCTCTCCCGAACACCGCATACTTATCCCTACCCCTATCTATTTTCTTGTTTCTTGTTTACATGCGTGGAATTGTGATCTCATATGGTAGAATCTGCGAGCAGAGTGTGGGCTCAAGGATGGATCATTGGTAGGCCTAGCAAGGATGAAGAAGAACGATTGGGCAGTCGAAGTGGATGGCGGTTCCCGGTCTAAGTACTTGACATCGTCGGAATCCGATAGTGTCGTATCTCGGGGCTCGAGCTCATGCATCCGTTATTATTTTCAAAAAAATAAAAAAGATTTAGTGTAATTATATAAATTTTGTCTTGTCAATAGACAAAACTCATCTTGCCGTTAGACTTCCCCAAACCTAATTTTTTCTTTTACAAATAAATAAAATAAAAATTACAGACAACCACCTTCATGGTCGCCAGAAACCTCCTTCGGGAGCCCCAATCCACCCTCTTCGGGTGTCTCAAACCTCCTTAGGGAGCCAACAACCCGCCTTCTCGGCGCGATGAACCTCGGCTTCGGTTGCCTCCTCTCCTCCTCGTTCGACCACCCCTTCTCCCCCTCGGGTGCTCGTTTTTGTTCAACCTGTGAAGTTTTGGCTTCTTCGATTCCCGTTTGGCGGAATCGCTCAAAGACGAAATCAACTTGGAGATTTCGTTGAATTGGGTTTACTTCCCCTTTTCAATCGTCCTCCTGCCTTATTGTCTTCTTCTGGCCTACGATTGCTCGTTCGGCCTCCCTTGGGATGCCGTTTTGGCTTTCGATTTTGGCAAAATCCGGGCCTTCGGCTTTAGTTCATCCGTTTTGACTCTTCCCAGTCCTTGTACAGTTGCAATTCCAGGGCCTTGGGCCCTTCTTGTGCTGCCAGCTGCCTCCACCGGTGACCGGTGTTTTCGCCTCCGACTGTATTGTTCGTGTGCCCGGTCGCCGGCAGCCCGTGTCGTGTCTTGCCTTCGGCAGTGCTCGTTACCTCCTCCCTGTATTTTCCTCTGCCAATCCCTTCTAACCCCCTATTATTCCCTCTCCGGCCACCATCTTTCCACCGGTGGCCTCGCCGAGTTGGCCTATCCTTTGCCCTGCAACTTCTCTTGGTTAGGTGGTGGTTTTCCTGGTTTTTCTACCTCGTCCCTTCTCCGGTTCCCTTTGCTTCGGGCCTGTATTGGGCCCCAAGGGACCCGGTTTGATGTGTCCAACCCATTTGGTGTTAGTCTTGGGCCCGTAGCATTTCTTTGGCCCATTGATGGCCCATTGAAAATTGGTTTCAATATTAATAAAATATAATTGGTAATAATAATAAATAACTATAATAAATAATTCCCGGTTGGGTTAGCTACTATCCCGTTTGGGTTTCTGGTGGGTGGCTCTGCGTTTGGCGTAACTGGACTTTCTTTCCGCGCGATGGGGTTCTGGTAGTTGGAGTCGGGACAGGCTGAGGTCGTAGCAGTGTGTATCGAGGCGTCTTCTTTTTTCCGGAAAACTGTTTCCTTGGAGGTTCGTCTTCATTGCCCACAAATGTCTCCTGATGTGCCGCTGGCCTACGGTGCTGCCGCTGAGGAGTGCTTGGCTTCATCCGTAGTATACGTCCTCATCCCTTTCGGTCTGGTTGTTTTTAGTTTCGCTTTTGTATAGTGTTATTGCTTGTATCTGGCACCAGTTTTGTATTTTGTGTTTGTTTAGACGGTCTTCCGTCTGCCAACTTGTCGGCCTTCGAGATTCAGGTTTGTCTGACCTCGAATTTTTACCTAATCAAAAAATAAAATAAAATAAAAATTATACTATTGGTGTATTTTTGTGAAAATTTCTCTAAAATCTTCTTATTGAGTTTGTCAAGTATAAAAACAAACTAGTCTAGCTAGTTCCCGCGCCACTACGCGCTTATTTTAAAAATAATAAAATAATAATGATATAACATATTACGATGATAAATATAATACTCCCTCCGATCCAAAAAGAATGACGTTTAACTTTTTAAAACGTATTTTAAGGAGCTAAAAACTATATAAAATATTAACTTTTTTTAAATTATTTTTTCACAACTTAATATTTATTGGTAATAAGTATTAGATTATAAAAAAATATTAATAAAAATATTAATATATTATATAGTTTTTAGCTCATTAAAATACGTGTTAAAAAGTCAAACGACATCCTTTTTGGATCGGAGGTAGTATAATATAATTAATTAAATAGAGATTGTTGCAAATTTAATACAATTAGAGTGGATTACTTAAATAAAAATGTAAGTGAAGTACACTACTTATTAATATTATATTTTGAATTACTCTATTTAGTTTATAAAGAAAATTAATATATTTATAACATTAAAAAAACTTGCATTTTAAAGAAATCTTATTCGTTACTAAAAAGTAAAAATTATGTTTTGAATTAATCTAATTTCTTGGTAGAAAAAGAAAGAATACGTTCTTAATTTTATTTAAAAATTTTTAAATTAATCTTATTGGTTGGTAAAAATTGTTTTTTTCTTCTATTTTAAATTAATCCAATTGGTTAATGATTAATTAAATGATAAAAAATAAAAAGGAATAAAAATTAGTGATTAGTTGAAATATCTAAAAATAAGCTAAGAGTGACATATAAGAAAAAACTCTTCTATTTTAAGAGTCTTTATTGATATAGATATTAAATTTCTTGCATTAAATTAACTTATTTTTGTTAGTTTAGTTGATTGAGAATCAATTTTTTTGAACCAACAATTCGATTATCTAAACAAGCCTAGAGAAACCGAAAGATCAGACAAGCCGGTAGATGGACTAACAATCATGTATAACAAGAACCAAACAACAGAAGCAGATGATATAGTAAGAAAATACACGAAGTAAATGACATAAAAGAAATTACATATCGAAAAGTAGATATCATCTACGCTGTAAGACACAAGCCAACAAAATACAAAAAATGATCAGCCAAGAGAAGGCGCACACAGAGAACTCTAAGAATCACTAGTGGACACCTCAGATTATGGACTCTAAGAAGCCATCAAGCGTCGATCACATTTCCACGACGTCTCCAAACCAGACAAATCAAATAACCATTCATATGAGACCTGCACCACAACAAGAATAGCAAAGCACACCAACCGCAAGCCCAAATTCTAGCCACACTATCACCCATTCAAATCTCCAAAACCCGGCTCAAAACCCTATAGGATGATAACAAGGTCATAAATACGCTACTACAAATGTAAGCTAAAATAAAGACATATAAGTTGAGACTGAGAAGAAAAAAGGCAATAATAAATAGGCATAGAGATGGAAGAGTGATTGGAAAAGGACCTTAGTCGATCGAAGCAAGGTGGACGAGGCCAGAGTCGGGTTGGGACTCATACCAACGAAACACAAGCAGAGGAGCCCGACGGTGTCGTCGAAAAGGGAAAGGTCGAGGAAGGAGCTGAGGGCAGAGCCGAGCATGTGCCGGAGTTGCTCCTGGGTGAGGAGCAGGACGACGGGTGTGGAGTTGCTGCTGGGCGAGGAAGACCACGGCAGGTGCCGGAGGACCAAGGTGTTTGGTGGTGGAGGCATGCACCGGTTGGAGGCTGCGGAGGTGGTGGCTAGGACGGCGGCAAGGAGGTGGATGGGTGTATAGGCAAAGGTGGAAGGCGGCTCACGTGGAGGGTAACTGAGGTGGGTAGTAGCCATAGAAGGTGTAGGTGTGAAGATAGTGAGGCGGTAGACACGCTCAAACAAGAGCGTTTTCTAAGTCAAAATTGTTTATGTTGATTGAGAATCAATAAATGCCCATTTTAGCGGATAAAAAATAAATAAATGCCAATTTTAGAGGATAAAAAATAAATAAATGCCCATTTTTATTTCTAAAAAAAAGTCCATTTGATATTTAATTAATTTGTGAGGCTAAAGTCTTGGTAAATATTTTTAATCCCATCACCCCATTTTCGGAAGGTGCCAAACGAGGCCATTTGACTAGAGAAATGAAGGATTAAATTATACTACTGTGAAGGTTACACAGGTATTTTTACCATTTAGACATTTGTTAGTTTCAATTCAATGTGTATTTGATTCAATTAAATTCCCGTCCTATCCCCTGTTCGAATCAAATCGATCGAAAATTACTCACCTCCCCTCTCCCTTCCTCTTGAAGATGGAATAAGTTGATTAATTCCCGAATCTGAAGAGCAAATCTACCAGTTTCCCTCTCGGAACCGCTTAATCAACAACGATGCCGACGTCGATGGCAGAGATAGCGAGGCTTCACCGAGTATGGAAGACGGTTCTGACAATGCTCAAGGACAGAGGCTACTTGGTGGCCGATTTCATGGCCCAGATGTCCCGCGACGCCTTCGTCTCCAAGTTCGGCGGCGAAAACCTGAAGAGGGAGGACCTTGTCATTCACAAAACACATGCTCGTGATCCCTCCGATCAGGTCTCTTCACATTCCCATTTGATATTGATATCTAGATACCATATATTGATATCATCAAAATTACTATATTAGAAGCCCAAAAAAGCCTTAAAACAATATATATAATGATAAATTAAACACAAGATATAAGATATGAGCTCGATATCTATTATCTAGATATCGGTATATCGATACTAAATGAGGGCTCAGTCCAAAAAAACACGACCTTCCTTTCTTCCTTTGTTGATGCCTTTTTTCGAAAATGACTCGGTTTTTTTTGGGGTTTGGAAGATATACGTGTTCTTCCCTGAGGAGGCGAAGGTCGGAGTAAAGACAATCCACACTTATGTCGAGCGGATGAAGTCTGAGAGCGTCTATAGAGCAATTTTGGTTGTCCAATCCAGCATCACCTCATTTGCTAAAACCGCCATTAGCGAAATATCGAGCAAATTCACCCTTGAGGTTTTCCAGGTCCAACCAATCCAAATATCTGTCCATCTAATAAGTCAAGATGCATATAGTCATATAGATATCTTGGTTGAGTGCGTTTGTAATGAGTTGGAGTGCCGTGTTCAACAGGAAGCGGAGTTGCTAGTTAACATAAAAGACCATATCTTGGTTCCGGAGCACCAGCCTCTTACGGAAGATGAGAAGGAGAGCTTGATTCAGAGATACACCGTGAAGGTTACACAGGTATATATTTAACAATTTAGACATTTGTTAGTTTCAATTCAATGTGTATTTGTTAAGAGGTTAGGTATGGGAATGACATACATTGATAATAAAAAACTAAAAATGATGAGTTATAAGAAACGGTGAAACTCTACTAATAGCTTAAGCTTTTGTGTTAAGTTGGTAGATCCCGACTTTATAATCGCAAAAATAATAATAATAAATTAATTATAATAAATCAATGTAACCCGACACGTGATTGCCTCTCGTTAACGACCCGTCGGATATTTCACAGTATTTGATTCCATTTTTGTGATTGGGTGTGGTTAATTTGTTTAAGCTGCCGCGGATTCAAGTGATTGATCCTATTGCAAGATATTACGGTCTGAAGCGCGGCCAGGTGGTGAGGATAACGAGGCCAAGTGAGACTGCTGGCAAGTATGTCACGTATCGATATGTTATCTAGGCCTTAAAGGCCTAATTTCCAAAGGCTTTTTCAGTTTTGTTAGAAATCATTTGCTCCATGGTTGTTCATTTAAACAAAGCATTTGTTTCATTGAGGATTAGTTTTCCCTCTATGTATAATGGCAGCTCATATCACGGTTTTGTTGGCCAAGCTTTGTTTTCAAGTTTCAATAAAACTAGTGTTAGGCTCACCTTAGGCACGAGTTTTTAATTAATTTGATATTTAATTTTTATTTTAAATGTGTATATATATATTATAATTATTTTATAATTTTGATAATATCTATACTATATATATAAAGTTGAGTTTTGCCCCATTAATTGAACCTATTGAATGATTAAAAAATAATCTATACTATATATATAAAGTTGAGTTTTGCCCCATTAATTGCACCTATTGAATGATTCAAAAATAACCTAATATATTTTAAATATTAGCATAAAAAATTAAAAGGTTGTTCTAGCCTAATGGTTAAGGAATAATTTATATGCATAAGGTCAAAGGTTCAATTCTCCTTTAACTACACTATTTTTTGTTTTTTTAATTATATTAGTTTATCCCTTTAACTACAACATTTTTCAAGTTTATAATATATTATTTTTATTTGTTTTAAACCTAAACACATCCATCTCTAAAACAATTATCATTTTTTTTGCTCATATAGTTGAATTGCATGTAGAAGTGAGTAAGAAGATAAATAGAGTCAAGTTAATATATTTGTTGAATTTCAAAGATAAATAAACATATTAAAACTTTTAGAGATAAAAATTATTAATAGTAAAATTATAATGATAATATATTAACTAAAAATATATATTTAAAATAAGTCCCGTGCGTAGCACGGGCCTGCTCACTAGTATCATTGTTGGTTATAGTAAAAAAAATTGCATTGATACTATCATAATGATAATAAGTCTTGGCCGCCGCAGCCGTGGTCGTCACCACCCAGGAAGCCTCCCGCCAGTGCTCCGGCACCGTCGATCCAGACCGGATCAAGGCTCTCCCTCACCGTCTCCGAAGAGGCCATCGTCTGCTCCCTCCTCGTCTCCTTCTTCTCCCTCCTTCGTCACTGAAATTAAACACCGTCATTCTGAGTATAGGAGGAGGCAAGAGCTTCGCCTTGCCTACAGGCCTCGTGGGAATTCGGCTTTCATGCTATTTGTTTGAGATTTCTTTTGATCTTTCATTATTTTTGGTACTTATTGGATTTCTACATTGCAATTACAGAGGCGAGGGTTTGGGAAAGAAGGGAGAAAAATGGGTTTGGAATCAGATTGGAGAATTTGCTTGAATGGGTGAGGGTGTTTTGTCTTTCCACTTTATTCCATCCCGTCCAATCCTAAAAGTAATCTTCATTCAACCAAATACAAACATGATTACTTTTATAAATAATCTCCATCCCGTTCACCCATAAAAATAATTTTCATCTCATTCATCATTAAAAATAATCTTCATCCCCTAAAAAGTACCACGCTAGCAAACACACCCTAGGTGAGGAAAAATTGCAACATGAAGAATGTTATGCATAGCATTCGAAATTTATGGGTATGACATGAAAAAATTGTTAAAGAACTAAATGATGCGGCAAGCTCTTTACATGACATATGGAGCAAAGCACTCTTACATCGAAAGTTTGTTGCTGGAATTTTGAGTTTCGTCAATTCTTATATGCTTGGACATTTTTGTAACTTCTTGTGGTTTCCTAGCTAGCTATTGGGATTTTATTTTGATATGTTGTTTTGTTCCTTTTTATTTATGTATTTGGATTCAGGATTCTATTCATGGTTTGGTTTAGTTACTTTTACCTAATCTTGATATTACTTTCAATCATGGTATCATTTTTATCAATCATAGTCTATAGACATGATGGATCACTGGTTTATCAATCCTGCTAACATCATTTGTAACAAGGTTCTGGAGGTATGAGCTTTTAGTTTATAGTTGATTTTAGAGATAACTATTTGCAAATGTGAAGAATTTATCTTGTTTGCCTTTCGATCTCTTGATTTCAGTTGCTGGGTGGTAAGGAGGAAGATTGGAAGGGGATGAAGATTGGAAGGTTTTGCTGGACAAGGAGCTTAAAACTGGGGACTTCAGGCATCTTGTCACTGATTGTCTTACATATACATGGATTGGAAAAGATAGGTATGTTGTATGCCTTCATTTTATAGTTAAATGAATGCAATTATATCTGAGCAAATGTTTTTTTGCATGATTTTAGGTGGGTGATTTAAGTGCTGGCTGGCTGGCCCTTCCTCCTAGGGTCCTGCTGTTAGAGCAACCCCAACAGTTATTGTAAAAATTCTCTAAAATAGAGATCAAAATATCAAAATCTCTAAAAAAATTACACTCTAACTCCAATAGCTTCTCTATTTTACAGATTTTTACATTTATTATACACTATAATAAATAAAGAAATTTATAATGTACTAAATGCATTTATTAAGAAAATTTCTATTGTGTTAAATGATTTGAGTTCTTGCTGTGTGTATGGCATGACAATTCATCAGGTTTCATTATATACTGTCATACTGATGGTGAATCTCATGAGTGATTTGCTACTCAAAACACAATCAGAGCAATCAACATACTACCTCCTATTTGGCATCAGATTAGTTATAGCAAACTCAAAACACAATCAGAGTAATCAACATATATAGTAGACCCCTTCGGACGAACGCGATTCATCACCAAAAGGGAGAGAGTTGATCACATATCATTGTTATCATCACTACACATAACTCAAACACAAACATTACCTAATATAATCAATCAAGCCCTTTAGAACTCTCAGTCAGTTGCCAAGGTTTTTCTTGGACCATCTGATCGCCCTCACCCTCTTCCAAAGGGCAACGTCCCTCATCCTCACGAAGCACACGACACTGAAGAGTTGGTCCCGTTTGATTGTGGAGTATCCAAGGTCCTTTATTGACTTCCCGAACTCTGAAAGTCGGCCCTAACAGCTTCCCAAGGACGCTTCTACCATAGAAGCCTTCAAAGCCAGCCTCCAACAAGTGGTTCGAATCGATTAACTTCGCAGGATAAAAAAAAGGCATGGAACAAAAATTTTCAAGGATGATTTTTCAAACACGGTTATCGATTTTTCGAACAACAACTTGTTGTTCAATGTTGTTCGATTCTTCTTCTATTTGAGCAAGCAATAACTCTTCTTCGAACGGAAACTTGTTTTTCAATCGACAACAACTTATTTGCGCAATCCAACAGTGGTTACTGATTTTTCTAATAGCAACTTATTTGTGCAATCGACATCAACTTGCTTATACAACAATTGAATTCACCAGCAAGTTTTTTGTGCAATCGAACAACAGGGATTTTTCGAACAATTGTTTTTTTTTTCAATCAAATAGTAGGGATTTTTTCGGTTAGTGCACGGGGAAAAAAGCAAGAACCTGAGTCAAACCAACAAGGATGAACGACATCAATCAAATGGGACGAACCAGAACAACAAGGGATTTTAAGAGGGAGAAAATCAAGCCTGACTAGAACAAGGATGAACAACAAGGAGGAGTGGAGAAGATGGGATGGCAACGAGAAGATGGGACGAACAAGAATGATGAACAAGAGCAATCAATTTTCATTGAGAAGTGTGGAGAATTTAATTTTAGTGTTAGCACTGCTCTCCTCCAAATTTACATATTTTTTTCTCTCTCATTGTGTTTTTCTATTTTACAGGAAGGTTTACAGGAGCTGTTGGGATTAAAAATTACCTATTTCCTCTAAATTTTTGCTTTTTTTTTCTATTTTGCAGGTATGTTGGGCTTGCTCTTAGGGGAGAAGATGTGTGTATTGCTTTGATATTTATCAAAGTATAGCAACAAAGTTATATTAAGCTTTTGATCTTTCAAGGCTTGAATTAGCTCGATCCTGCCTTGGGACCACAATGTTTCAAGATTAAACTACCTAGTTATATTGGTCAACTCCTCAGAAAATATATATACACCTTTTTACATGTTTCAAGATTAAACTGCCTTAGAGGTTCTGACCACAATGGTTCAAGGCTTGAATTAGCTCACTAAAATTGACTTATTTGGCTAAAATCTTTTAGGAAGACGTTGAAAATGTAAGTTTTAGGAGAAAGGTTCAACCTTGATTTTGCTTCTGTTAAAGTTTTTGGTCGACAAATAGGATTAATTTTAAACAAAAAGCAAAATGTTATAAGAGTATATGAAAATTCCATGTTTAACCAAACAAAACATAGGAATTGAATTAATTGGAAATTATTTCCAACCAAACACTTTTTTACATTTCCCATGAATTTTATGGAGGCCAGCTTCGCTGTAAGACTAAAGCATACTACAGTAAAAAACACTCCCATTTATGAAATCCTCTTTAGTTAGGGTTTTCTTTTGCCCCGCCGCCTACCGGCACCTTCGGCCTCACCAGCCTGCAATCACAAACCGCTTGCCACCATATCTCAATCAAAACCTCCTAATTCAAAGTGATCTATACACCGGGATTGCTCCCCCCTTCGAATTCGCATTCATTGCAATTCACCCAAAATCGAAAAGTTCTTTCTTCGCCATTGATTTCGATGTCATGGTCGGTTACTGCTCGACCTTCGGGGGTGGGTTTTGCTCTAAAGTTAGCAAGTGGTTTGATCTGGTGGGCTTGATGTCCGATCGATGTCTTCGTTGGCCCTGGCGGTGGGGTTTTGGATGGAGAAGTGCGTGCGGGCGCTCGTTTCTCTTCTTGCTCTGTGGATGTTATGTCGCATCTTGGCCGTCTTTCGGTCTACACCTAAACCAATCGAAGCTTCAGTTCAAACAAGTTTGTCTCTCTACTTTGGCTTCTCGGCACCTAGTTCTTCAATTGCTACTAGGTTCTTGTTTCATCATGTTTACAAATTGTTTTAGGCCAAGATCTGGCTATACACTGAATAGATATGGCTTCACAAGCCAATTAATAATGGAGTTTTGTTTTTCTATCATGTGTGTTGTTAGTTCGGAATACTATTATGGTCCCGTTTTTTGTGACATGGTAGCTTTAAATTGGGTTGTGTCCTACTGCCATCGAAGGTGGTGCATGGGAGTGTCTTCTGTTGCAGGTTTCCGTCACCGGGAGGCGGTGCACTTGATACTTATAGCCTTACCGGCTAAAACTGATGGGAGACCTCCCAAATGCAGCCCTACTGCTGGCTTTCACCAGCCTTATTTTTGTTGTGCTTGTGCTCTTGAGTCCCTGATTCACCTAGCACCTTTAATGTTTTATCAACATCTTTATGCTTATATGCCTTGTATTAACTTTATCTTCTTCATTTTCACTTTCTTCTTATATTATATATTTAATTTCTCTTATTACCTTCATTGTCTCTATACTAGCTACTACTTCCCTCTTTTCTTGGTTGTTTGTCTCTTCAGGTTCTGCCTTATGGGGGGCTGCCTTGCTCGTGCAACTGTCAAGGTGCTGCTGCTGCTACTTGTTCGTTCTGTTACTACTTTGGGTATTGCTTCAAGATTCACCCATGTTGGTGCAACAACTTTTACACCAACAAGATTCACCCATGTTGGTGCCAAGGCTGTCCAGTTCTGGACTAAAGCAGTCTCGTGTCCATGTTTTCCTCCTAGTACCCATTAGCCTTACCGGCTCGCCACAATGTTTCATCCATCCTTCAACAGTTTGGCAGTCGACAGACGTATCGCATATTTACGAGTTTACACACTATTAAAACTACTATTGGGGAGTACTTAACCTCCTATTGTATGAACTATACACTCAATGGAAAGGATTACCAAATCCGAATTCGTTTAGGCCATGTTTGAATTTGTATGATAACTTATGATTACCATCAACATGATTCCACAAGATATTTAGTGTACCTCTTCACTGTAATGTGTTGCCTGATTAAGGTTATTATCTCTAATTCTAATCACCCTTTCTTTATTTGCAATGTTTGTGGTCGTCGTTTACTTCTGTACGCTACTAGTACATTTGCGACCCTTACTATCATCCCCTACAAAGGAACTTTTCTCAACATTCTTCAATATCAGCTTATAAATTTATATTTACATACAATCCCCATCGTCTGTTTCCAGGAACGTCAACCAGTTCGGATGCATTTTCTTTTGTTGCATTTTACTATGGTCTCTTTGTCGTTCAGACAAGACGTTTCTCTGTTTTACCATATACATGATCTAGTGTATCTATCCGGGTCTCTGACCATCTTCTCAATATTAGTTTACCAACGGTTACCTTATAAATAAGCTATTTTATGAATATCGCAACTTGGAATTGTTGTGGGATTCACAGACAAAATTTTTGGACGAACGTTGACATCTTCTGCCGTAACAACTATATAAATGTTCTCGCCCTACTCGAAACAAAAGCTACTTCGCCACCTAATGAAAATCTCTGGCGTAAATGTGGTTTTACGAACATTGCTTTCGATCCATCAGTGGGCTTTGCTGGAGGGGTCTGTCTCCTTTAGCGAGACTTGCCTCCTTCAACAGGGCAGATTACCTTAGTGTCTATACAACACAGGTTTATTCATTTTGACTACTTCGATACGAAAACAAACTCGACAACTGCGCTCATCGTTGTGTATGCTCCTCCTAATTATAATGGGAAGGCCGCCTTTTGGCCATCATTACAAGCTTATTCGTCCCAATGCCTTCATCCAGTCGCCTTAATGGGTGATCTAAATGAGATTTCAGCTCCCAATGATAAGTTTGGTGGAATTGTACCGTCTGGTAATCGTTTCATTCGTATCCAATCCATCCAGGACTCTTTTTATCTTTTAAAGGTTCCAACCTTTGGAGGCCAGTTCACCTGGAGCCGAAAGAAATTAGGAGAACCAGATAATTCTTTCGCTAAATTGGATTGGTTCCTTCCGCATCATTCAATTCTTACCAACTTTACCTCCTTAAGAGTTCAGATTCACCCGTTTACCACGTCGGATCACGCCCCTATTTCGGTGGTTTTTCAGATCTCAAGACAATAACTACAAAAAACCTTTCAGATTTGAATTGGCATGGACTACCAAACCAGATTTTACCAATGTCGTGAAACAAGCGTGGCGTCTGAACCGGGTGGGTTCACACATGTTCAATTTAGTGAAGAAAACTGCCCTTCTAAAAACTCTTGCTAAACGTTGGCACAAATCTACTTACAGTAACATTAATCGTCAAATTCTGATAACTGACGAGGCTCTACTAAAATTACAAAATAACCTGCTTGTGTCGGCCTCTTACTCGGATCTTCTGAAGCAAAAGATATTAATTAACAAGCGTGAGCACCTACTCGATTTTCAACGACGATACTGGAGTTAACGTGCTAATGTCAAACATCTGAAGCTAAATGATTCAAACACTTCCTATTTCCACCGTATTGCTTCGTCCAAACGAAGTAGAAAATTTATTAAAACTATCTTCAACAGCTCTGGTTTTGGTATTACCGATAATAGACTCATACAAGAGGAGTTTGTCTCTGATTTCAAATCGCGTTTCAAGTCTTCTTTTGACCCGGGATTATCTATCTCATCTGATCTTGATGTCCTGTCGACAGAAATCACGCATGATGATGATAATATCATGCTTACTGCACGCGTCACAAACGCTGAAATCAAAAGTGTCGTTTTCTCCATGACAGCTGATAAGTCTCCAGGTCCGGATGGTATGCCTCCGGGCTTCTACCAACACTACTGGCCCATTGTTGGGCACTCCGTTATTAAGGCTGTTAAGGCCTTCTTCACGTCTAGAAAAATTCTAAAACAAGTGAATCATACTTTCATTACTTTACTCCCTAAACGTGACGACCCGTCTACGGTTAATCATTATAGGCCCATCAGTTTGTGTTCTACGGTTTATAAAGTCATATCCAAGATTATTTCTGCAAGACTGTCTTTGGTTTTTGATAAACTGATTCATCCCCTACAAGGAGCATTTACGAAAGGACGCTCTATCCAAGATAACATCCTTATAGCCCATGAAATTTTTCACTCTTTCAGGTCTCTTCGAGCTAAAACTGGCTCCTTAGCTATTAAACTCGATATGGAAAAGGCGTACGATAGGATAAAATGGAATTTCCTGTTCAGTATTTTATCGAAGTTCGGCTTTGCAGCTGAATTTATTTAGTGGATTAAAGAATGTGTCACTACGGTCTCTTATTCCATTTTAATTAATGATGAGCCATCCATTCCTTTTGTACCAACTAGGGGTCTCCGTCAGGGTGACCCTTTATCTCCTTTCCTATTTATTCTAACAGCTGAAGTAATAGCACGGACTTTGCATCGTGAGGCTAGATGTAACAAAGATATGGGATTCTCCTTCGGGAGGAATCAATTGCAGATCCCTTTTCTTGCCTTTGCTGACGATATCATCATCTTCATTAAATCAACGCACACAACGTGTCTTCGTGTAAACGCTATCATCCAAAGGTTTTGTCTCATTTCGGGCCAGAAAGTAAATCTTCATAAATCTAGCTTCCAGGTTTCTCCTAGTACCCAACAATCGGCTATCATTACTGTCACAAACTCGCTTGGCATTCCGCAGACTAATAATTTAGAGAAGTACTTGGGTTGTCCCATTATCAATGGTCGTGTTAACCGGGATACTTTCTCTAATATTATCCTAAAAGCTAAACAACGATTATCTAAGTGGAAATTAAGCTTCCTCCATCTCTTCTGAAGGAAGAAAAGTTCTCATTAAAGCAAATCTTAGTGCTAAACCTATTTGTCTAATGCAAGCTTTTCTGCTTCCTGCGGCTATTTTACGTGAAATTGACAAAGTTTATCGGCATTTCTTTTGGAATAAAAGTACTAAGAGCCCCCCCTTAATTAGCTGGGATAAGATCTGTGCTGACACTCTTTCCGGAGGTCTTGGCCTGTATAAGGCAGAAACTATGAATATAGCTCTGCAAATGAAACTCTTGTGGAAGATTATTGCAGAACTGGACAACCAGTGGGTCCGTCTCATTTCGATCAAATATCTAAAAGGTACGCCTCTGATGAAATACAATCGGAGGGGTAATACGTCTTGGCAGTGGTCTAAGATTCTTTCCATAAAACATCTTTTCAAGCCAGGTTTGCATTGGTCCATTGGGGACGGCTCTGAAGTCGATTTTTGGAACGACAATTGGATTTATGAAACCCCTCTTTCTGATTTAGCAGCTAAGGCCCCTTCAGATCTTATGCTGTCCTGGAAGGTGGCTCGTTTTATTAATTCAGATAAGTCTTGGAACCTTCCTAAATTACATAATGACCTAACGGGTTTCCTTGCTCCTAACCATATTACTAATATTACACATTCAAATTTACCGACCAATTTATTTCGGGATCGCCTTTATTGGGGTCCGAGCAAAGATGGGTGGTTTACTACTGGATTTGGAAGCTGGACGTTCCCCATAAAGTCCGACATTTCCTCTGGAAAATCTCACGGGATGGTTTACCCACAACAGACAGACTACAACGATCGCATATAGCTGTGCCGTCTGGCTGCCCCATCTGCGGAAATACGGTTGAGTCGGGTTTTCATATTATTTTGGATTGTTATATCACGTCTACGTTGCTACAAAAGTTTCATCTTCAGATTCCAAACATTCCAAACATCCGAGCTCTTCAAAACTATAATATGGTTCTAACTCATTTGTTCCGCTCTATGGGCAAGTCTTCTATAGCTTTACTAGCTACAGTCTAGTGGAGTATCTGGTTTTTCAGAAACAAGCTAGTGTTTGATCCGACCTTCAACCTTAGAGTTAATGACATTTCGGTGTTCATTCACACTACTCGTGATAGCTGGTCAGCCACAAAAGTCGCTTTAAATTCAGACTCTCTGCCAAAGTATAAGAACGCAGTCTCTTCCAGCTCGAGTTCTTCAAATAATAATCTCTCAACCTGAATTGCTACTGGTCAGCGTCGGTGGCAAATACCTCCCCCCAACTTTTGTAAACTTAACTTCGACGGGTCTTTTAGACAGGATGGGTCTGGTTCGTTTGGTTTCATTATTAGAAACGACATCGGGGGTACTGTTGCCTTGGAAAATGGTCCTTGCAACAACACATCCGCTCTTTACGCAGAAGCTTTGGCTTTGCGCTTAGGAGTTATGAAGGCTAAACAGCTAAATCTGCAAAATCTCCTTATCGAAGGGGACTGCTTGACGGTTGTAAAAGCTCTTCTGGGGGATTGGTCGTGCCCTTGGAACATTGAGATGTTACAATCAGATACGCGTGCTGATCTTTCTCACTTCACTAATGTTGCTATTCGTCATATTTTCAAGGAATCTAATACTGTAGCAGATAGGATTGCTCGTATTGCTTATGGTAACCCTGCCGAGGATAGCTGCTCGTCGGATCTTCTGTTGGCTGATCTCGTCCGTCAGGACGCTCTAGGAAGGCCCCCCGATTGTCGGGAACCTCCCTAATTTTTATCTTGCTTCGAAAAAAAAAACATATCCTGGTAAGTTACTTCCCGGGAAGTCTATTTCCCACGTTTAACCAAACGAGCCCTAAGTAACTACTCTATTTGTTAAAAAAATAGAAGTCATTTTTTTATAGGATTTTAAAGTAGTTAAAAAAACTACATAAAAAATTAATTTTTTACATAGTTTTATTTATTAGTAATATATAAGAAATTAAATATATATATATATATATATAATTATACTTTATATAGCTTTTTTCTTCATAAAAAACATATCGAAAAGTTAAAAGATTTATTTTCTCACGTTGATTTTATATTGTGCTTTCATATTTGGGTTTATATTGTTGGTAGATTCCGTAGTTAATTTGAAAACTAGATCATGTAGTTAATCCGAAAATATTTCTATATTGTGTTTATATTGTTATTAACTAAACCGAAAATGTGTTTATATTGTTATCTTATTGAAGACATTCTCGTCTTTTTTATTTTATTTTGTAAGTTTTGTATTTCCCCATATTGTTGGACAAGATCTCGGAATATTTTTCTATTTTACAAGTTGTATATTTTCTATGTAACTTAAACTTGATAGACTAGCATGTGTTTATAAGGTATATATTTCATATAATGTTTAAAAATAAAAATGTTTGATTCGTCTTATTGGATATCCAATAATCACCCGCTCGGACTGGACGCGGGTGAAAGATTTGCGAGTGACGGAGTGGGACGGGTGAAGGTTTATACTCACAGGACGGGTGATGGATTGGAGATTTTCACCCATAACCCGCCCCATTTCCACCCCTGCTCTTCCAAGAGTCAGCGCTTGGCACTTTGCCTATTGAATGGTCATCCATCACTCCCTCCTGATACACACCTGAGAGTTGAGAGATTCACTCCAAAGCTATAACAATCAAATCATTATGATGACTCCTTTCTCTACCTGGATAATCTTCTCTTTCCTCCTACTAACTATCAACCTCCAAAATTCATATCTTTTCGCGATCTCTCAGTCCAATCAGTTCAATTTCGACGAATCATACGCCAAAGGTCTGCTGGAATCAGCCCGTTGCCAGAAAGATTGGTTGGTATCCATCAGGAGGCGAATCCACGAGAATCCAGAACTCCGATTCGAGGAATTCAACACCAGCTCTCTCATTCGGACCCAACTCGACACTCTTGGTATCCCCTATGCCCACCCCTTTGCCAAAACGGGCGTTGTTGCCCTAATCGGGTCCGGGCCCGGCCCCGTTGTCGCTCTCCGGGCCGATATGGACGCCCTCCCTATGCAGGTGAAACAAACATACTCAATTGGAATTTTCAATGAAATTTGCCGAAACTGATTGTTGTTGTGAACTTGTGATATTGGGGGTTTTGTAGGAGATGGTTGAATGGAAACATAAGAGCAAAAATGAGGGGAAAATGCATGCTTGTGGGCATGATGCTCATACCACAATGCTTCTGGGTGCTGCCAAGTTGCTGCATCAGAGAAAGGATAAACTCAAGGTGTGTATTTGAGTTTGTTTGGCGTAACGTGCAGTGATAGCGCGCCCAATGAACCCATGTGCGTTTTTGGTTCTGATTTTACTTAATTCATGTATAGTAATAGCAGATGTTCTTTGAGTTAAGAGGTCTTTGAGCTGCATAACACTGGCTTTTGTATGTAATGCTTTCGTCAATTTTGTTTAGAGTTGCAGAATCTGATTCCGTAATGTAATATTGTAATCTGATTGGAAGTAGAGACTATATTTCACTTTAGGTGTCTGTTTCACTGCCCTTTTCAAGATCATTTAGAGTTTGAGTTGGTTTAGTTCATTCTTCCTCACAAGGATAGTGTTTTTAATTAGTTCATCCTTCGACCTGAAGGGGATATCAACTGGCTTATAAGTTTAGTTTGGACGAAACTTTAATGATTGACTCTCATACGTCTAGGATTAAGGGCTGCAAACTTACTACCATGAAAAAGTTCATGTTGTATCGCCCATTGTTAAATTAGGTTGTGGTTAGATGTTTATCCTGTCTCTTTGTTATGATTTTGTAAGATCTCTTTGTTATGATTTTGTAAGAGATAGTAACTTTGTTCCAGTAAAATTACACTAGAGCACATATCTTGCATGCCCTTTTCTTTCTGTATTTATGTGTGAACTGATCACTTTGATCCTATCTGTCCCTGTAAACGTTTTTCTTCACCAGATGATTTGAAGTATCAGTCCCACCTTTTGACACTATTTTCTACTCCAGGGAACAGTAAGACTTCTTTTCCAACCTGCCGAGGAGGGAGGGGCAGGTGCATCTCATATGATAAAGGAAGGTGCTCTTGGTGAAGCTGAAGCTATTTTCGGTCTGCATGTAGATTACTTGTTACCTACAGGAAGCATAGCATCCAGTCCTGGACCCTTGCTGGCTTCTGTTTGCATCTTTCAAGTGATAATATACGGGAAAGGAGGGCATGCTGCGGCCCCTCACACTAGCGTTGATTCAATACTTGCTGCATCGTCTACAATTCTTGCATTCCAGAGCCTCATTTCCAGGGAAGTAGACCCTCTTGATAGCCAAGTATATTTCAACTTCTTTCTGGCCTTTCTTGATTCCAAAAGATGTAGTTCGTAGATGGTTTATTTTTTATTACATTTAGTCCCATGCCAATTTTGTGAATGAAGAGAACTCATGCGATCATCTGGATCATATCGTCTTTGTGAAGGTGCTGTCAGTCACAAGCGTCAAGGGTGGGACAGCTTTCAACATAATCCCTTCTTCTGTTGAACTGAGAGGCACACTTAGAAGTCTTTCCACTACCGGACTGTACCAACTTCAACAGAGATTGAAAGAGGTAAGTGAAACCTCTTTCATTAACCGACATTTTATATTGGTTCAGCTAACGGTTGTAAATCTTGAGACAAGCTAGTATGTACCTTGTTCTCCGGGTTCGATAGAGGCCAATGTAAACAGTGAAAAAAAATAGTTGATAAAGCATGATATGGTGATACCGTGATAGTGTGCTTGTACAGATGGGGAGGCGTGACAATGTAAATTGTATCTTACCAAATTGCATGTGCACTATATCTTCTCGTAGGTGGCGGAGGGGCAGGCAAACTTGCATAGATGCCGAGCATCTGTTGACTTCTTAGAAGATGAGTTCCCAGTGTACCCTGCAACTATAAACGATGAAAGACTGCATCGGCATGTTGAGACTGTGGGCAAGCTTCTTCTTGGTCCAGGACATGTTAAAGCAGCCGAAAAGGTCATGGCTGGTGAAGATTTCGCGTTCTATCAAGAAATGATCCCGGGAGTCATTTTTGACATAGGGATAAGAAATGAGGAAGTCGGCTCTATTCACTCCCCACACTCTCCTCACTTCGTTGTCGACGAGGACGTTCTCCCCATAGGTGCTGCATTGTTTACTGCTCTCGCAGAGTCGTACCTTGCAAGCTCATCATCAGCACCATAGAATGCTGTTATGTACTTATGTTGTGAACTGTTGAGAACCCACTTGGAAGATCCACTATGCCATATTTTTAGAGTTTGTTGTTGTTTATGTGTATATATACTTCGATCAGAATTGACAGGGTTAGTCTTCCCACAATTTCGGTTTTCGGTACGAAGGAAAGAATTGACAGGGTTAAAACACCAACGTGCTTTCATCTCCACTATCTTGATTCCCTTCTCTCTCACGCTAGAATCCGACATCTGTACTCCGAAGACAACAACGGCGCTCTCATCACCGCGTCCTCACCGGAGCCTATCATGCATCTCGCTCTTGCAGTTGCAATTTTGCAGTAGCAAAAGGCGCGGGAAAGTTTCTTTACTTCATTCTAAGGCCTTGGGCCGTTTTATTTTGTTTTGTCTTTGGGCTTTATGAGTTGGGCCGGTTTGCAAGTTGTTATGTCTACATTTCATCTCCCTAGAACTTAAAGCTCAATCTTTTGGAGAGCAACTAGGCTATCCACGTGGCGGGTTGTGGAGGTTTTCTTTCCTTTTTCCAATTTTACCCCTCTCTTCCTCTGTATAGATTACCCTTTTTTTTTTCTTCCATTTCTACCCCTCTCTCCTTCCTGCGTTCTCTCTCCCACGATCTCCATTCTCCATTTCCTCCCAACTCCCTCTCAATTACCAGAGAAGAAAGAGGATCGGTTGAGGGAGACCTTGATCGATTGAGGGAGACCGAGGAGATCGATTGGCATCAACTTTCTTCGTTTTTATAGAAAATTCTATGAGCTACTCTTCGTCTCCCGTTCTGGTTTTCCTGCTTTCTTCCTCCACTACTCCACTTCTTCCCTTTTTTTTCTCTCTCTTTCTCTACTAAATCGTTGTTCCTTCAGTTCTTTGATTTCTCTACTCTTTCAGTTCTTCGATTTTTTTAGTTCTTCAATTAGGGTTACCGTTTTTGTTAGGGTCCTGGCCTTGTGTATTTGCAACTCCCATATATGATGAGCAAATGGAGAAGTGTTGCTGTCGGGCGGTTGAAGCACAGAGGTCCGCTGAAGAGAATTGCTCGATGTGGCTATACAAATGATTTTTTTAGGTTTTTAAATTTTTTTCCCACTTTTTCTTTCCCTTTGTATGCATTTGCTTGCAGTTTAGACCAACAAATTAACTTCCTCTACTCTTTGCCTTCCAGTTTCTCTCTTTCTCTGCCCACGTTTCTGTTTCATCACTTCTTCTCTCTCCTTTTCTTTTGGGAGTAGCTGGGAGCACAGATAGGCGAAAGCGTTCCAAAATTCCCCGATTTTGAATCTCACAAGAGACGAGATAGGTGGAGACGATGGCCAGAATGGGGAGGCGAAGGCGAAGAAGGTTAAGATAGAGAGACGAAGACATAGAACGAAGGTCAAGTGGGAAGGACCAAGAAGGCTCACCAGAAACTATGGTGAGAGAGACAAAAACAGAGAAATAAGGTGAAGGACGAAGAAGGTTCACTGGCGACTATGGCAAGAACGGTGAGGCTTCACCGCAAGCAGGCTAGTGGTGGTTTCGTGGGATAGGCGAGAAGCCAGGGTTCGATATTGTTGTGACAAGTTTTGCTTGGGTAAGTGTTTTCAATTTTCTGATGTTTCTCATGCTTCTTTTGTTTCGATGGATGCTCAGTTTTAGTGTGGATATTCATCCCAACTCAATCTGTAATTTTAGTGTGGATATTCATCCCAACTCAATCTGTAATTTTAGTGAGATATCATCTAATTAGCGAACGCACCATCAAAAATAACAATCTCGCCATGGGAAACTGCTGGGGTTCTTCGCCGGTTGATATCTCTCATCCGCCAATACATCCACTAACAAACCAGTTGGTATGTTTTGTTGCTCAAGGTTGTTTAATTTGGATTTGTAGTTTTCATTTCAATTCGATTTTTGGGTTGCTCATAAGGTGTTTGATGAAATGCTTGACAAAGAAAACGGATGGAATTTACAGCCGGGAAAGAGGAGATAGAGAGAAAATAAAAGAGAGTCTTCCAGATGGATCAAAAACATGGGTTACTGGAGAGAGCTCCTATTCTGTTGGAAAGATCGTTACACTGGATCTCAAGGTTTTCACTCTAGCTGAATTGAAGAGTGCAACGAAGAATTTCAAACTAGTTACAATGTGGGGGGAAGGGGGTTTCGGGAGAGTTTTCAAGGGTTGGATTGACAAGACGACATTGGCACCCTCCAAATTCGGTGTTGGAATGGCTGTTGCTGTTAAGAAATGCAGCCCTGATAGCACCCAGGGAATCAAAGAATGGAAGGTGATTACTTTTCACTATTTTCACTGTAGTGATCATCGTTAGGTTGTTATTCGAGAGAATGAATTTGGACTCGATCTTGAAAATATGCTCGTACATAACTTATTTAGTAAAGTGAAGTCTTTGCTCTCTTTATTTCCGTCTTCAGAAATTTTAGTTGATTATCTTCCCATTTCAGATCTCAGATGAACATAATTGGGTGGGTGGCTATATGATTTGCCAAAATAAGTTTTGAATTTTTTTTGGAAAAATTACAGAAAACCACCCTTTAAATATGGGTGTTTTCACTTAACCACCCCTTAAATTCAAAATTACGGAAAACCACCCTTTAAATGGTATTTGTTTACAACTCACCACCCATTCAACTATTTTCTTTAATTTATCATTAAATATATTATATTTAATATTTTTAAACTCAAATTTGATTGTAAATATATTCATATTTTGAATTTAAGGGCTCAATCATATTTTAGGGGTTATTTTATTTATTTTAAAAAAATAATTATAGCCTAGAATTATTATCTTAATTTATGGTTGAAAATGTTTAGAAAATTTTAAAATATTATGGAAATTACTCTAATTTATTTATATTTTAAATAAAAGTAATTTACATAATTTTTTAAAAATTTATAAACATTTTCAAACATAAATTAAGATAATAATTCTAGGCTTTATTGATTATTATTTTTAAAAATAAATACAATGTCCCTAAAATATAATTGGGACCTTAAATTCAAATTTTGAATATATTTATAATCAAATTTGAGTTTAAAAATATTAAATTATAATATATTTAATGATAAAGTAACGAAAATAGGTGAATGGGTGGTGAGTTGTAAACAAATACCATTTAAAGGGTGGTTTTCTGTAATTTTGAATTTAAGGGGTGGTTAAGTGAAAACACCCATATTTAAAGGGTGGTTTTATGTAATTTTGCCTTTTTTTATAACTGTATTGTTTGATGCTAATATAACAAATTGGCTTACTGCTTAATCTTTATATTTGGTTTCATTCTCAGGATTCCTCTATCCTTTACATGGGAAACTGCTTGAAGGATTCGGTATTGGGATAATATCTTATACTGTACTTTCTGGTTTTGAATATATTCACATTTTAAATGAGTATTATTATTATCTAGAAGAAACTTTAACCTGTAATTGCAATTGTTGTTTTGTAATCGTAGGTGTTTGTATATATATATTATTGTGAGAGGAAGGCTGCAAATGGTACAAAAAATAAATCACTGGTTGGATGCTGGTGCAGCTAAGTGCAGATTGTGCCAGCGGGTGGGAAAGTCTGATGCACATTTGTGGTTTTAATGTCCGTTTGTGCATGAAGCCTAGAGTATAGAATGAAGATGGGTTGGAATTGAAACAAGGAAACCGTCCATACAAGCTAGGCTGGAATGGTTTGCTTGTGAACGAGTTAATGTGAGAAGGATCTGCTACTTTCAAGTGAAGCTCATGGTGTTGTGTACACTTGTGTACTTCATTTGGTTGATTAGAAATGATGTTGTGTTTTGAGGGAAGCAAGACAAGCCGGAAGACTATGCAAAGCGCATCATAGTGGCATGTAAGAGTTGAATTGCAGTGGACGAAACCGTAGAGAGATTAGATGGCTGGGGACATGCATATATATATATATATATACACACACACACAATTGGGATAATTTTGTAATGAGTTTCTTTGCTTTTTGATAAGCAGATATAGATGATTATTGTTTCAAGCATGTATATATAATTAAAATAGCACCTCACAACATGAGAGGAGCCTTGGGTTATGTCAACTAGGTTGTTTGCCCTTATTTTTTTCGGTTTCATGGCTTCCTTTCGGAATTTGTTGTCACTAATGAAATTGACCTTCCTTCACTTGCTAGTGTTTGTTAGTTTTCAGCCACAATAGGCATACTGATGGCTTATTTGCTGGGACTTTTCATCAACCGGAGAATACTTGCAATTTTAGGCAATTCTAATTTAATATTGGTTGGAATTTTTCATCAACCGGAGAATACTTGCAATTTTAGGCAATTCTAATTTAATATTGGTTGGAATGGAAATGATATAAACAATTAGTTTGCTTAGTACCATTATATTTTTATGATTTGTTTTGTAATCATACGTACTATATGTTTTTTTGTATTGTCGGGTGATTTCATCTTAGCATTGTTCCAACATGTAGTTCAATACCTCGTAGTTGTTTCTATTGCATGTGACTTATTAATATCATATATTTATATATTAATTAATAATATATTTTGAATATCTTTGATAATTTAACATAATATTTTTTTAATAGAAACCTCTTCAAGTCAGTGATTTAATTTTGACACGGGAGAAACAGGGTCAATTTGAGGAGTATCTTCCAATTTCTGTATTTACAGCTGCTAAATTTTTAGAGCATATAGGTTTTATAGAGCTTAAGATTTTTTACTGCTTCCATTATTAATTTTACAACTTCTGTTCAACCATATATTGTTGTCATGTATAGGCATGAATTCAGCTTTTATTGTTGTTCTTAATTGTGTAATTTCATATTCTGTAATTTCAAGCTTTTTGTTTATGAATTTTTTTTATCTGAATTCTATTTCAATTGATCACAAAAACCAAAAGTTAAGAAACATGATAATTAACTACAATTACACATAACCATAGATAGTTATACGAGATTTAAACTCATATCATCTAAAACGCATTGATTAATATGATAACATTCGAAAAATAAGATAAGTATACTTAGATTAATTTTAAAAATCTCGTGCGTGGCGCACGGGGTATAGGCTAGTTTTACCTTTATTTCTGTGTTCTATCTGAATTGTCGTATATGTAACCGCATCCGACCTCTTTCCTGGGTATCTTGTCAATTGGTGATAATTGAGTCGGTTCAGATAAGAGAGAGCGAGACCACCATGAGAGCTTAGAAAACAGAGAGAGAGAGAGAGAGAGAGAGAGAGAGAGAGAGAGAGAGAGAGAATGTGATCGAGCTCAAGGAGGAAGACACTGATTTGCTTAATTGATTGATTCTGTTACACGCTCCTGTTGCTACTTATACAGATGAAGGGGAGGGAAAATTCAGTTACACGAAGAGCTATCCTTAGAAGTGGCAATCGGGCAGGTCGGTTCAGTTTGGGTTCGGTTAGTTGGGTTTTTGGTTATTCGAGTTTCGGATAATGTCTCAAAGTTTGCCAAGTAAATCATTCTGTTGATAGGACGGGAGAATCTTAGTGAGCACATCAGCAACCTATGAGGCAATTGGAACATGACACAAATCAAGGAGATCTTCAACAACTTTTTCACGAGTGAAATGGCAGTCTATCTCGATGTATTTTGTGCGTTCATGATAAATCGGATTGCGGGCAAGTTGAAGAGTTGACTAGTTGTCACAATAAAGTGTAACAAGCTTGGTGGGAGCAATGCCAAGTTCTTGAAGGAGACGTACCAACCAGGTCACCTCAGATATATATATATATATATATATATATATATATATATATATAGTTTGCATTAAAATATCATTATATATATGTATGTATAATTATATGTATAATATTATAATATTAATATATACCAGGCCGGGCCTACCGACCCACTTGGGCCTCATACTTGGCCCAAGCCCAGCCCAGTGGGCCTACCGGACCGGGCCTGCTGGCCCGCTTGGGCCGATTGTTCTACCCAAGCCCACTTTTTTCCCCGGGCGGGTTGGGCGGACCAGGCGGGCTAGCCTAGGTCTACTTGAGTCTAGTTAGTACCCCATTTCTCTATTATAAACAATAATCTTCCCACTCGCATTCACTAACCTAGGATTTGCTTTTCTTCCTTCCTTAGCGAGGATGTGACAGTACGAGGGCTTGATGAGGTGGAGATTAGACATGCCTTCTTCGCAGAGCTTATGAAGCCCACAAAATGGCTGGGCACTGAGGTAAGTTAGTTTTTTTTAGCTACACCTGGCCGTATAATAATGAATGTGTTTACCAGTCATGTAACCGGGTAACCACCTTGATAACCGGGGCATTTAGAGCATTACCTTTCTATCCTTGGGGGGAACGTGCAAGCCGACTCAACAAAGTTTGGAGACGTTGTAGTCATGGACTGTTTCTGGCTAACCTTCTTGAAGGAGTGGGATACAGACAAGGCAGGCCCATCGGGAGTCACCGTGGATGATATCATGCTCAAATTCCTCGACGGTGTTTCTCCCGCCCAAAATGGCAAGTCCTGGGCAGAAGCGAAGCCCATCCTTGCCCCAATCAACATCCGGAACAAGCACTGGTTGGCCATGGACATATGCCTCGATGAATGGACCGTCAAATTGTACGACTCTGACACGAGTTTCATACGCGACCGACAGCTTGCCGCAGAACTCCGATACATGACAGATCTCGTCCCCTGCATCATCGCCACACATTTGCAGTTGTCCACGCGGTTCGGGGACAAGCTACCCAAGCCTTTCCAGTTGACCCGGATGGAGGGAGGACCCCAAAAGAAGCAATCGTATGTCCTACTTTATTATGGTAAATTGAGGTTGATTGTCCATTATTTGTATATGATAGTAATGTTGTATGGTTTGTCTACACAGCGGGGACTGTGGTGCGTACATGCTCCGCTTCATCAAACAAATAATGTTGGGGGCCACAAAATTTCCCGACCTCGATGACGATTTCATCAAAGACTATCGTTACATGTTGGTTGCCCACAACTTCACCCGTTGCACACCAACTACCCAAGCACCCCTAGGAGCGGAACCCCCAACCCCACAGGCAGCCGGAAGCCCTGCCTCGTGATTGTCTGATGTTTTGACGAATGTTCCGTTTAGAACTGCTGATTTGTCGTAGTATTTGGAATCGTACATTTGGTCTGTATTTATGTTTTGAAGACTTCTTCAGTACCGTCCTTGTTTAGGTTAAGGTTGTAGGACTCCAACATTTGGTCCGGCTTTATGCGTTTAGGAATTGTATGTATGCTCCCTTTTGACGAATGTAGTGCTTGGACATTTGGTTGCTTTTTGTGGTTGTATTACTCGTTTGAAGCTTGTAAGGCGCCCACTTCGTGGTGTTCATAAGTTCATAATTGATGGTGACTGCAACACTTTATTCTCAAGCCAATTTAGGTGTGTGGGGTGGACTCGAATGTATTGGCATGGGATTTAACTTTTCTGGCACATGAATTACAATTATTATCACATCGAACGTTTGTACTGGCATGATTTCAAGATTTGATCGGCAAACAAAAGGCCAGTGTAACCCTTTCGGACGAGTATCACTTGGCACATGATACACTTTTGTTAGCACAGGAATATGTGTGACTAACACAGGAAACAAACACACAACCATAACTACATTTACACAAAATACGGTCGATAGAGAAATAGAGAGCAAATTCCAGGAATGTCACGTACACAACCATGTGTACATACATAACTGCAAAAGAAGACGCAAAATGCCCACTTGTTCACATCTTTACCTACCAAACTGCAAAAAGCCCACGTTTCCGTCATGTTTACCAACGAAATAGGATAATGCCCACTGAGTTCAAGTCCTTTGATGCTTTGGCTGATGATACTCTCCACGGAAGGGGTACCTAGACTTCTTAGGGCGTCTAAGCCTTCTCTTAACAACCGAAGAAAGCAGATGCAGCTGAGATATTTGAGCTAGAACAACCCATTTGTAGGGGGGAATGGGGTACAAGACCTCCTGATAACAAGCCTTCCACAAGTAGTGTGCTCTTGCCCAATTTTGGAATCCTGCTTCATGGATGTACTGCCCCATCGCGGGACACTAGGCACATAAGTCAGCGAAATGTCCGTTGAACTCTGCGTGGGTGTAGGCCCTCGCCATCCTGAAGAAGAGGTTCTGCAGTCTGCCACACTTGTAGTGGTGTTTCGCATTCTGGAAGAGATGCCACGTGCAGAAGCCCTACTTCATGAATGAATAACTATCACGGATACCCTTCACGATACTGACATGGCGGTCGGAGACCCACATGATGTCGGGTGTGTCCGGGACTACTCAAAGCATCTGTCAGAAGAAGAACGACCACGAGGCGCCGTTTTCCCCGTCTACAATGGCAAAGGCAATGGGGTAGATTTTGTGGTCCACGTCTTGGCCTGTGGCTGACAACATCGTTCTCTTGTACTTTCCTTTGAGGAAGCTCCCGTCCACACAGAACACCTATGACATGTACACAAACCCATAAAATTGGCACACATTTCAATGGTTTTGACACGTATTTCCATATGTCTAGCTATAAAGACGTTTTAAGTGGCACAGGGTCATTGTACAAGTGATGGGGACATACCTTGCGATGGTGGGGGACATCCCTCCTCTAGACCCCAAAGCTGATGAAAGCATACTTGAACTGCTTGTTTGAATCCACTGGACCTAGCGATGTGTTCCCGAGTTCACTTTCTCGAGCATGGACATGTACGACGGCATAATCTTGTACGAGTCCTTGTCCGTGTCGTACAGGGTGCCCCTCGCATTTGACTTAGCCCGATGGGCCTTCCAATAACTGCAACCAACTCCCAGTTGATATTTTGTTAACGACTGAATCTGGGCTGGAGTTAATGCCTTTCGACACCTTGTGAAGCTGAAACAAAATGGATTCAAAGTTTGGCATTCAAACTACAGTTGGTGGCAGGGTTAAATTAAAAATTGGCATATAAATTACTTCGATTGGAACATATTTATACAAGATCATAACAGAAATCATACATTGAGACAACGGATGTGCCAAGAAAAGCGGCGGAGGCCTGGCGTTGGTGGTTGTGTCTAACGTTCATGTTGCACGTGTGTGTAGGCACATAGTTTCGAACTTTCCACAAACTCGTCTTCATATATTTCGATGCACGATGTAAAGACTGAATATATTTTGTATTATTATTCTATATATTAAATTAATATTATTCGTAAAAGTGGAATAAAACCCGTCCTCGAGCGTAAGTTTTGAATTTTTTTAAGTCATTCCGGCATCATTTTGAGAATTTGGATTCAGGCGGATTTTAATTCCGCCTTCAAGTTCCGAGTATTGATAAAAGATTAATTTAATTCCGTTTATCTTGAAATTGAATTGAAATTCGATTAAATTTGATTTAGTCGGGATTCGATCGGGCGAGCGGATTTTGAGCCTATTCCGCTAATTTGAATGGGTATTGTGGGGACCTCTTTAATTCCTATTTTATTTTTCCTTTTCTTTATTCTCTCTTTTTGTCTCTCTCTCTCTCTCTCTCCCTCTCTCTCTCATCCAGGACCACCTGCCTTGCCAGCAATGTGCAGCTGCAACCATTTACACCATAAAACACACCTTGCCCTCCTATTTCTGCACACACGCCATAACCCTCACATTCCCTCCTTATCTTCTCCTCTCTTCACTTCAAGCAGAACAACCCACACCCTTATCCCTCCTCTCTCCCCTTTGGCTGTCGTGAACTCCTAAGAGCCCAAGCTCTCTCTTTTCTTCCATTGAACACCACACACACCTACAACCCACACTCCTTCCATTTCCACCTTATTGGCCCTCTGTCGTCGGCACCCTTATCGAGCCGCAAATCCACCATGGCTGCTACCACATCCTTCTCCTCTCTCTGTTTCACATCCGCAACCCACCTCGTCCTTCATCTCCTCCTTCGAAGCCAGCAGCTGAGCAGCAACAACAGCCCCTCCAATTCTCCTCCTCGTCGTCGCCGCCGGAGGAGCCCGCAACCGAGCACCTACACTCGCTTCCTTTGACTCCGACGAAGCGCGACCGACTCCGTTCTCGCCCTCCTCCCCTGCTTTCAAATTGGAGAGGTTGGTGAGACTCTCCTCTTTCGTTTTGACCAAATACCCCCCCCCCAAAGGGGAACCTTTATAACCTTTCTCGTTCGACCCAGGCAACTCGGCGTTCCTTCGACACAACCAAGGCTGAATCGGACGAATCGAACATTTTCGGCAAAGCGTTCGAACCTCGGTAAATTCTCTCTTCCTCCCTCCTCGTTTCTCTCGTTTCATTCTTATTGGTTGGGATGTGGTCGGAATCCTATTCCGATCACCTGGGTACAACGTCGAGCCGAACTGACCCCCCCCCCACATGCCTGAGCTCTCTCCTTCTTCCCTCCGTTTTTAGCTCTGTCGTTGAGCTCTGTTCGTGGGGAAGGGGAAGGGTCCACAGGCCGGTTCTCTCTTCTTTTTCTATTTTCCTTGAATCGGCCGGTTCAGTTAAAACTTTGAATTGGGGGACTCAGCTTCCGTCTCGGCCGAGTCATGGGCTCAGATCCTCTTCCGGGTCTGGGCTTCTCTCGGTTGGGCTGGTGGTTGATTTAAGGTTGTATTGTATATTTAGGTTATAGATATATATATATATATATATGTTATATGTTTTTGTTATTCTGATTTTAGGAAAATGAATATATATATATTTATATGTTCTGAAATTATTAATATACATATTTAAAAAGGTTTTAAAAGTGATATTAATTGATATGGGGTTATAAATATATTTATGGTTATTGTTTTGAGATTATATGGGTAGTAAGTGTTAAATTATTTGAATATTATTATTATTTTGGGATTGGTTATAATTATAAATTCTGGAAAATTAATCGTCATATATTGCTTATTTGTTTTAAAATAGTATTAATTGGATTATTTATATATGATGCATTTTATGAGGATTTAAATATGTGAGTTAGGAATCTTAAAGTGAATTGTTGGTTTTGATTTATAAATATGATTTGTGAACATAGGACTATTTTGATGATTTAATATTGGAATTTATTTATATAATGTTTTTGAAATAAGAAACATGCCGGAATGATTTCTATAATATGATTTTGGGAAATTGGTTTTAAGGCTTAAGTGTTTAATGTCGGGATTGGCTACGCGATTTTAAAAGAATTGTTTGATTTTCTAAGTTGAGTTCTTTGAGAGATTGTTTTGGAAATGAGATGATGAGATGAGATGAACATGAAATGATATATGAATTGTGATGAGATAAGACGGAATAATCTGAAATAAGATATGAGAAGTTATGTATGATAGTTAGGGGCGCCTTGTGTGAATTAGATAGACTTATGCATATCTGTATGTTATTAGGTGATTGTGATATATTGGACATTGCTTACTATTGGTGATTCATTACTTGGACTCTGCTTCTGCCTTGTTTCTCTGCTGTTCGGCTTATTCAGGTAAGTTCCTTTAGGGGCTTACTCAGATTGGAAAGAGAATACTTGCTTGTGAATATATATGACATACTAGGTGTTGCATAAGCATTAAAGCATGTCATGTAGTATCATGCTAGGTTGCACTTATGAATGAGCATTCGGTTACTTTATGTGATTGAGAACAGAACGGCCGTTATCTGTGATAGTCCTAGAGTCTTTGCTAGGGTCATAGGGTAGCCCAGCCCCATCGGGTGCCCTGAGTCTATCGAGTCGATATGAGCATGATGATCGCCCAGCACCATCGGGCATGAGCATGATATATGATATGATGATGAGATATGATATGATATGATGAGATATGGTATGCTATAGCATCGAACTGGTCAGTCTCTGCACTAACGGAAAGGGGTGCAGAGGTAGGAGAGGGATATACCACTTGACATTCTTTGGGCGCCTTTACAGTTCTTTTCCGCATATTATGATTTCGGAACATGCTAGTGTGATTTAATTTCCGCATTGCATCGAAGCATCTTTATTATAGCGTATGTATATATTTGCTTGCGGGACAGAGTGCGTTGGGGCCTCGGTCTGATCCCGCTCGCACAACTTGTTTTTAGGTATGATTGCTCCCTGTCTCTATGGCGTGGGAAAATCCCCCCGGGCGATTGCAAAGAACCTGCCTAACTCCGCTAATTTGGCTATACGACTTTAGAATATATGTTTTGGTTTTGACCCGGCTATGTCGTGACATTTGTATCTAAACCTTACTTCAGCTTTACTTTCGTTTACATTGAATTTCTGTTACTTCGATTGATTGGGGTTCGAAATCCCCGCTTTGAATACTGATTGATCTTTAGAGGTTTGAAACCTGAACCCGTACCTGAATTGCAACATCCGAACGAAGGTATCCAACCTTCGAAACGTATCTCGGATCTTTATATCCGGGCCGTTACACACGACACATCCACGTGCACTTGGGATCAACGCACACAGCGGTGTAAACTGATTGCGATGACCTCTTTACATGCGTGTCAAAGCACCCCTCAAGTGCAGCCCACTTTATCCGGTTTTGTACCTCCTCCTTCGACTTGAAGAACAACCCCTCCTGAATATCGGTGTTATTGCATCAAGGGTCTCCTAGCTGAGGAATAGTTTTCTCAACCATCGCCTCCACAACCTCCATAGAGGAGACATCTAGGCACCCCTATGCCTCGAACTGTACTGTTCCACTTGTTGCAACTGATCGTCGGATGAGATTTGAACACAACCCTCGAATGACACTACCTCCCAAGTTTCCGCCTTCACTGCATAGGGAATGTCATGACCCTCTTTGAAAGAGCCCCCCAAGTGGAAGGAAGGTTCAAGCGGCTGTTGACCATCCCATAATAAATTGTCCTCGTCATCGCTACTGACACATATGACCAATTTCCCATGGTCATTCTCCCGCACTTTGCTTGTCACCTTTGGTTGATTCGTTATCGTGGTTGTGCAAGTTTTGATTTGTTATCGTGGTTGTGCAGGTTTCAAGCGCTGCCATGTTCGTGACAAAGGTTAGAAACTCTCTGCCAGCTTCTCTATTTTCTATGCCAGACATGGCTTTCTGTATGACAGAATTTGTACTGTCCGTGTCCATTGGGTCGTTGGCGCCCAGAAACTCAGAAGGGACTGCATCTCTGGATGAGTTGGTTTTTGGAGACAAGTCTATCACCACAGACCGGAGGCCTACCTGGGTGCCAATTTATTTGAATGACATATATAACGGAGATGGCCACGCTCGTTCTCCCGTGGTCGAGTTGAGAAACTTGAACACAACCCAGTCGGACTCGTCGTACACTGGAAAAGGTTTGCATCCCTCCTTTATTGTGTGGGGAAGGTACGTCAACTCCAACTTGAACCAGGAGGTATCCACCCCAAATTTGTCAATGATCATCCTCCCGACATCCCCAAATTGCAAGGTCACGTGCCTCAACATTGCTCTGTTCGAACTTGGCCCTTCGTACACCCAACCACCTCCTCCTCCCCTTTGCCACCGTCCATCGGCCACAATAGTAAGAAATACGAGCTCTTTCTCCCCTGCACTCGTAAAAGCAGAATATGGTTTTAGCACTTTTGATGGGGATATGAAGAGGAGTGGAAGTAGTGATGGTCATAAAAAGAAACCCACAAGCTTACTTACCTATTTTTGTGAATATATGTTGTATGATGTTGGCACGTGTCACTTTTCCTCTGGCACGTAATAGTCAGTTGTTGTCCCGTATTTTTTATTGGCCGACATATAATTGGTAATTGGGTTCACTTTTACCTCCAGATCAGCTTCAATGGAGACCCTTTTACTTTCCCCCTAACATTGAGCTGACATGGAATGGTGGTGGGATCCCTATACTTCTCTGCTTTAAAAAGCCAATCATTTTTCCCTCTTTTTTTTTGGCGTCAAGAGGGAGTACATTAAATACATTTAATGTCCATGACATCACCCCCTCTCTCTTCTACCTCTCAAGCCGGCTGGTTCATTTGTTTGTTTCTTCCTACCTTCTCCCATGGTGACAACTGTGCTCTCCTCTGCCCGTGTGCAGTGTTTCTTTTTTTTTTTTGACTTGCAACCGGTTAGAACTTGGGGGAATTGTGCTATAGGCCATAATTAGGGCCTTTATTAGGAAAATGTCCACCCTTCCCTTCCAAATTGGCAAAATGTCCACCTTCCTTCCCTTGCCCCCTTTGCCCCCCCACGCGCGCCCCCTGTGCCCCCCTCCTGTTTCAACACATTTGATTTCAGCAACTCCTATTTCAGCGTTTTTTTTTTCGCGCGTTGTTGAAACCTAAATTGCTGAAACCGAAATTGCTGAAACCAAAGTTGCTGAAACTGTTGAAAATAGTTTTTTTTTCGCGCGTTGCTGAAACCTAAGTTGCTGAAACCGAAGATGCTGAAATTGTTGAAATTAGTTTTTTTTTCGCGCGTTGCTGAAACCTAAGTTGCTGAAATCGGAGTTGCTGAAACCAGGGTTGCTGAAACCGTAGTTGCTTAAATTGTTGTTGCAATTGCTGAAATTAGTTTTTTATTTTTTCGCGCCAGCGCTTCGACATCGGAGTTGCTGAGACCGTGTTGCTGAAACCGGAGTTGCTTTTTTTCTTCTTTTTTTTCTTTTTTTTTCGCGTCACCACTTCGACATCGGGTTTGCTGAAATCGGAGTTGCTGAAACCGTGTTGCGGGATATAAAATTTAGCATATGCGGGATTTGAACCCACATATTTGCGCATAAGCATATTGCTCTACCATTGAGCTAAGAGGCTTTTAAAGGATATTTAAAAGCCTCTTAGCTCACTCGTGTTCTTGCTCACTCGATTTTCAGCACTTGCCCAAGTTGCTCTTCCTGTGCCCCTCAAACATATTAAAAGGCAAGAGGTTTCAAATTTAAGGTTTACATATCCTTCCATTAAGAAATTTGAATTAAGGGTAAAAAAAAATTATATATTCTTAAACAAACCTGCTAAAAATCTAGGTGAAAGAAATGCCATTTTCAGTGCTCCTTCTTTCTCTTGCTTGAGCTTTGTTTTTTATTTTCAAAATTTAAGGCTATGTGTATTCATTTTTTATTGTTTAGCCGTGATTCTGTTGCTTCATTACACTAGTATTTGAATTATATTCAATTTAGTACATTAGGATAGAAAATGAAACATACTGCACGTATAAGTAATTTAGTACATTGCCAAGAAAAAGAAAGTCAAATGTAAATTATATGAGTATCTTATTGTAAAACATTGCACAGCAAACCACGCATATGTATATGTACAATTAATTACATCAATTGGTAACAAATAAAGATGAAATACAACACAAACATGAATATAACAAGGGCAAAATCATTTCAATTTGAACCTAACGTACCTAATATAACGAAGATTCATCAACCACTATATCTACAATACTCTGTCCAGAAATTGAAGATGAAGAAGAACACCGGAGATCCGACGCGATTGAGGAAAGTACCTGCTAGATGAGAAGTGTAATCGTCTTCATCACCTTCATCATCTGCGTTCGTTGTGAAAGGAGAGAGGATACATACATGGCGGTAAAGTGCTGAAATCGGAGCCTCTCGTGCTTCCTCTTCCCTTCTTCACTTCGAAATCGGCGTTTGCGGCGGAGAGGCAGGCCTGGTCCCGCGCGGAGCGAGGATCCGGTAATCGTCTTCATCATCTGTAGAAGGGAACAGAGGCGTTCGTTGTGAAAGGAGAGAGGATCAATGGCGGAAAAGTGCTTCTTCAACGGCGCTTCGGATCCATATCTCCGACACTTCTTCAACGGCGGATCGAGGCGTTCGGATAGAGGCGAGAACAGAGGAGAGAGGATAGAAGCGTCCGGATCCAGATCTCCGGCGCTTCTTCAACGGCGGATCGAGGAAGCTTCGTAAGAAGGCGGAAGCACATGTGGATCCAGAGAGGGGGCACAAAATTAAGTATAAAAAAAGATGGACTTTTTCCCAATTTATATACCTCCGTGGACATTTGTTTAATTTGGGCCCAAAATATGACCTGTTTGACAAATTTTTTCTTAGAACTTTTGTCCAAATAATTGCAAATAGCACTTGTCTTACCCCTTGCAATTTTTACAGTAACATTGCTACTTTTGCTTACCGGTTAGCTTCTTGGTATATTCTTGCAATTCTTGCTTGAAAATATTACAATTAAAAAATATGAAAGCATATCACAAACGACTTCTCATTCGTATTTTGCATATAATTGATTGATGTCATATCCGGCGCACACTCTATTTTTTAAAGTATCACATGCTTCATGAGATTATAAAATATAATTCATTAGGTAGCTTAGTGATCATGCAATTTAGTGTACGAACATACAACAAAACCCAATTAATAACAGATAAATACGTTTATTTATTTAAAGTTCTATAAACCACATCGATCTTAGACGTCCCAAACAATTATAGGGTTCGTTTTACATAAATTTAAGTATAATCTATTTTTAATTTAAGATATATTGTTACAAATTTTTAATCATTATTTTCATCTCTCAATTTTTCATACAAAAATTATTTTGTTTTCCTTCTTTCAATCACCTATTTAAACAGGTATAATCATATAGGGTTTGTATGGGACGGAGTTAATAAACTGACTAAAATTATAAACAGAGTAAATTTTATAAATTGTTGGTAAAAGTAGTTAAAAATTTAAACAACAAGATAATCTCTGTATGGGGAGAACAACAGTTTATTTGTAAAAAGTGGAGTTTATTTGATTGTTATTAGGGGTATTGTGGTACTTTCAAACCAAATAAGATAAAAGGGAGAATAAACACTCAAATAACTTCCATTTCATAGCTTATTTTTTAACACAATTTTTTAACACGTTTTTGTTTATTTTGGTGATCCAAACAACTAAAAAAGTTATTTAAAAAATAAACACTCACAAATAATTAATTTTTAACAGTTTTTTTTGTTGTCCATACACACTCATACTCTACCCTCCTCTAATTACTACCCCTAGCCTGTTATCTTACTTTGCACTCAAAAATTAGCATTATTTTCTAATTTAAACTTACAAAAATTTTCTATAATATATTTTCCCTCATAAAATTTATTTTTATTTTGTTTATCTTATACTCCATCCGTTAATTAAAACTTGACGTTTTACTATTCACGCACGTTTTTTGAGGTGTTAAAAACTATATAAAATATTAACTTTTTTAATATATTTTTTTTAATAATTTCATACTTGTTACTATTAAGTATGAATTTATAAAAACAAATTTTAAAAAAAGTTAATATTTCATATAGTTTTTATCATTCTAAAAAAGCGTGCATGAATAGTAAACGACAAGTTTTAATTAACAGAGGGAGTATAATATTACACCAAACGGACCTTAGGTTTTACAAGTATAATTCACTTAAGTGGAGATAGACTCTTAAGTAAATGTTTCTTGCAAACTCATACCCATCGATGAGTTGTATAAAAAGTAGGCAAAATTGTAGAAAACCACCCTTTAAATATGGTATTTTGTAGGAAATTACCCCTTAAAACTAAAATTGTAGAAAATTATTCGTTAAAACCATTTTATTTGCAAAGTCACACTCATCACCAAATTTATGTTAATTGAATGTTAAAGTGCGTGAAAAGTCAATTATATCCCTTGTTTTTATTATTATTTTACTCCATCCAATCGATATTAATTAATTTTTATCTTTATAACATGTGTTTCAAAAGTAAAAAATGCTATAAAATATCTTTTTATATATGATTTCATACTTATTAATAAAGTATAAAATACTCTATAAAAAGTAGATATAATTGATGTTTTATATATTTTAAAAAGTGTATATTACTAAAGGGCTACTTGAAGAAAATAAATTTTAAAAATTGATATTTCATATAGTTTTTATTATTCTAAAATATGTTCACTATTCGACACACATTTTTAGAATAATAAAGCTATATGAAACATTTTTTTTATTTTCTTCAAGTAGCCCTTCAGTAAAACACACTTTTTTAAACGTATAAAACATAAATGACAAATTTGCATAACTATACCAAAAATATTGAGAGTTTGCAAAACTAGCACTGCTAGTGGAAAATTTGCAAGAGGGGGGAGAAATGCTATTTTTGCAAATATTTGGGTAACCCTTTCAACAGGTTACAGGTTTGGGTCACCCTTAAATTTTAATTGTTTTAAACTAATTTTCAATCATTTTCATTAGTTAAAAGTAAAAAATAAACTTATTTTTGAATTTAATTTAATTTTATCTATCTATAGACACCCACTTTATAAATGTTTATGGAAAAAAATATTTCGAAGTGAGATTATTTTATGGACAGAGAGATAAATACGGGACTTACGTGTCAGTCAATATATTCTTTGTGCCACTAACGTCTATTTATGTGCCACCAACATCTAAATTTGTGCCATAAAAATAAAATTTCATGCCAATGATATTTCGATGCCTACGAATTGCTAACAAACCTATGAAGTCCACAAATTATACAATGGGAATCTTAAGTTGCTGGCACGGTTTAGCGTTCGGTCGACACACAATATTTACTTGCTGGCACATATTTCGTATTGGCTGGCATGCAACTGATCACTAAATTGTCTCTGTTCTTCATCCTCCTACAATGACACCGCTTCCACTTTCCCTCTCTCTCCTCTGCGAAAAGCTGCTCTCTCTCTCTCTACTTTAATTTGCCTTAAATCTCGCCCAAACACACCTCTAAAATTTCAAACTCCCACCAAAAAATTTAACCCACTATAATGGGTAAGGGTGTCCCGCTATTTGTGCAATTTATAAGGGGCATTTGCTACTTTCGCAATTTTGTAGGGGGAGGGTTAGTTTTGCAAATAGCTAGGTATTTTGATATATTGGATGCAATTCTCTCAACATAAATTGCACATCAATTTTTTTAAAGAGTTTTTTTTTGCAAGTATAAATTTATTTTTAATAAATTAATATTTTTAATAGTTTATAGAGTTTTTTACTTTTGAAAAGCATATTAAAAAGTTAAATATCAACTAATACCAATTGAATGGAGTAAACTAATAATAAAAATAATTGGTATAATTAAATTTTCACACACTTTAACATTTAATTAATGAAAATTGGGTGATGGGTGTGACTTTGCTAAGAAAATGATTTTTAACGGTTGGGTTTATGCAATTTTAGTTTTAATGGGTGGTTTCTCACAAAATACCCGATATAAAGGGTTGTTTTCTACAATTTTGCCTAAAAATTAATCGCCATATGCCCAAATTTTCTATATCACTCATAAATCATAATCATTATTCATTATCTTCAAAAAACAATTACCCAATGTCTTATTCTTCAAAGTCTAGCTACTTCTTACATTCATAGAAGGTGCCCATTTTTTTAAGATATGTATATATAATATAGTTGATGACCTCAAAATCAGATGTTATTATATAAAAATTTTGGTTCATATATGTCATGGAAATCATGCTAATTTTCACTTGGTCACCGGATGTCAAGGGTTTGGACGAGTTCATACAATTGTGGCTCATATTGGCATTGAAAGTTGAAACTGTGTTTTCACTTGGTTACCACATGTCAAGTGTTTGGATGGGAAAATACTTGGATAACCCAAATTTGGGTGACCCAAGGGGTAGTTATGTAAAATCCATAAAAAAAATCAAATGAAGAATAGGAAAATAAAATCTGAAAAGTATGTAATGAGTACCCTACTTCTAGCCTACGGTAATGATGATGTTTTTAATTTTACTTTTTTTTTTGATGACGTGGAGGTTCCGAGGTTATCGAATAATCCTCCACGGGCCGAGCACTAGCCTGCAAAGCACTCGAGCCGGGTAAGCCAAGCGGCAAGCCGCAAGACAGGCTCACCAATGCCAAGGTAAGCCAAGGCATGAGTACCCACTATAGCACAAATTGCTCCTAGTGGGATTTCAACCCTTGACCTCATGGTAGTGAGGTACAAGGAAGCACCTCACTCTTACCACTAGGGCAAGAGGTCATTGGTTTTTTAATTTTACTTTTCCTATCAAAGATTTGAATTACAAATTTACAATTTATTCAATTACAAATGAACAATTTATTCAAACTCTTCATATCCAAACGGTAATACTCTTCTCCTCGCACGATTTGGCCGGAATGAAGAGCTAACTCGCCGGAATTTGTGGTGGATCGTGGATTCAAGGTTTCCGATCACTGAACTAGTTGACAATTGAAGGTTAGACATACTATTCTTTCATCAATTTGAAGTCTGCGTGTTGCTTTTGAATCTTCAATGGAGGCGTTTTCCATTATTTGCACAAACTGATTAGGGTTCAAGGATGTGAGAAACACTTGATTAAAATTGATCGTCTATTAGGGTTCACGGATGTGACAAGTTGATTGAAGATTAGGGTATGAACAAACCGATTAGCCTCTTATTTTCCGAAATCGAATACCTGGGGTTAGGGTTCATTCGAATACAAGTTGATTGAAGATTAGTGATCGATTAGGGTCCTCAGAAGTATAATTTTAGTGAGTAGCTAGGGTTCTCAGATGTAATCTTGCATCTGATTTGTGGTAATATAGCTAAGAAGAGCTGTTTATAAGTTGATTTGTGGCAATAAGGTATTAGCTTCTTTTTTTTCGAAACTAATTGTGGCAATTGCTGGATTCATTGGACAATGAGGGGGTAAATCATCTGTAAGTTTGGTGAGGGTTTAGTATTATGGATATATTTATTTTAAATAAGATTAATCAACAAAAATGTATTTTATATTCTCACAAGAAAAAATAGTATAACTGCCCGCGGCTTGCCGATAGGCCTACGAGCATTGGTCCAAAGCCACAAATATATAATGTGGAAAAAAAACTGAGAAATAATTAAGTGGAAATATGCAGCTCAAAAATATTATATATTTATTTTAACTAAGTAAACATATTAAGCAACAAAACTGTATTTTATATTCTCACAAGAAAAAATAGTATAACTGCCCGCGGCTTGCCGATAGGCCTGCGGGCATTGGTCCGAAGCCAAAAAATATAATTTGTAAAAAAAACTTATAAATAAGTAAGTGGAAATATCCAACTGAATGATATTATATATTTATTTTAACTAAGAAAATATTTAAGTAACAAAATTGTATTTTATATTCTCACAAGAAAAAATAGTATAACTGCCCGCGGCTTGCCGATAGGCCTGCGGGCATTGGTCCCAAGCCACAAATATATAATGTGGAAAAAAAACTGAGAAATAATTAAGTGAAAATATGCAGCTCAAAAATATTATATATTTATGTTAACTAAGTAAACATATTAAGCAACAAAACTGTATTTTATATTCTCACAAGAAAAAATAGTATAACTGCCCGCGGTTTGCCGATAGGCCTGCAGGCAGTTATAGCATAAATATACAATATACATTTGTTCAAAATATACTTTCTTTTCCCCGAAACTGAGAGTCGAACACATGACCTGAGAGTAGTGTGGATGAGAAGAATATCAATGGGTCGGATAGTGCTATTGCTTCTTTCTTAAGTTTTTTTTTCCAAATCCTATTGTTATGGCTTCGGAACAATACCCGCAGGCCTATCGGCAAGTCGCTGTCAAGCATATAAAAAAATATTTGAAATAGAAATACAGGTTTGTTTATTAAATGTTTTCTTTTTTAAAAGAAATATATATATAATATGCATTTGTGGAAAAACTAGATTTGTGTAGTTTTTAATTTATTAAAAAAGGTAAATAATTTTTAAAGAACATCTTTTTAAAAACGATATTTTTAAAGAATTCATTATGAACTTTATATATATACACAAACAAATGCCCGCAGGCCTATCGGCAAGCCGATGCCTGTTATTTTATTTTTGTAAATGTTTTCGTATTAAAACTAAAAATATATAATATACATTTGTGGAAAAAGCTTTTTAGTAAGTTTAGTTATTAAAAAAAGCTGACCATTAACAAGAGGTTAAATTATTATTTTTAGACGAACTCGGGATTGTACGATAATTCGATCCCGTTTAAATAAAGGTTAAATAAATATTTGACTTACACTGTTAAAAAACGTGAATTATATGACCAACTTTTATAATATAAGTGAAATAAACATAATTATAAAAAAACGTGAATTATATGACCGACTTTTATAATATAAGTGAAATAAACATAATTATAAAAAAACATGAATTATAAAAAAACCGTGAATTATACTTATGTTCATTAATTACACTAAGTTACAAAATAAAGAATTATAAAAAAATAAGTTGAATTATAACTTAGTATTACCCGAAAAGAAAAGAATAAATAAATTAAAAGGTGAGAGTCTAGACATAGAGTGTAACATTTTTGTCGGAGGAATAGAAAAAGCTGTCATACTTTTACTTATTTCTCTTTTTTCTTTTATTATATTTTTAAAATGACCATAAAATACCCCTGGAGTCATCCAAAATTGGGTCATCGAATCAGTCTCCTGTTTGGAATTTGGATGAGGTCATACGAAGCTTAATTATAAAGTCAGTAATTATATGTGTGTATATATTCAATGTTAATTAAAATTTGTTTCTCAGTTCTGACTACACACCTAGGTAGCTACATATATAGACTTAGCATTTGATCCAATCACACATTGAAAAGTGTATGCCGAACTTGACCCGAGAAAAACCGATCTGATTAGTTAGTTGACCCAACCCGACAGACACCCAAAAAAAAAGTTTGGATCCAAAATTGAATAATCGACACGATCCAATTTATGACCGAATTCGAAAGCAATCAAAACCCAGTAATAACCCGAACTCAATTATATCTGAATAGATCAACCGAAAATCCGAGATTGTCTAACCCAAACATATCCGAATCTCAAAATTAGCCAAATCCGATTATTCTTGGCACCCGAAATAGCTCAAAACCGATTATATTGAACCAACAAAAATCTTACCATTTCTCCATGTAATACTCAAAAGCCAAAACAACTCAAGTATTGATTACTTAATAACGGATGTTAATAATATCATGTGTATAGTATAGTTAAATATAAATTTTATGTTAACAAGTCATTTGACTTGTTAGGATTTTTTAAGATGCTATAAAAATCTTACCATTTCTCCATGCTAACAAGTCATTTGACTCATTAGCATTTTTTAAGATGTTAAAAACTATATAAATATAAATTTTATGTTATTTTTTTTATAATTTCATGTTTATGAAATTATGAGTAATAAGTTTGAAATTAATATTAAAAATATAAATAAAAAATAATATTTTTTATAAGTTTGACATTTAAAAAATATGTTCTAAAAAGTGAAAAGACTTACAGTTTCGAATGGATGTAGTATTGATTAAGAATTGATAAACGATAGCTTAATCTATATAAAAAGGATAAATATTTTATAGGTACAATAAATTATATAAATATGACTAAAAAATCAAATTGAGACTTATAAACCAAATTTTGAAGTCAAATTGAAACTTCAATGAAATTGAACTTTGATTGGAGTAAATTTTGGTTTGATTTATCCAAATGTGATTCATGTGGGTTTGTTTTGACTGAACCTTATTTGACCAAAACAGATTTGCCCGAACTCCTTTAGACTGAAACCCGATTCTTCCAAATCAAAGAGGATCAAAAACCCGATTGTATCCGATAAAATAATGTCCAAATGAACCCGACCCAACCCAACCCGAATTGTCATCACACTCGATATCAACTCAAGTCCAATATGATCCAAAATCGAATAACCTGACCCAGCCTGCCAGATTGCCAACTCTACTTGACATATATTTATTTGGTTGTAATTTTAAATTAATATAGAGAAAATTAGGTATATAGTCCATATTTTAAATCCTAGTTAGCTAATTATTCACTAATTCACCTTTATTAGCAAACTGTCCATGATTTGTTTTTGACCGAATACCCCTCGTTTAAACAATGCATGTGGCTCACTTTTTCATTTATCAAACCTATGCTCAAAAACACTCGTTCAACTCTCAATGGCAATCAGTTCCAAATCTGCGAGACTTCATAGATCTGTTTGTTCTTCACTATTAGATGGTGGAATTGAGTAGCATAAGTGACAGTTGGTGTTATTTGTTGGTGTTATTTTAAAGTAAGGTTTTGTTCGCGTTGCATCAAACTAGGGCTTATGTTCGTTGTTCAGTATTTAAGGAGTGATTTCATCTTATCTTCTTTAATGATTGTAGATGTAACCGTCACGGATGTTATGGTATGCATATTCGATGTGAGTATTTTATGCATTCGATAAGCATTCGAGATCTCTAGTCATTAAATTGTTATTACATTTAACACGGGATTGCAAGCAAAACACAAGGTCAATAAGAGGTTGTGGAAGGAGGCCAGGAAACACTCACTGCTAGAAACACGCGTAATTGCCACGAAGCACTGGCCTCGGAATAATTCGAGGTTAATTCCGATGTTCCTACCCTCGAATTTAATCTCGAACATTTCTTTCGATGCCAAATAAACTCGAAATATTACCGAAGCTACAATTTGAGACTAATTGCCAACGAAAACAATTTCGATGCCCATTTCGTGACCATATAGCAATGACAAATATTCATGGCCAAACTTGAGGCCTTCTTCGAGGCCGATTAGCCTCGGAATAAGATGGAAGCTATTTTGGATGCTACATTCGCATGTAGTATGGCTACTAAATTTATTTTCGAGGTTGCATTCAAGGTTAATACTTTGACCAAGAATCCGAGGGTAAAGTCGATGCCATTTTCGAGAAAGACATGCAGTATGTTTGTAGTGAGCGTCTTCGAGGCCGTATTCGAGGCTAATGTGTACCAACCACATTTAATGTTACTTAGCACCTTCACTAACCGCATTTACTATCACAACTTTCTCATATACATCTACAACAGAACCAAAATCCAAACATTATTCATTCTCCTCTTTGTTCAACTTCTCAAATGTGAGATTTCATTGTTTTGTCTTCACTTGGTTGAGGAGAGATTTAAATCTTCTTCTTGTTCGAGTTTGGTGAAAATCAGTCAACAATATTAATCAGTACGTTTATCATCCTATTCTTCAATTATTTACAATATTCAATCATATATACATGTAATTTATTTATCATGTCTAGTAATTAAATATTTTTTGTGAATTTCGTTTGAACTAATGTAAAATGAAGTGTTGAGTATTTGTGACATAGTTTTCAAAATGCAAAAGAGCTTAAATTAAAATTATAAAAAAATGAAGAAGAGTGAAATGCATGAGAAAAAAAATTGGTTAATAGCCTTGAAAGTAAGAACTCGAGGGTATATTTGAAGCTATTGGCATCGAATATAGCCTCGAGTTCTTTGTGTTGAGGCTATGCTAATAGCCTTGAAAGTACGAACTCGAGGGTATATTTGAAGCTATTGGCATCGAATATAGCCTCGAGTTCTTGGTTTCGAGGCTATGCAAGAACTTTATAGCTAATTTGATGTTAAATTTGAGGGAGAATTCGAGGGCAATATTTTCCTCACCTTTAATGCTGAAATCAAATATATATTTTCTTTTTTGGAGGCCATATGGATAATCGCAATTGGATGTACAATAGACATCTATCACATGGGGGCGAATGGTCTCAGGAATTTCTTGATGGTGTTGAAAAATTCATCAAATTTGCGACTTCACAAGTGCATTTGATGGATGGGGAGAAGATAAAATGCCCTTGTGTAAAGTGTAAGAATGGAAAATTTGAGACCGAGGATAATGTTTGTTGGCATCTATATCGAAAAGGTTTTGTTGGCAATTATTATGAGTGGACTGCACATGGAGAGACACCATTAGCTCCAGTAATCCGTCATTCAGAGGAACCATCGAGCTCTGGTGTTAATGGCTTGAACTTCTTTGGGTTCGGAATGCATATGTTTGAACATTTGAATCCTCCTCAGAGAATGGTTTTTGATGCAGCTGGGCCCAATTTTATTCCTCCTCATGAATCGTTTGATTTTGGTGCTTTTATTGATCCTAATGATCAAGTAAGTTGTCACACAGAAGTGTTTAGGAGTCATTTGGATCTTGGAGAAGAAAGGACTGGACCGCAAGCAGCAACATCTTTTGGCCATAGAAATGAAGATATTTCCTTGCTATCTAATCGATTCTTCGATTAGTTGAGAGCGGCAAATGAGCCAGTATATCCAGGTTGTTCCACTTCATTACTGTCAGCAGTGGCTAATCTTTTGAGGCATAAGACTGAGAACAATTTGTCTCAAGCAAGCTTTAATCAACTTCTTTATGATACGGGAAAACTGTTGCAGTCAAACCATAACCTCCCTCAAAGCTTTTATGAGACTAAAAGGTTGCTTCGAGACTTGGGATTGCCAGAGAAAAGGATACACCTTTGTCCTAACGGGTGTATGCTATTCTGGAAAGATGACGTCAATGCCGTGGAGTGCAAATTCTGTAAAAGCCCAAGGTATTATTAATGATAATTAAAGTAAATCATTAGAATGTTTATCTTCTTTATATTTTTTAATATTGGTTGAGATATTCCAGGCCTATCTCGGTTGCCTCTCTTGTATATAACTTTGATTGTTGATCAATAATATATAATTCAAGTTATCTTTTCCAATTACTTAATTCTCTACAGGTATCAGCAACGATTGACAAAGAAAGGGAAACCAATCCCGCTGAAAGTATTCATATACTTGCCCTTGATCCCACGTCTACAACGGTTATATGCCATGGAGGACACATCCCCACACATGCGCTGGCATGCTGAGCATCAACCCGTGGATGGTGCCATAAGCCACCCTTCTGACGCAGAGGCTTGGAAGCATCTTGACCGTATCTTTCCCGACTTTGCGTCAGAGGTACGTAATGTAAGATTAGGTTTATGGTCATATGGTTTTGCTCCTTTTCATCAGACTGGAGGGAAATACTCTGCATGGCCAGTGATTGTTACCCCATATAATCTACCACCCAGTATGTGCATGCAATCTCCCTATTTGTTCTTAGTTGGCATCATTCCAGGTCCAGATAACCCAAAGAGGCTAATAGACATTTTCTTACAGCCTTTAATTGATGAATTACTAGTGCTATGGAATAACGGTGTCCCGACATTTGATGCACATGCAATGGAAAACTTCATAATGCGTGCAGCTCTTATGTGGACTGTGAGTGATTTTCCTGCACTTGGGATGTTAGGTGGGTGGAGTACACATGGAAATTTAGCATGTCCTCATTGTATGGAACAAACAGGAGCATTTCAGCTACATTATGGAAAAAAGGCTTCATGGTTTGATGAGCACATACGTTTTTTACCGGAAGATCATCCCTTCAGGATGGATTGCACTGGCTTTTACAAAGGGAGGATTGAGACTAGAGGTCCTCCTTCGTACTTATCTGGTCACCAAGTGTGGGAGCTTGTTAAGAATATTCCAACTGCCATGGAGTCACCTTTGAAATTACCAGTTGGTTACGGTGATCATAAATTCACAAAGCAGAGTATTTTCTGGAGTCTTCCTTATTGGAAACATCTTTTGCTCCGTCACAACCTTGACGTCATGCATATCGAAAAGAATGTATTTGACAATGTATTTAATACTGTGATGGATGTCAAAGATAAGACAAAGGATAACTTGAAAGCAAGGCAGGACCTTCGTTTGTATTGTAATCGACCAGAGCTTCAAGTGGAGGATAATCATAAGGGTCGAAAACCAAAGCATTATATACCTTGAGTAGAGAGAAGCGAATAGAGTTGCTGAATTGGCTTAAGGGATTGAGGTTCCCAGATGGATATGTCTCTAATATTGGTCGATGTGTGCATTCACAAGAGGGCAGGCTCATCGGGATGAAGAGTCATGACTGTCATGTATTTATGCAGAGACTTGTACCAATAGCTTTTAAAGAGCTTCTCCCAGTCGGAGTGTGGGGACCATTGACAGAATTGAGCTTGTTCTTCCAATCCTTGTGCGTACCTACATTGGAGGAGGAACAAGTTAAGGTTTTGGAGCGTGATGATCCCCTTATATTGTGTCAATTGGAGAGGATATTTCCTCCTTCCTTCGTTGATAGCATGGAACATCTCATTGTGCACTTATGAACCGTTAATGTAAGCAGGCGATACAAGAACTATGAATCGTTCGTTCTAGCCCAACAATGCATCCAAGTTTATTATACAGAGTATCCTGGAGCAAACCGTGGTCGTGCTAATTGGAGAGCTGTATGCAAAACAAAGCCTCGCCGAAGATTAGAGCAAAGATGGATAGAGAAGGAAATCGTTGATGAACCATTGCAACAAGATGATATTGAAGGGGATGAATTTATTGGGGTATTTGTAGATGAATTGCCTAGAAATCTACTTGACCTAACTGATGTAGAAGAAAGAGTATTTGATGCCAGTGATGAGGAAGATGACTTTTCACCACATCAAGACTCTGAAGAGGGCGAAGATGATGTAACAGAGGAAGATAACAACGAAGACAACAACGAAGAGGAAGACAAAGACGAAGATGACGATGAAGAGGAAGATAACGATATTTGAAAGGTACGTATATTACAAATTTATAAAGTCAAATAAATTTAGGAAAAAAGCCAATTTTATATTTTTCCTCACTTTGATTAGATTTTTTTAAACTAGGATTGCATTTCCCGGGCTCTTGAATGTTTACAATGAAAGCAGCGGGATTTTACCGAAAACACATGGGAGTAGCGGGATTTAGGCATTTAGCAGTTTCAATTGAGCGGGATGGGCCTAAAATTTCACAAGAAGCAGGCTCTCTTTCATTAGGAACCGCCTAATCTGTAAAAAAAACCCTAACTATCTTTTTCGCTTCTCGTCTCAGCACACCTCCAATGCCGAAGGATGAGAGCGCTCGGCTTGCTCCTGTCCTCCCTCTCCTCTTCGATGCACCTCTCTCCCTGTCCTCCAATGTCGAACTCGCTCGACCTGCTCCTGTCCTCCGTCCAATGCCGTCGTTGAGTTGTTAAAGCCGATCTTGCTGTCCGGTTTGCTTCTGTCATCTCTCTCCTCTGCTCGGCCTACTCCTGTCCTCCGTCCAACGCCGTCGGCCTGCTCCTGTCCTCCGTCTAACGCCGTCGTCGAGCTGTCCGGTTTTCTACTGTCCGGGCTGCTCCTGTCCTCCCTTGCCTCTTCTACGCACCTCCCTCCCGATTCTGTTTAGCCTGCTCCTATCTCTCAAGTAAGTAAACCCCTCTCTTCTTGTGTTGTTTTCTTGCTCTCTTTACCTTACTCTCAATTACTGTCAATTAATTTTGCAAGTAAACCCCTCCCTCCCGATTCTGTTGAGCCTGCTCCTTGTATGCTCCAATTAGGTGGATTTGATTAATAGATCAGCAAAAAAGATAGTATTATTTAACAATTAAATGTAGATAAATAATGCAAGATGTAAGAAATTTTCCAAGGGTAGTAGGGGGTATTAATGTAGATAGGCACTGGATTTGCTTAATACCAATCGAAGCACAGGCACTGGATTTGATTTTCCAAGGGTAGTAGGGGGTATTAATGGAACTCTACTCTCATGTACATATTTCTTATAAGTTTTCAATATATTTTAATATAAAAAAACATGCATACATCGGCAATTGATCATGATCTTCACACTTGAGGACTTTAATGCAATAGGGGCAACTAGTAGGGTTATTGGGTTCCTTCAAGCTTTAGCTCGTAGTTAGTTCATGAGAAAGCAAGAGATAAAAACTAAACAGATAGGCAGGTAGATGGATGATATTTAGCAAGAGCTTAATATGTTCTAATAATATAAGTTCAGATTTTAGAGAGAACTCAGATTTTAAAAAAAGGCAGAAAAGGTGTTACCATGTCGTCCCAAGGCCAAAGTACTAAGTTTGCAAGCTCCCTCTCTTTGTATTTGACGTGAGTTTGCTTTGATGTTTCCTCATGGTTGTTGCAATATTTGAATGATTTGTTGGCTGAAAAAGGGATGGTAAGTGATGATTTAAGCCACATAATTGAAAATATCAATTAGAAGATTGCTCTACTAGCTAGATACTTTGTTTTGTAATGCTTTCTCTATGCAGTTCAGCTTGCAAGCTCAAACATTCAGCTTGCTATTTGTAGTTGAATTGTATACATTTGATGGAAGCTTGCCTTGCAATTTTATTGTCATTTTTTTAATTCTCTTTGCTTAAATGATTTATTTTATCATTCTTTTAGGATGAATTTGTTCGCCTAGTAAGTTATGGTTCAACTTGTTTGTGATTTAAATTCTGCAGTCCAAATCTTGCAATTTTATGATTATTTGTTTTTATTCTCTTTGTTTAAATGACTTTTTTTTATCATTCTCTTAGGAGGAATTTGAACGTTTAGTTGCTACTCAATTTCCTTCATCCGAGGATGCTTGCAATGATGAGCCTCTTCAAGAAATGAGTGAAGAACTTGAGAAGGAATTATGGATACAAGCTTCTGATGGACCTAACCATGGGAGGATTTATGGGTTAGGAGAAGAGGGTGCAGCACTTATTCGCAATGGAATGGTGAATACTCGTCTCTCTAACATGAAGACTTCAAATGCATCACAACCATTTGAAGATGCTCAAGTCCAACCACTTAAGGATGAGATAAAAGAGATGCGATCAACTTTGCAAGAATTCATGCAACAACAACAAAACCAACAAAGAGAGTTCATGCAACAATTCATGCAACAATTTCTTCAACTTCAAGGAGGTCAAAACAAGATGTCTACTTCAAATGGTTCAAACTCCAACCCAACTCCCTAATGCTATTGTTTTATGGTTTTTAGGTTGTTTTAGCTACTGTTTTAGGTTGATTTGGCTGCTGTTTTTTTGTTGGGCTGCAGGAGATGATTATTTTGTGCATTTTGCTCATCTCATGTCATAAACTATGACACATAGAAGTAGCCTTTTATTTTCTAACTAGGAGATGCATATTTAGGAAGAATATTAAGTGTTAGTTGTCATCTATATTTGTGAATGGGCAGTTAAACATGGTTTGTTAAGAAGCTTGAAGGTATATTTTGTTAATGGAATTAGCTATTACTTTATGGTTGAATTGCTTGTTAATGTGCTTTTGTGATCAAAAGTTTTAAAGGTTGAAATTTATAATTTCTTTTATATGATGAATATAAATATAAAGAAAAGTGAGATCAAATATGTTGCTAGATTTGGGGGTAAAATAACCTCGTAATTACCCTCGAATGTAACCATGAAATTTGAAAAAATATGATGTTTTTTTAATCAAATTTTCGAGCCTATAAACTAAATTTTCGAGGTTAAATTTAACGGTTGTTTAACCTCGAAATTTACCACCGAATAAATTCGTGGTCAACATTTGATACTCTTTAGCCTCGAATTCTTATACCTCGAATAGGGACTCGAAATTTATTTGTCCCTAAACTTGACGTTATAGCCTTCAAGCTCATGGTTACGGAAATTGCCCTCAAAGAAACATTCGATGCTATTTAAGCTCGAATAATAATTTCGAGGCTAATTTTTCGTAACCAAATTTAGCCTCGCGTTTATTGGGTCGGATTTAAATCCGAGGTTAAATCCGAGTTTATTTTTGGGGGCAAGATTTTCCGAGGGCATTTTCGAGGTCGCTTCTGTGACTAAATTCGTGGCAATCACGCGTTTTTCTAGCAGTGACTTTTTATATATAGATCAACAATTGGCTAATTAACATTAATTGATAAACAATTAGCTAATTAGGTTTTATAATATAGACATTTACTAAAAAAAATCTCTATCAATATATTTGTGTAATGAGACACAGAAAATTGGTGGCTAGCAAATAGGTGATATAAAATATACAGTACCATTTTACTCCTAACTAGGTCATCAATCAATTTAAAAAAGGGATAGATTAGATTAAGATCATGTTACTTTGACGAGTAAGAAAAACATCGTATTCCATGGACCACATGTATATAATTTATTTATTGTTATACATGAAGATATATATAAACTATTTACTTCATTTGAAATGTTCAAATCATTTCATAGCCACAAACTTAACTAGTACGTACTATACACACACTTCAATATAGTACGTTGCGCCGTTGCGGTATATTAAAATTTAACTAACCTATTTACATTATTACATAGATTGGCCCTCTCTTGAACAAAAAATATATTAATATAGGGCAACTAAATTTTTAGAAAACTCAATCGCAAAACTAGATCGATGTTTGGTTTAGAGTCCTGTTTTAGTAGCTTTTAGTAAGTTTCAGATTCGTAACCATATTTTCACCTCATCAAATCATTGTTCCATCACAGTGGACTTCTGCCAAAACCATACATTTGCTAGTCGCCCCTTCAAGTTTGAAATGGCATGGACCAAATATAAGAACTTTGAGAATATAGTGCGGCAAGCATGGTGCCTCGATCGACAAGGATCGCTTATGTTTCGCCTAGTTCACAAAACTAAATTGCTAAAAAACCTTAGCTAAGAAATGGCACAAGTTTACGTTTGGCAATGTTCGATCCCAACTTCTAAAATCTGATCAAGATCTCCTTGCAATCCAAGCAGCTTTAATTGCTTCATTCTCCCCCAGGAACTGCTCACTTCAAAAACGTCTTCTGGCTAAACGCGAGCGATTACTTGATTTTCAACGATCGTATTGTCGCCAACGAGTCAAAGCAAAACATGCAAAACTTATGGACTCCAACTCCGGTTACTTTCATCGTGTAGCCACCATCAAGCGAAACTACAAGCTTATCAAGTCCATCACCCTTCCTAATGGTATCTATACGTCGGATTCTGGAGCTATTCGTTCTGAATTTGAGCTTGAATATACTCGCAGATTCAGATCCACAATCGACCCTTGAATTAACTTACTCAAAAACCTTGACATCCTACACCCTATCGTCTCCGATCAGGACAACCTTCGGCTTACAGCTTCAGTCTCTAATGCGGAGGTCAAAGCGGCGGTTTTCTCTATACACGCAGATAAAGCTCCTAGGCCTGACGGTATGCCTGCTGGCTTCTATTAGAAATATTGGGGTATTGTCGGCCCTTCGGTGACAAAATCCGTTAAGAGCTTCTTCGTATCAGGTAAGCTCCTGAAACAAATCAATCATACTTTCATAACCTTGATTCCTATGATTGACGATCCAACATGCATAAATCATTTCCGCCCTATTAGTTTCTGCTCTACTATTTACAAAATCATAACCAAATTTATAACAGCCAGACTGTATACTTACAAAATTCATCCATCCTCTGCAAGACGCATTCACAAAAGACCGCTTAATTCATGATAACATCCTCATTGCACATGAGATTTTTCACTTTTTTAAGGCTAAGAAAGGCAAGGTGGGATGGCTTGCTCTTAAGCTGGATATGGAAAAGGCCTACGATCAGATTGAATTGGAGATACTTGAATGGTCGTATCTCCAAGCAGTTCTTACCAAAATGAGTTTTCACAAGACTTTTATTGTGTGGATTATGGAATGCGTGTCCACCGTCTCCTATTCCATTTTGATTAATGACGTACCAACTCAGCAATTCTTCCCCAAACGGGGATTACGACAAGGTGACCCTTTATCCCCCCCTATTGTTTATTATAGCTTTTGAGTTTCTTGCTCAATCTATCCAACAGGATGTTGTCCGCAATAAGGATATTGGATTCCCTATCACCAAAAATGGACCGACCATTACATACCTAGCCTTTGCTGATGACATGATGATTTTAACCAAGGCCACTACCTCTACCTGCAAAACGATTACATCAATCCTTAATAATTATTATCGGCTTTCTAGAAAAAAAAATCAATTACTACAAATCCATCTTCCAAGTGTCCAAAAATACAACATCGACCACTAAAGCAACTATTACGGCTCATTTAGGCATTGACTGCTCTACTACATTGGAAAAATACTTAGACTGTCCTATCATTAACGGTCGTGTTAATAAGAACATGTTGCTGATGTGGTCCTAAAAACTAAAAAACAACTCACAAAATGGAAGGCGTCCTCCTTGTCGGCGGAAGGTCGTAAGGTCTTGATTAAAGCAAATCTTAGTGCCCAACCTGTTTTCCTAATGCAATCCTTCATGCTACCTGTTTCCATCTTGACAGAACTTGATAAGGTTTATCGACATTTCTTCTGGAATAAGGAAGATAGGTACACCCCTTTATCAGCTGGGATAAAATCTGCTCGGACACCCTCAACGACAGTTTGGGTTTATACAAAGCCGAAACAATGAATACTGCCCTCTAATTGAAGCTTCTTTGGAAGCTCCTTGCAGATCCTTCTAATATCTGGGTCCAAGTCATTTTGGTTAAATATCTTAAAGGCTCTTCGATCCGAACTTATAAGAAAAAGGGTAGTACTTCCTAGCAGTGGAGTAAGTTGATCCATTTGCGCACTCTATTTGAGAAAGGTCTTCGATGGAGTGTCAAGGACGGTAGAGAAATTAACTTTTGGTCTGATAACTGGGCATTAGAGGGGGTGCTTGCTCTTCAATTGGACGTGCTTTTGACCCCTGATCAACTCTCTTGGAAGGTCAGTCGTTTCATTTCTCCGAATAAAACTTGGAATTTGCCTCTACTCTCTATTGACCTTGCCGGTCTGCTCCATCCATCACTTACTACTCATATTGGTAATATATACCCTTACCATTTACGAGCATGACTGACCGTCTATATTGGGGACCTGACTCTTCTGGATGGTTTTCTACAAAATCAACTACTGCGTTGATCCCTAACGGGGCTCAGAATTTCCGTTTTCAATGTAAATGGATTTGGGATTTGAATGTGCCTCCGATGCTTAAGCATTTCTTATGGAAACTGGCTACGTATAGCTTACCTACCAAAGATCGCCTACAGCGATCTCACATCAATGTGCCTATGGGTTGCGTTTTTTATGACTCTCAATTTGAATCAGCCCAACATCTCCTAATCGAGTGTCCTCTTAGCAAAAGAGTCCTTTGCAGCAATACTAGTCACATCCAAACTATGCAAATCGGCAGCTTCGATGAACAACGCCCTAGAACGGTTCTAAATAACATCTACACGACAGCCAGCAAGGACAAGTTATATGACATGTTCTATGCCTGGTGGGCACTGTGGTTCTTCCGGAACCAATTGGTGTTTGGAAACGTTGTACACGTCACTATTAAACAAATTCTCCTTCACATGCTTACTTCCAAGCAGACTTAGTTTGAGGCATCTCGTTTCGATCTTGCAACTGATTTCCTCCTTCCGGGTGCGTCCGGGAAACCGGTAAGTAATTTGAATCATTGCAGGGGAGGCCAGGTCCGGCGCTACACCCATCGTTGGGTTAAACCGCCTTCAACTTTTACAAACTTGACTTTGATGGCTCCCTCTTGGGCTTTGGGGATGCTGCTTTCGGATTTGTTGTTAGGAATTCGGAAGCAATAGTCGTCGTTGCCGAATATGGTCGTTGTAATAACAATTCCTGTGTTTTTGCAAAAGCCCTTGCTCTTAGGAACGGGGTGCTTCGAGCAAAACAAATGGGTATTCAAAACCCTGCAATCTAACACTCGGTCTATGGTTTCGTCCTTTAATTCTATTTTCATTCGTCATATTTTCAGGGAATCCAATGCTGTTGTCGACAGGGTCGGGCACCTGGCTTACAGCATCCCTACCGAAGATCTTCTGCTTGCTGATCCGGTTCTTTAGGGTCTCGTCCGAAAGGACGCACTAGGATGGTGTTATCTTCGTTAATGATAGCTGCATCTTAATTCCTTTCTTTGTATTCAAAAAAAAATTAAGATGAATGAATCAAGGCATCACAAGTGCGACTAAGGATAAAAAAAATATATGTTAATTTATATAAGAGATGTTAATGTTGATATACACTATTCATTTTGTTTGCACTCTTTATTTATTTGTAAGTTCATGATGTTAATATATATAAATATAATGTATCATATTCAATATTTTGAAATCGATGTCTAATGATGTATGTGTTTCCTATTGACATGGGGTAACATTGCTATTTTGATTTATTTGAGGCTTCAAAAATTATTTTGGGCCTTCGCAGTCGACATATGTAGAAAAATAGAAATCACTTTTTTGCTCGAATATCTAATGTTTTTCGATTATTAGACATATTTACATAGTCACACATTGACACACCTGTTGTAGCTAAAATATCATCCACCAACATACATTCACCACAACTGGTATGCTACAAAAGGCAACAACACACATCCAACATACATTCGATCACCATATTCTTCCATCGTTCAAAAATTGCAAAGGATCCCAACAAATACCATAGATTTGTTTGTAACATTTACATTATAAGTTTATTTATCAAAACACTAACACATAAATCAATATCCTCTATAATAACCAAAAAAATTAACAAATTCAATCTAAATTTGTGGTCAGAAAATAATCAGGAATTGGGCGAAATAAAATAAATGCAATCAAAATATGAGGGGACGACTATGAAAAGGCACCTCATTTGCTGAACTGGTGATGCTCTTTGTATGCATGAATAACTATAGGATAAAGAATATATAAAATTGTTGTCTTCACTAACATGTCAAGCAACAACTTCCACACCTAGGATCTCATATGGTGATCTAGGTCCTACTTTATCTTGATGGTCATGAAGAATCAAAGAATAGCACGCATCTGCAATATGAGTAGTTTCCTCAAAGACTAGACTAGGACACGATAAATTAGATCATTCTTGTTTAGTTTCATAAAACACCATCACGAGAGTACTTACCTTGAGGGTGTCACCTTCGACATTTTTCAATCACCATTACTAGTCTCATCATTGAATTGTTTAACAACACTACAGACTTGGCTTATTCTCCAAAAATAAATGCTTTACTGATGATGTAACAAGGGCTTCAAGTTCTTTTCATCCCCTTCGACCAAAATAATAATAAGGTTCTGCCATGGTGGTAAAAAGTAAGAAATTTTAGACAATTGAGTTAAAAAACATATCTAAAAATAGCTACCATAATTTAGATAACATAAACAGAAAAAAAAAAGAAGGAAGAAACTGACCTCCAACTAGTTTGTTCTTGGCTTCTTGAAAACCCAAAGTTGAATTAATGTAAAGTTACACTAAACTTGTTCATGTGCATGTTTCGGGGGGAAGAGCAACCTACCAAATTGTGATAACATTTATAAAATCTGTTCAGCAATAAAATCTGTACAATACATACGCTCATACAAACTGTAAAATCTATACTATTTTCAAAATTTGATTTTAAAAACAAATTCAACAATACATACACTCACACAGATTCAATAATACATATAATCGTACAGATTTTGCTCTTGATATCACTTATGAAAACAAATATGAATTATAGCTTAATATTTTAGTGAATTATATAATATAATCATGAAAATAATCACAAGGCAACCTAAAAGTGGCTTTCAAAGATTTACCAGTGGATCTGTAGGACTCAAAGCTAATGAAAATAGAGATCTAAAAGGCTTGCACAATCCATCAAAACAGCTCACAAGGCAACCTCATTGTCTGTAGTTATTCCTTTGCTTTCCACCTTCTTGTACACTAGACAAATGAAAAAAAAACATAAAAACAAAAACTAAAATGATTATATATATATATATGAACAAAAAGCAAAGACCGATGGCTACAAGTCCTATAAAAGGGCTTTAAGAACATACATACACCGTGATCTCTTTCCCATTCTTCTTCGGACGATAATGTTTTGTATAAGGACTCTTTTCTTGGATACCTAGAAAAGAAGAATTAAAAAGATGAGTTGTTTGCATAAAATTCAACAACTTAATAAAAGAAATATAGTCCCAAAAATACAACAACATATTGTTAGAGTCAACAACTTAATAATAATAATAAATACAATAGCTTAATAAAAGAAATACAACGGCCTAATAAATTCAAGATTACAACACATAATGATTTTATGCAAACTCATCTATATAATGTAAGTAAAACAGATTACAATATCTCTAAAAAAGAATACAAATTATGCAAGATTACAACAGTTGTAAAAAAAAACTCAAATCAAACAAAAAAAATGGAGTAGCAAAACAGAATTTCAGCAATAAAGTATAACAACTAAAAATCTAGATTACAATGCGCAGTAGAAAAAAATGGACACAAGATAAAAAAAAAAAGATTACAATAGCTATAAAAAACGTGTTAAAAACCTCAACCACAGATAAATAAAGCAACAGCAAAATATATTAAAAGCAACAGATTCCTCCTCCAAAATAACAACATAAGCACTTCAGAATCATGACAACTTAAAACAAAAGCTAAGAAAACCTCAACGTACTTACGAGATATATGCTAGTTTCCTTCACTTAAATTTTCAACACTATTTCCCAACGTTGTGTCAATTTGAGCTAGGACTGATGCCAAAGAAATGGAACCTAGAGTTTGAGAATTAGAAACACTTGTAGTCATCAACATTTCAACAGTTTCAAGACTCCATTAGTGTCCAGCTTAAGTTGAAGGGAAACAGAAACAACACAAGCCAGGTCAAGTAATGAATAATGTGACTACCTCTTCAGAAAAATATGCTCCATTTGACTTTTTCATCAATTCAGCCCTATAAATCCAAAATGTCAAAGATGAGATACATAGTATATTAATATAAACAAGGAAAACTTGAACTTAATATCATTAAAAGTATACCCACATGTCTCCCCCTTCACATTACCTAATGACAATGCACACATTGATATGTTGCTATTCCCGATCCTTAGCTTGTGGGCTTCGAATCAAGAATAACGACTAGTTGTTGGCCCGATCTTGCAATGTTCTTTGATATCTCTTTGTAGGAATGAATGTCTTGAAGGTACGGAAGGTGTAGAAGTGGCGGAAACAAAGGAATCAACACGAACAACTATCGGCAGGAGAGACACGGGTGCTGGTACAAGAGCTGCGGGCGCAGCTGCGCTCTTGGGTGAGTTCTGTGCAAAGTTCTTCTCGACTTCTCTTCTTTTGGCTTCGAACTTGTGTTTGGGCGATGGTTTGGAATGAATTATGGAAAGTATTGATGGAGTATCTTGTGATAACGAAAGCAAAGGCTTAGGGTTGATATCGAAGAACACTTAGCCAAGTGTTCCTCAATTTCTTCAACCTACTTTTTATTGAATCAAATAAGTGTTTAAATAACTAAACATAAACCTAGAAACTCTGGATGTGGCCAGCTCTATCCCTTGTAAAATGATAAAATATTGGCTGAGAAATAATTAAAAATAATATAAATAAAATCCTAGGAAAAGATCTCATAAGATGAACTACTTGGTGCGTGGCCAAGGAAAATATCTAAAGAGAGAGATTTTCCTTTTCCACTTTATTTATCTAGTAGGAAATAACATAAATATATTTTAAATAAAAATAAAAGGATGCCACCAGCCCCTTGTGCACACGAGCTGGGCCTCATGGTGGGTTGGCTCTTGCCTTCATGAGCTTGGACTGAGGCTTTAAGCTCAACTCTTGGGCCGGTGGTCTAGTCTTGAGCAAAGTGATCCAAGGTGGAATGAATCCTTGCTCCATAGTTCCTCGGTAACGTTTGAGGAGTGCCTTAGTAGCATCTTGAATCTTCTTGGCCCTTGCACGAGTGATAGGACCATCAAATGGCACCTTCATGTTGTCCTCAATGTCACCTGGAGTCATTGCCATTTGTATTGCATCACACATAGCACCCATAGATCTTCTAAAAATACCAACAAGTTATATAGAAGAACCTGAAATCATAATGCACAAATGGAGCAATTGCTCCTCCTCACCTTTATTCAATCTCAAGATCAGTTGAAGATGTTTCAAGAGATTGCATATTGACTATTGCAAAACAATCATTGATCCCATGCCATCAAACAAATAACTACACTCAAAGAAGCACAAGTGTCGATCCCATAGGGAGCGGGGTGATTAGTGTGTTTCACTTGCTAACAATCAGACGAAAAAGATGCAGAAAAGAGAGATTCGAGAACAACAATTAAAGTAACAAAGCAATTATGAAAGGATAATGATAAATGGACGAGATGATAGCTTCACCCACTCATCGCAACATGGTTGACGTACTTCTCTATCCTTGGGCTTCTTCCTCTTATTCCCATTCCGGTTTATACATAGAGTTGAGGTAGGTTGAACTTGCCGATAACACCACCTAACTCCCTAATCTCTTGAGGGGTGGGGGGAGAAGTACTAGTTCCTTGAATGAAATGACACCTTGATATGTTTTTAAGTGTTTAACCATATTGTTTTACATTCATGGGAAAAAATAGAATATTAAAAAAATTATCTCTCCGATTGTAAATATAAGACATTTGACTTTTGTGCACGTAGTTTAAGAAGTTACAAACTATATAAAATATTAATTTTTTGAATTAATTTTTTTACATTATAATACTTATTATTAGGCATTTGACTTTTTTGCACGTAGTTTAAGGAGTTAAACACTATATAAAATATTGACTTTTTTAATTATTTTTTTTTACATTATAATACTTATTACTAAGTATTATAATGTAAAAAAATTAATATTTTATATAGTTTATAGCTCCTTAAACTACATGCACAAAAGTCAAATGCCTTATACTTACAATCGGAGAGAGTATTGTTTTTACCATTATTGGTAAGTATATTGGTAAATTTAAAAATCATAGTCTTTTGCTATGATATACCAAGAGATTGTTGCATTTGTCATTGTTGCACTGATAGGAGGAATGTCGAGTTTGAAAACAAATATAAAATATAGATGCAAACTGAATCCTAGCCTATGTAAATAATTACAAGACTTCCTCCCATTGTAGTAGAAGGGTAGTCAGGATCGATCTACGAGGAAGCAGGTCAGCGGAATCCTAGATAGTCTTGAAAGCTCACGTCTTTTGTCGATCAGAAGCCTCGATCTTGACCAATATGCTCGATGTCGACCTTGGCTGTCGATTTCTACTGCAATAGAAAACATGCAGAGACAAAAACGGCAGTGGATATCGATTAGGGTGGTCGATATCGATGTCAGTGGCAGAAATCGACTGGCTCAGAAAACTGCCAGTCGACTCAGAGCAGTCGATATCGAGTGGTTCACTCGAAATCGACCTCAGCAATAGGAACAAAGGAAGTCGACGTCGACACAGAGAACCGTCGACGAAGGCAAAGTGGTCAATATCGACTAGATAGGTCGAAATCAACTAGTTCCTGCAGAAAGATTAGTGTCGGCAAAGAAGACCGAAGACGAATAGGATGAAGAGGGAAATATGAACAGAATAAAAGACATGATTTTTATGTGAATAAAAGATATAAAAGGCAACTCCTAGGGCTAGGGTTTACCACAACGTTAACCAATTTATGCGATAAGGCAAATAAGACGGACAATTGCGCTATTTCACCCGAGGGACAAGCTTTCGTTGTACACCAACTCTTAGGAATACTCTTGCAAATAAACTTAATTGTCTCTACCAATTTTATGTTTATAACTCAAGTTGCTAGCATGAATCCCTTTTCTTTCGATACGGACTAAACATAGAATCGTAGGAGATGATATAGACACAACGATATCAACATCAAGTACTTACCTCAGGCACGCATCGCTAACGTCGGGCTCACCCCGACCCTAGAAGCTTTGGGATACTACTCGCTCTTCATTGTAAGAAACACCATTGATTTGAAAAGGAAAACTTGCATTAATAACTCCGAAACTTTACAATCCAACGTCAGCTCTCGCAAACACCAAACCCTAAAGCTTCTCTCTAACTCTAACTCTATTGATTGTTTCTTGTGTGATTGAATGAATGAATGTCAGCCCCTAGGGCTTTATTTATAGGCTATTAATCCTTACTATCCAAGTAAAGTATCTTCTATCTTCTATCTAAACTCTATCCAAATAAGTAGGATAGATATTTTATTTAAGGTAAATATCTAAATAACTAAATAATCCTTTAGGGTAAAAAAGAGAATATCCCCAAGGTCTAATCTATCTAAATAACAAGATAATTCGTGTCTCTTATGGATAGAATTGCAATCCGCGTCACGAAAAGCTCGTCCAACCCATGTCGAAATTCAGTCGATATCAACCAGTTCAGTCGAAATCGACCTCTTTGTCTCTGTTCGACGGGCTTCATTCCACTCGATTTCTGGGTCTTGGTCGATGTCGACCTCAGGTAGTTGATATCGAGTTCTCTTCTTTGCTGGTGTTTTTGGTCTGTCTCGACACTCAAAGTCTGTATCGATGCTTCAGTCGATATCGACCAGATAGGTCGATTTTGACCACTTTTCTGCTTTACTTGGCTTCTTCGTTTTGACTTCAATTCCGCTCCAATTCCTACATAATTAAACCAAAACTTGTGCAGACTCTATTTCTTGCATGTTAGCTCATTCTACACAAATTTACATTATTTTTCAACCTTTTCATTGGAAATTGAATGAAATATGAAGTCAAAAGATGTAATAAAAATGGTACTAAATATGTACATCAGTCATACTCATATACTATTGAAAATCTTGAATTTTCATTTTAGCAATAAAAATAAAATTCGAATTTAATAATAGTTAAATAAATAAATAAAAATTTTCATTGTTGATAGTTTTTTTAAATAATGAATACATTTATTGTTCAAAAGATTTACTTTTTATATCGCCTTGAGCCCTAAAAATCTCAGGCTCAGCCCTGTCGTGGTACAACCAATAAAATGAGATATTTTTATTGATCCACATGGATAGAGCTGGCAAAATCTGACCCGACCCGAGAAATCCGACCGACTCACCCGAACCCGAACCCGACCGAAACCCGAAAATCAGGAGTCATTCGTAACCCGAACACGAGACCGAACCCGACCCGAACCTGACCCGACTCAAAACAGACCCGAACACAAGTAAACCCGACCCGACCAAACCCGACTCGACTTTGAACCCGACTCGACTCTCAACCCGAACCGACCCGACTTGAAATGGTTAACATCAACATTTTAATGCTTGAATGTTAAATGTTTTTTATTTTAACACAAGTTTATTATTATACTTTAACATATAAAACACCAATTATTTTTGTTAATTGTTATCATATGAATAAGAACCCAAGTAATATCTATAGATAAGCACTTGTAGACTTTCCACTACCTAAAGGTCCAAGAGAAAATAGATTTCAGAAATTTAGAATTTAGAAACGACTAAACGAGTGACCATGATAATAAATTTAACAAACGAGTGACGAAGTAAGCAATACCAAAGCTCAAAGTTGTAATCTAATTTACCTGAATTACCTCCATTAGGTATAAGTATAATAATTCTATTAGTTTTCATAACTAAGTGTTAATAATTCTATTAATTTTCATAAATTTAACTCTTTAATTTTCATAACTCGTACATTTAGTTTTCATAACTAAATGTACAATAATTTTGTAGTTGTTATTTTATTTATATCTATATCTATATTATTATATTTTGGTATAATTAATTATTTATATCTAGATTTGTTAAAAATTAATAATAATAATAATAATGAAAAAAACTAATGGGCCAAAAGCTAAAAATGAAGTGGATATTGAAAATGAAATGGGTCAAAGATATAGTCAACCACAAATAAGCCCACTTGCAACGTGCTAGTTAAAATAAGGTGAAATCCTAAATGTACAATTAATTTGATTTAGTTTCAGCATCAATCAATTGGTTTAAATGTTTAAAAAAGGATGATGGTGCTTGTCGAATACCGAATTTTCGATTATAACTTTTTTGAAAACCGGTCGACAACCGAATGAGTGTATTCAACCGAGTAAAAATTACATATTCAAGTATTCAACCGAGTCAAAATCATTTATTTTAAGTAAATGACATATTTAAGTATTCAACCGAGTCAAAATCAACATAATTATCCAAACGGGTCGAATATGATTTGATCGAAAACTCAAACAAACTATACCCACTTTGATTCGAAACTCAAATGAGACCGACCCGTCTCTTCACCCGAAACCCAATCGAGCCCGACTCACTTTGACCCGAACCCGAATGGGCATGACCCGATTTCACCCAAAACCCGACCAATCTAAAATTTATTATGACCGAACCCGACCCGATCAGTACCCGGCCATAAATTTTACCCGAATTGACCCGACCCATCAGTGACCCGACTCGAACAAACCTGACCCGAACCCGACCCGAACGACCGAATTACCAGCTCTACACATGGAGATAAAAAATTTATTGAATAAGATCACATGCATGTTTCATAAGACATTAATGAAACATTCTCATGATATGTCAAATAAAGTGGAGCTGCTTCTGCTCTTATAATAACAATGGATAACCTTGTAATTGTAAGTCGAGCTTATTGCATATGCTCGCATACTTTTGTCGATCATTATCCACGGCAGAGTTTATCTAGTTAGGTTTTTTTAGGCCATCGTCAGTCCTCTTTTCCTTGTTCAAATTGCCCTATGTTCATCGATTGACTAGACATGTACAAATGAGAGTGTGTTTTTCGGTGTGTAGGTGAAAATAGGTTTGTTAAGATCGATGTTCAAAATTTCCATTTTTTTAAAGATTCTTTTATAATTGATCAAAAATTGATTCGCCCATAAATCTCCCAAAGAAAAAATACATAAAACCAATCATGCAACAACTTAAGATTTTATTTCTATCCTTTTGATCTACATGCATCAATGGGCTTCTAGAACTCTATCATTATATAATCATTCCTCAAAAAATAATACGGAGTACTTTATATGCTCATATAATTATATACGATCGACTTAAATCAATAATCAAATAAACTATAGGTTTTAGAGGGTAGTTTTGGTAATTTAGTGTTGTATTCACATGTCTCTGCAAAAAGAAATCGAAGGATTCTCGATTATTAGTTAAACACTTCATAAACTGTGACCCACAAATCCTGCATCAAACAACTCAATTAGATTTGGTGTTTGGCATGGCAACTCATCCAACTCAATGCATTAATGATGTATCTACCCCTTATTATAATATATCTTTTTGATCCTTTTACCAAATTAAAATTTCCTATATACATCCAAATTAATTTACACTAAATAATGATAAACTTATGAATTGTGTATACATTATATTTTTATGTATATTTGTTGACCATCAATAGACTAAATCTACGAAAAAATATATAACTATATACAAATAGTTAGTCCATATTTATATTTGTTGTAGGTGATAATTGTATTATTCACTTAAGATTTGCTTTCAAGTATTAATTAGTATATATTTTCTAATCCCTCCTTTCACAAAAAACATGTCATATATACACTATCGGTTTTTCTATCATATGGATAAGACCCTAAATTGGGAAAAATTCTCTACCAAAAAGGCAAGCGACCCTAGGAATCTAATTAAAAGAAAAGCTAAATCAATTAAATTTTAAAAAATATTTTCCAATTTAGGGTCTTATCTTATGCCCTTGGGACATAGGATAGAAAAATCGATACACTATTCATACACATTTTTTAGGATGAAAAAAACAATATAAAATATCTATCTTTTATTAAAAAAATTAACTATTTCGTAGTTATGAATAGTACCTATAAAATTTTAAAAACGTTATAAAAATAAATATTTAATATAATTTTTATCATTCTAAAAACTTTTACGTAAATAATAAATGACGTGTTTTGGGAATAGAGGAAAGATATGTTAATTCAAAAAGCGTCTATAAAATTAGAATATTTATCCATTTTTAGAATTCAAAATGTTTTCGTTTATGGGGATTTCTAACCTATACCTCAACGGTATAGGATAAGACTTCTATTTTAAAAAATATTTCTCTAATGAAAATGATTTAGTCATATTTTAAATTAGATTATTAGGACTTGCTCTTTTTGGTACAGTAGAGAATATTTTCCAATTTAAGGTTTTTTATTTGAAAAACTAGGGAAAATCCTCAAACTTAATTACTACCTCCCTTTTAAAATATATGTGTCATGTGCTTTTTATGATGATAAAAACTATACAAAATATTAATTTAGGCTTTTTTTTTATGTTTTTTATGATGATAATTAAAACTATACAAAAATGTTGATTTTTTCAACATAATTTATTCTTATTTATAAAAATAACAAGTAAAAAATCATAACAAAAACATTAATAAAAATATAGATATTTTATTTATAGTTTTTATCTTCTTATAATATATATATATATATATATATATATATATATACATGAATAATAAAGAAAGTGATATGTTTTTTTATCTTGATTTTGCTTCTTTATTCAAACATCATCATACATGCATAGTTACAACCTGGTGTGGGTGATCACCTTCTCTCTCTCTTACATTAATTTAATAATAAAAATATGTTTGGGTAGTCTTTCAAATAAGCTAATTGCTTTCCTTTTTTTTGGGGGGTTAAAAAATAACACTTGACATCACAACCATATATAAACCCCATTAAAATAACAACAAAAGAAAAGTGGTAAAACAATCCCTATCAACTTGTCCAGTGTCTCCAAAATCATAATAAAATCCCATAACAATTTTTAAATAATCAATCAATTAATGAACCGGAACATTTCTTTAGTTTATATGCATTGAATTTTTAATGAGTTCATAAAGTGTGCTAAAAAGGGGCATAAAATCCTATAGTACTTATATATATATGTGAATAAATCTCTGCATAATCTGATCCAGCGATGCATTAGGTTCTTGCACCCCCAAATTAAATAAAGATCTTAAATTTCTTATTTCTTTAAACTTTTATGGCATATAAAAGAAGAAGCTTCTCTCCAAGTGGGTTAGCTAGATCTCTCTGATTCTTTCAATTCAACACACAAATTTAATTGATGGTCATTAATTTCAGATCTTAGTTTTGTTGCAAAAGCAGGAAACATATCTCTTGAATTTTGGTTGAAGAAATGAGTGGAGGTCAGTTGAGAGGAGGATCAAGCGGGTCTTCGAGGAGGGGGAAGAAGAGCGAATCAAGTCAAAACTCGGAGAAGCCCAAGCAACCCCAGAGAGGTCTCGGGGTTGCTCAGTTGGAGAAGATTCGACTGCATAGCCAAATGGTAATTATTATGTTTTCAACTTCACCAAAAACCAAAAGAGAACGAATCGTAGCAAAACGTTACCTTTGGTAATAAAGTTTAATTGATCATCGATACGTACGTTGTGTGTTGATTTCAGCAGGAGGAGATGAAAATGCAGGCTTATGCTGCAATGCAATCATCCATGGGAGCACCACCTCACTTGGCCTATTCATCTCCTCAATCTTCTTCTACTTATGGATATCCTCCTACTAACAACATCGTATGTCAATCTTCCTTCCGTAATTAATTGCTTATAAACTCCACAATTTTATTAATACGATTTTTCTATCCTATGCCCAGACCCTAAATAAGAAAATGTTTTTTAAAATTTAATTGATTTAGTTTTTCTTTTAATTAGATTCCTATGGTTTCTTGCCTTTTTGATAGGAAATCTTTTCCAATTTAGGGTTTTATCCTATGCCCCAAGGACATAGGATAGAAAAACCGTTATTAATAATGTACTTGTATATTGTATTGAACTTTTTATTGAGTTTTTATAGCTTAAAAATCTTATTTTTTAACGATAAATTTTAGAAATGATATATATCTTTGGTCTTATTTTGCAGATTGGTATTGATTTGGAGAGAGCAAACCCTGTAAATTTTGGTGAAACTCGGACCCAACCAACAACGTATGTACATATATATATATATATATAGATGTACAGAAACATTCATAAATTCCACGAATTTGCAGATCATTCCTAAGATCGAACAAAATGATTTGCTGTGTATTTCATTATTAATCACCCTGATCGATCATGTATGTGAAATCGATCATGCAGATGGAACCCTAGCCATGGATTCCCAGGTAGCCAGCCGTACGGACCACCGGGCATGGCCACAAGGCATTTCCTTGACGACATGGAGGTGCTTAAATTCATTCGTTACTTTTTGCAACGTGCGATGACAATATTTAATTTTTGCATAAATGTGTGAATTAATTTGTTTTGGGGGAATCGATCTTATGGCCAATTTAGGATCCGGAGTTAAACACGAGGAACAATTGGTTGGAGATGGCGATGGCAGGATCGAGCGGGCAGAGTTCGGGTTCGGGTGAAGATCAAGATCTAGATTTGGAGCTCAAGCTGTGAATCTGGTGAATTAATGAGTTCTTTCTATTGTACACAAAACATACAAAGTTGAATTAGACTAAATTAATTGCAGTGAGGAGATATTGAGTAATCAATACTCTATATTCTAATTCTTGTAGATTGTAGCCCATTAGTGCAGTGATGAAAGATTTCCCCCTATTTGGGATTCCCCTAACTTTTTCTTAATTTTATCGCAATTTTGCAAATTAGTACGTACATAACTGTACAATTATTACTCCCTCCTTTCCTTAAAATATATACCTCGTCCGTTCAGCAAAACATGTCGTTTACTATTTATGCATGTTTTTTTGAAAATGATAAAAACTATATAAAATAGGAAAAATGACCGGAAATAATACCAACTATCGGGGATGAACCAAAAATAATACGAACTTTCAAAATCACAAATTCATATACAAACTATACCCTATTAAACCAATATTAATACAATGTCCATAGTTTGCAAATAAAAAATTAATTTGGACTTAATACATAATAAATATAAAACTTTGGTATCCAATTGTAAACTTTGACAATAAACATTATCATCTTCCCGAAGAAGAGAACAAAGAAACCCCTTACTGTTTACAAAAAAAAAAAACCTTACTGTTCATTTGTGTTCATCTGAATCCAATCCCAATTTTATTTGTAATCCCAATTTCAGTTTCCCTTAGTTTAATTTTAATCTCAATCCTAATTGCTATTGGTAGTTTTTCTCCCTTCTGTGATATGTATCTCCATCAAAGTAAAGTTCAACCCTGTAAGGCTATAAATGATTAACTTGGAGTGGAGGGAGGGGTTTTAATATTGGGTAGAAGAACAACAAATCAATCTGTGGGTTTTCATCTCTACTACCCAATTTTGTTTAAAGTAACCCTAGGTTGAACTGCCATTTTCTTAATTGTTTTTTCCGTTGTTTCTTGGTTGCGGTGTTCTTGGTCAATATTTGGGCGTTTTCATATTTTATTTTGTTTCCATGAAATTGGCTTGTGAGTATTGGACGTCAATCGTTAGGATAGAGAGAGACTAACCTCCTGAAGATGATGATGAATATTTCACTTCAACTGAAGGTAAACATTAACAATGAACAGTAAGGGGTTGTCTTAGAAGATGATGAACAGTAGTTCGTACTCTTAGATTTTACAATTGGATACCAAAATTTCTTGCTTATTATGTATTAAGTCCAAATTAATTTTTTATTTGAAAACTATGGACATTGTATTAATATTGGTTTAATAGGGTATAGTTTGTATATGAATTTGTGATTTTGAAAGTTCGTATTATTTTTTGTTCACCCCCGATAGTTGGTATTATTTTCGGTTATTTTTCCTATAAAATAGAGAAAATTTGTTATTTTGTACACCTTTGCACATTTAATTAGGTATTTAACCACTTTACTTATTTTATTAGGCGTACTAGACCTTTTAAAAATCTTTTTAGCCACATTAGACCTTTTTCTCACTGCTCTCTACTCGTTCTCCTGGTCGGCGACGTTTGTTCTTCATCCTTCATCTTCATTCCTTCATCCTTTGAGGGTTCATATAATGGCATAGATGGGGCAGGCCTCGACGATGATGATGTGTCGGAAGCCTCAGGAGTACCATATGTGTTGTCGAATTCCACCAACCTCTCTATGGTATCTAAAGCCTCCTGTGGAGCGAGTTCGAGGTAGCCATAGGAGGTGTAGGTGTTGATCCTCTCCTTAGTTGCAGCATCAAGAGCATTGTAAATAATCTCCTGAATCACGTACGGTGGTTGGCCATGCGTCGGGCATGATCGTAGTAGGTCCTTAAACCTTTCCCAAACAGTCGCCAGAGCTTCACCAGGCTTTTGTTTGAAAGCCGTGATTTTTTGTCGGATCAACGTCGTCTTGGATGGAGGGAAGAATTTCTTGAGGAACGCGTCCTTGACTTCATTCCAGGTGCGGAGCGATCTTGGGGCTAAGCTCTTCAACCACTGCAATGCTTTACCTGTAAGCGACAAACAAAAAGCTTTTAGTTGGACATATTCAAAACTCTGTCCATCAGCAATAGTATCACAGAGGTCTAAGAAGGTTGATATATGTGCCATAAGGTATTCATTAGGCTTTCCTTCATATTGATGCCTTCTTATTTCAGTAAGGAAGTTAGGCTTAATTTCAAAATTAGAGGCAGAGATAAGAATTGCCGATTCAGGCACTGTGAGCGCGGGGTGCATATATTGCTTGGCATTCCGAGGGAGGGCATTGATTTGGGCTTCTATTTGCCTCCTGCCTTCCTCCTCCCTATCTGCACGCTTTTTAAGTGCCGCCTCTCTAGTTGTTAAGTCCTCCACTTGCTTCCTTAGTTGCTCAATTAGCTCAGCCTGGTTCGCTTGTCTTCCATGATTCTTTGAGCTTGGGCTCTTATATGGAAATAGCGTTCAGGGTCGTCTACTTCTTCAAATTCAGGTGGGCGATCAGCGCGTCGCACACACCTGCAAGGCCAAACTAGATAGAAATGTGAGATATCTACTAGGGCGCGATTGATTGCCTCCCCGGAAACGGTGCCAATTTGTTAGTAGGAGGAAATCGAGTTCTTAAATACAAATATAAAGATATATAAATGTAAACCGACTCCTAGCCTATGCAAATAATTACAAGACTTCCTCACATTGTAGTTGAAGGGTAGTCAGGATCGATCCACGAGGAGGCGTGTCAGCGGGATCCTAGTAGCGTTGGAAATCTCACGTCTTTGGTCGACCAGAAGCCTCAATCTCAACCTTGGTGCTCGATTTCGACCTTGGTTGCCGCTCCTTTCTGCAACAGAAGACATGCAGAGATAAAAACAAGCAGTCGATATCGACTAGGGTAGGTCGATATCGATGTTAGCAGATGAAATCGACTGGCTCAGAAGACTGCCAGTCGACACAGGTGGTCGATATCGATGTTGAGGGGTCGATATCGATCTCAGTAACTCGGCAGGGATGATCGTCGCCGACTCAGAAGACTGTCGACGAAACTCATTGGTTTATATCGACGTCTGTGGTCGATATCGATGTCTTCTCCTGCAAAGTGTTAGCTTTTGTCGGCAAAGAAAGGCCGAATACTTAAGGATGAATGAGGATGCGATGAACAGAATAAAGACAGTTTTTCGATGAATATAAACTATGTAAAAAGCAACTCCTAGGATTAGGGTTTACCACAACGTTAACCAATGCATGCGATAAGGTAAATAAGACGGACAATTGCGTGATTTCACCCGAGGGACAAGATTTCGTTGCACACCAACTCTTAGGATTACTCTTGCAAATAAACCTAATTGTCTCTACCAATTTTATGTTTATAACTCAAGTTATTAGCATGAATCCCTTTTCTTTCGATTAGGATTAAACATAGAATTGTAGGAGATGATATAGACACAACGATATCAACATCTAACACTTACCTCAGGCACGCATGGCTAACGTCGGGCTCACCCCGACCCTAAGAGCTTTGGGAGACTACTCGCACCTCATCGTAGAACATCATTCATTGAAAGGGAAATTGCATCAAAAAACTTCGAAACTTTACAACTCAACGTCGGCTCTCGCAAACGCCAAACCCTAAAGCTTCTTCTAACTCTATTGAATGTAATTGAACTCTAAAATTGGATGATTGAATGCCAGCCCCCTAGGGCTTTATTTATAGGCTACTAACCCTTGCTAGCCAAGGATTATAACTTCTATCTAAACTATGACCTCTATCCAAACAATTAGGATAGGTCTTTTATTTTGATAAAACTCTAACAACTTGATAAAACTTAAAGGTAAAAAGTAGGTAAAACTTCAGCTGCCATCTATCTATAGTTACAAGATAATTCGTGCTCCTTAAAGATAGAATTGTCAATCCGCGTCTCGAAAAGCGTGTCAAACCCGTGTCAAAGTATGGTCGATATCAACTAGGAAGGTCGATTTCGATGTCTTTGTTTCTGCTCGACGAGCTCAGCTTCTCTCGATTCTTGGGTTCAGGTCGATATCGATGTCATGTGATCGATATCGAGTGCCTTCTTGGTTGGCCTGTATGGTCTATCTCGACACTCAAAAGTTGTGTCGATGACTGTAGTCGATATCGATGTTTATGGTCGATATCGACCTCTGCTCAGCTTCACTTGGCTTCTTCGTTTTGACTCCGATTTCGCTCCAATTCCTACATAGTTAGACCAAAACTTGTGCAGACTCTATTTCTTGCACATTAGCTCATTCTACACAAATTCGTATTATTTTCAACCTTTATTTTAGGAATCGAATGAAATATGAAGTCAAAACTTGCGAATAAAATAGGTACAAATATGTACATCAGCAAGCACCATTCAATCCAAAATGGCCAACATGTAAAGAGAAAACAAGAAATTTTTATGAGCTATGGCAATAAGACCCTCATCAGCAACGGATAGATGAAAAGGGGTCCTCCTCTTTCATGGAAAATTCATGAGTGAGAAAACCCACATTCCCAACCTAATTACTCCCAAAGGAGCGAAGAAAGAAAAGACAAATGAATTAAGTTCAATGATATGTTATCTACTGCTAGTTGAGGCAAACAAAGTCATATCAGAACTGGCTATGGTCGCAACGACCAGAACTGGCTATGGTTGCACTGACCACCCTGGGGTTCGGTCGCAACAACCATAATCCACCTTGGTCGCAATGACCTTGTGTCATCTTCTACCTTCGACTTTGAAACCCTAACATCTAAATCTGAACCAAAACGTCAATTTCAACCTTTAAAATCGTAGATCTGTCTATTAGATACCTACATACTACTGTTTTTAGCACAAATACACAAAATCACACCATTTTTTGCACTATATTTCAAATCCAAACATCAAACCACCAAAATCCCTATTAACTAGTCTAATAACTCGAAATTACATTGAAAATGTTAAAAACGTGTCTTAAGTATGATAGATTTTCGATTAGAATGCGTTAATTGAACAAAACTGGAAGAAATTTCCACTTGCGAGAATTGGGTAGCTGGTTTGAACAAATCGCCACCGGTTGGGGCTTTTTTGTGCGTGAGGGGAGAGAGAGAGATTGGGGTGGGGTAGGGGTGTAAATTGTTTTAATTTTAAGGGTATTTTCGTCCTGCTCTAAAAAACGTTTTTACCCTTTTCTAAAAAGTAACCCCTTTCTTGTAAGCCTAACGCATATCCATTAGAAATCAATTTTATTATAGCAATTTCGTTTTCTTGCAATTTTGTAGGTTGCCCAAAATCTAGCAAATTGAATGACCGAATCTAGAAATTAATTTTTTAAGAAATCTAAAATTTATGTGAAAGAAATACAGGTATACCCAAAAAAAGACACTTGCCTCTTTTTTCAACCTCACGCAGTAAACATAAATGTGTTCTAGAGAGAAATGAAGGTTGAAAAAAACCACCTGACGGTTATGTCAAGCTTAATTTCGATGGTTTCTTGCTCAATAATGGCTTAGCGGCCTATGGGTTTGTTTTACGTAAGTCGGACGGTAACATCATCTCTTTGGTTCATGGTACTTGCAACAATACTTTCATCCTGTTTGTTGAAGCTTTAGCTCTTAGGATGGGTGTCTTGCGTGTTAAGCAACTACAGTTACAAAACTTACTTATAGAAGGAGATAACATGATAGTCAACAAGGCTATGTTGGGTGATTGGAAGTACCCTTGGAACATCGAACTATTACAATCGGATACGAAATTAGACCTTTGTACGTTTTCTAATGTTGCTATTCGCCATATCTATAAAGATTCGAATGTTGTTGTAGATAGGATCGTTCGTCTTGCTTACAATTTTCATGCCGATGATAGCATGTTGATTGATACAGAACTTTGTTCTTGTCTGAAAGAACGCTCTATGAAGGAAGACTGCTCCAGGTCAACCTGTCTAATTTTTCTCTTGCTTACAAAAAAAAATATGAAATTTTAAAACTCTCCATTCTGCTGTCTTTCACGCCAAATAAAATTTGAGCAATAAACTTGTAGTCAAATTAACATGCATTAAATATCAACTTGCATTTTTTTATAAAAAACAAACTTCAAAATTAAAGCACAAAGTCCCCAAAAAAGCAAGGTAACCATAACTCTAAACATTAGTAAATTTGGGCATTTTCTTTTCCATCCAATTTACAAGTCTTCAATGGAGACGAACATCCCCTATTGTTAGTAATCGTATTAAATAATGTAACGTTAAGATTGTTGAAACAAATTTGAAAATCACATGAGTCTTCAATGGAGACGAACATCCCTATTTTTAGTACTCATATTAAATAATGTAACGTTAAGATTGTTGAAACAAATTTGAAAACCACATTAAAGGGAGGAGGAAAACGGAAAATATATAAGATAGATACAAACAAATTATTTCCCCTTCCCTCTTAAAAAAGTTGAGGAAGGGAGTTTCCAACATTTTTGGTGCATTCAAGATATGATAACGTTTCTAGGTCTCTACATCTGCCTATGCCTCCTTCGCTTGGCCAATGTAGGCCATGCCCATATCGTTCCTTTAGACAACATCTTTGGAGGTGGCGGTCATGGAGGAAAGTTGTCCCACTTGTTCGGGGGTAAGTCTGGGTTCTTCAGAGGTGGCGGGAAAAAAGATTACCAAGCTCAGCCACCGAGTGGATGATATGGGGATGAACTCGGAGGACAAGGAGACAGAAGCCGCTAGAAAGTGAGTCTGTGGGTGTGTGGGAGTTGTTCTCTAAGGATTCGGGTGTATATGCAATGCACATTCAGATCATGCCCAGCAACAAGGCTGTCATGTTCGACGCAACGTCACTTGGTCCATCCAACATCAGACTAGCACCTAGCAACTATCGTTTCATTCCCCCAAATGTTACGGATTGTTTTGGCCAGGGTGTGGTGTTTGACATCGAGACCGCTAAGGTTCCCCAAGTTCTCAAGGTTGTCTTCCTTCAAACCCTTTTGAACTTACATTAGGAAAAGTCGGGAATTTAGTCTAGCTAACTCTACTTGTATAATGTAGTTAATGAGTGATGCATGGTGCTCGAGTGGAGGGCTAGCTCCGGACAGAACCCTAATAAACACCGGTGGTTGGGCTGACGGAGAAAAATCAATTAGGTATATCGGAGATTGTCCCATTTTTTACTTCAGGGAATCTCTGACTAAGCTTTCCGACATGAGATGGTATACAATGTCTACTTAACCTACTTCATCATTTAGTATAGTAATGAATATTATTTATAGCTTGACAACTATACTCCATTTATAGGTACGGGACTCAAGTGTAGTTGTCGGGTGGCCAATATCCCGTAATAGGCGGTCGCCGTGCATTCAACTACGAGTTTTTGGCACCCGAGGGCAAGGCTAACCCCGGGAAGATCGACTTGCCTTTTCTCAATGAAACAACAGATATTTTTGAAAACAACCTGTACCCCTTTGTGCATCTTGCACCCAATGGAAACATCTTCTTCATATTGGCCAACTTCAAGCCTATCATGTTAGATCCTATAAAAAATAAGATTATTCGCAAGTACCCGGACTTACCCGGTGGGGCGAGGAATTATCCCAGCTCGGGAAGCTCAACCCTCCTTCCTATAAAGCTTAAGCCTGGGCAGAAAGACGTCCCAGACATTGAGGTCCTAGTCTGTGGGGGAGGGCAACCATTGGCCTTTGGTAAGGCTGAAAAGGAGAATACTTACCTCCCTGCATTAGACTCTTGTGGTAGGATGAAGTTCATGGAGCCTACTGCTAAATGGGAGATGGACACCATGCCCTCCCCAAGAATCATGGGTGACATGCGCAACCTACCAAATGGGCAAATCTTGATGATCAATGGTGCCCAAAGAGGTGCATCGGAATGGACATTTGCGGATGATCCCAACTTCACCCCAGTGCTCTACACGCCTAGCAATCCCAGGGGCCTAAGGTTTAAGAGTCTGATGCCCAACAACATTGTTCGGATGTACCATTCAAGCTCAGCAGTCCTACCGAGTGGGAAGATCTTGGTGACCGGTAGCAACACCAACCCTAACGATCAATTCCATGCAAAATTCTCCCCTGAGGTGCGGGTTGAAAAGTTCTCTCCGCCTTAATTGGATGAGGAAATGGACCAGTACAGGCCGGAGATCAACACTGCGCTGGCACCAAAGAAAGCAGGATATGGAAAGGATATCGTCATACCTTTCCAGTCATCACAAACATCCACCCAAGCACAGGATATGACAGTGGCCTTGTACAAGCCACCATTCACAACACACGGGTTCTCCATGAACCAGAGGCTCGTGGAGCTAGTGGTAATCAGGGTTACCCCAGGCAAGCCTGGAGAGTGGACTGTAGCTGCTCAGGCTCCAGTCAAGGGTGAGCTTGCCCCGTTACCTATTGTTCCTGAGCTACCGTGGGGTTCCAGGAAAAGGGTCATGGATACATCTGATCTAATTAAGACTTTCTTGACCTCCAAAAAGAACTCATGGAACTTTGTTCCTCTGTCATTTCCAGATGCAGCTTAGATAGAAGTAAAATTAATGGGGGAAAATGTTCGTTAAAAGCTTATAGAACGAGATAACTATTTGACAGATATTAAGAAAAACATGTGATAGAAATCTCATTTTTTCCAAAATTGTGCAATAGATGATTCATGCTCACAAAGCTAGTTCTGGAATAAGCAGTATAAGCTTCCTCACTTGTTTTCTTGGCTCCAGTTTCCAAGTCACTGTTGTAACTTACAAGGTACAACCAAGGATGGATATGAATAAACTAAATAAGCAGCCATAAGTAGGAAAATGTAAGGAAAGGTAAAATGACCATTAGTTCTAAGCAGAATCCAAGATAATGGACCAGCAAGAAGTAAACTCTTCTGTATTGATTTCCTCTGTAGCATACAAAGTAGTATATTATGCAGGAAAATAATATTCACAGACTCTGTCCAATGTATTGAAAGAGCTTTCAAGGTCAACACATTCTCAAAGAGGAAGGAAGCAGTTCAACATAAACAATCTGGAGAACAATTATTTTCCAGTTAGTGTTCTTCAAACAGTTGCCTAGTAAATGTTGATTCAATTTTGTTTCAAGATTCACATTACTTCACGGACATAAAGAAGCTATACAAAAGTTATGTTTGCCAATCGAGAAGGTGATTTTGGATTAGCTCCAGGGATTTGTGGTTTTTTTACTCTCTTTCAGATACTGGTTGTCCATAATTGGAAGTCTAAGTCGGCTTCCAAACTATAATCCTAAATTAAAAATTATATACTAAGATTGTATGAAAAGTAACAAAGAAGAAATACAATATTGGCAAATTGCATACCTGGAGCAAGGGGGTGATATTGTTTGCATATCTTCATGAAACTGCAAATTTTCAACGCCTGAATACTAAAAACAAACAGTTTAAGAATGTAAGTTTCAGGTCTTATGAAAACAGCAAAAGGCATGACCTCCTCTCACTGCTTAGTTCATACTCCAAAAAAGTTAAAGCAAGTGGATGCTCAGTTGTTCCCCCCATTCAATGCAAACGCCAGATGCTACAAGGCTAGAGCCTGAAACAAGCAAATGGGAATGAACAGCATTGCTCAAGGAAAATCCAACACAGTGCAGTGGGCATCAAACTTACTGATATTGAGTCAATCAGAATCACCTCAACGATATAAAACTACTGCGCTTATTTTTCAACGAATCCAAAGGCCATTTACTAAGAAATCATCCCTCCAACGATTACAAACATCTTCCAGAAGTGGACAGTTTTCCTCAAAGAAGGTGGCTTCAGTTATTCCTTCATATAATTGCCTCAAACTGCGATTTCCCCATAAGGTAAGTAGCTCAAAATTTTCAGGATCAGGGGCTCCATGACTCTTGTTGATCATAGAGGTCAACTTTTGGATTGCTAAAGCAAGTAATTGATCACATGAGGCATGAAACCAAAATGCTTGGTCTCAGTTGGCATTTTAAACAATCTTTGCAATGGCAATCAGACATCAGAAAACCCCCAATATCTAGTGTCAGTCAGTTGATGGATTGGAAGTATGTAAAGGACAACTAACTGCGATCTTAAAGAACACGAATTGAATCAACCAGAACGATGAATCTTCAATCAAGATAACAGATACTGCATCTAGTTATAGTATTTAAGAGAAAAGAGTTAAAAAGACATTTCTTCAAACACCTCCGCTACAGAGATCCAAACGTTCAATACCGAATCGGATTCATAAGACACAGAGCCAGACCCCTAGAACAATAAAAAGAGTGCCTAACAGCGCACGGCCGATACGCGTCTCCTCCCCCAAGAAGACCCCGGCGATCGCGGTGACGGCGAAGGTGGTGGCATTGGTGACGGGGACAGCGAGGGAGATAGGGGCGTCGCCGCCGAGGACAGCGAAGAAAGAGGCGGAGGCAGAGAGGTTGAGGGCGAGGGGGAGCGAGTACTGCCAGGTGAGGATGAGATGAAGGCAGCTTCGGAGGGCGAGGGAGACGCGCGAGGAGACTGAAGAGGGACAGGAGGAAGAGGAGTGGAGGAGCTTGGATTTAGCCTCCCAGATGAGGGCGCCCTTGCGCATAAGGGCGTTGGTCGCGCCCCATACGAGGCCCACTGCCACCATCTTCTCCACGTCGGAGATCGCCATTGATGGATACGAGCAGCTGATACCAGCTTGTAAGGGCAAACATAGCGGAGCGGCAAAGAAGTGTTCCTAGACCATCAGCAACTGTCACACGAGTCATAACTCATTTTAACCACGTCAGCAACTATTCATGTCATGTCACTAACTTTTCACCTTTTTATATTTTTCATCCACAATAGAGAGTCGCGCGAATCAAAACTCACTTTACACTTTTTTATATTTATTAAGCTAAATATTGATTTATTTTACTTAAAATTTTTCGGTGATGATATTATTAATATTAATATGTGTCATTAAATAAAAAGGCATACAATTAAATTTATGGGTATGTATAATTTCATGTTTAAGGTGTAATTTCATATGTGTTTTCATGTTCCGGGTGTAGTGGGTGTTGTTATTTAATGTTCAAATTTATATATTTTGATGGTGTAAGTTTATGTTGATTTAAAATAATGTTGTTTATGTGACTATAAATCTTTAACATATGGTCAACTTAGCAAAAAAAAAAATTTTTCAAACATATGCAAAATGGGTGTCATTTGATAGAGAAAAATAAATCTTATTCAAAAATAATTTTTGTTTTTTTAAAAAATAATTTATTTAACAAATAAATGGGGGTTTTAATTTAATTTAATCCCCCTGCCATGTGGCGTACAACAATTGGCCAACAAAAAAAAAAGAAAAAAGAAAAAAATGGGATGATTCGGTTCACCCATTGGCGTCTTTCCCCCACGAATCAAATACCCTCTCTCCTCTTTTTGCTTACCTGGCAGCCCATTTTGAGCCGATCGACTCTCCGTTGCTGATGGTCTTAGGTGCCAGTTGTATAAAAAAAAATCCTACCAAAATTAAACGATGTTTCTTCAAATACAAACTACTGATAAGATGGGATAGAATATGCAAACCGAAAAAGGTGGGGGCTTAGGAATCCATAAAACAAAGGATATGAAGAAAGTATTGCAAATAAAGCTGTTATGGAAAATTTTAGCAGAACCTCATAATCAATGGTTACGGGTAATAAAATAAAAGTGCATGAAAGGAGACGAAATATGGGATTACAAGGAAAAAACGCCTTGTAGCAATGGGCAAAATTAACAGAATTAAATGATGAATTTTGTTCATGACTCATCTGGTAAATAGGGAACGGAACAACAATAAGATTTTGAAAGGATAAATTGCTGGATGATGATAGAAACCTGTGAGTTGTAAATCATTGACTACAAAACCAAATTAATGAACAAGAAAAAGTAGAGAACTACATACAACCAAACAAGACATGGAATGTGGAAAGATTATAAGAAATACTGCCCATAGATGTTGTAGAGAAAATAAGCAGTCCATGTTTCAACTTTGGAAATTGAGGACAACTATATTGGAGACCAAACATAAATGGGTGGTTTACAACATCAAGTACGATGGAGCAGGGAGGAAGCCAGAACTTTATCGAGTGGGGGTGAACTTTTGCACAAATTGTCAATTCACTTTTCGATAGATTTTTCTATAGTTTAGCAAACCAAAACTAAGATATTTTAGATTAAACGATGTTATTTTAGTTTAAGACAACATTTTTTAGTTAAAAACACAATGTTTATTTTCGTCACAACGCGTGTTTTATGTTAAAATTGTGTCATTAGTTATATATTTTTTTCTCTTTAGACAAAAAATGATGTTGTTTTAATCTATAACAGCATTCTTTTCGTCTAAAAATATATCATCTGAAACCTACAAAGTCAATATGTAACTTATTTATTCTCGTAGCATTCAATAACGTGTAACAAGATATACAAACTTTAAACTTGCATAATTTTTTATATAATTATCGAATATAGTAATATAACATCTTGTTTCGAAGCTATTGGGTTTAATTATATTACCAAAATATCAAATTAAGTAAAATATAAAAGTGTGATTTATTAAAAGACATCTGAAATAATTAATCTGTGTTTAACTTTCAAACGTTCACAACTTTTTACTCGGTTATCGGATTGAGGCTTATATTATATCAAAACTAAGATATCGACGATTAGAACAAATATAGGTAATTTGTTGGATGAAAAGAGGGGCGGATGCTCCCCCTTGCCTCCCTAAATCCGCCTATGTGATGGAGTATATCACAAAGACCAATGGTAATGAAACAGACTTGTTCAACTGGATATGAAAAGTGGATTTTCCGCCGAAACTGAAAAAAATTCCTATGGAAAATGGTAATGGACAACCTACTGACAAAAACCAAACTCAATAATAAAGGAATAGACACGCCTATGGAATGTGCACTATGTAACACCATGGAGGAAGATGTAATGCATTTACTGATGGAATGCCCAATAACATTAAGATAAACAAGATTCACTTTGTGGAGCATCCGGACAAAGAGAAACAAGATTCTATTTGAGAATCAAAGTATAAAAGAATAGATGAGTTTATAGTAATGACCAAACAACACATGATAAACTTGAAAAAGGCCTAGAAGGATGACCTAGATGATAAGGATGCAAAAATCAGACCAAGCAAACCCACAAATAACCCACGCCAAAGAAATATCATACGATAGAGGAAACGAAAGGGTTCATGAAACTCAATTTTGATGGTACAAAGATTTTGATAATGCATATTTTGTATAGGCATTCTATGTAGTTTTAGGGTAGTTTTCGGTTGCATTTGGTATGTTTTTATAGTTAAGTTGTATCATTATCATTTTCTATTCGATGTTCGAAATCTACGCTTTTCTATGCTAACTAAGCATATTTCTGAATCTAAGCTCGGAGAGATGGAGCAAGAGGATGATGCTGGAGTCCTAAAGCTATTGAAGACACTTATGATGACTTGAAGATAAGAGAATAAGGCCCAAGAAAGAGCTAAAGATAAGTCAAGTGAAGAAATGAAGAAAACAAGAAGAACACAGAGGCGGCGCCTACGAAAAGTAGCCTAGTGCCATCCGATTCTGGCGCGCCCGCGTAGAAGATCATAGCATAAGCTAAGAGCGGCACCCTCCGGATTTATAGCACCACCAATGAAGATAAATGCGCTGATTCAGATGCTTATCTGACAGATATTTGTTTCTATCTTTTGGAGATTCTTTGTTTAGCCATTAAGCACCACTCTCTAAGGTTTTCAGCCACTTTTGATCCCTATAAATACCCATCCTTACCTAGGATTTTTTACACATACGACCACATCTCACACACAACACCTCTCAAAGATAATTCATCTTTTGTTATTTTTCGGCCGAAAAGACAAATGAGTATATTAAATGACCCCTTAAAGGCGGATTGGTATATTAAAATACGACAAGGACAAATTTGGTATATTAAATATATTAAACGAACAAATACCCCTTTTGCTCCCTTGGATTTTAGTTTAATGAAATTGGTTGGGTTTTTTAATTCGAAAACCGGTTTAATTGAAAAAAAATAGAGAAAACCCTTAGTTCCATTGGTTCTCTACCATTCAGGGTTTACTCAAGCTCTATTAAAGCCGCATGTTCAAGCTCCAAAGTGAAATTCAAAACTCAAATATTAATTTTATTTTTCATCAACTACCCTAAATTCCTTGTCAAGACGGAAATTCCCGAATCCAAATCAAAGACCCTCAAATCTCACCATCACAATCTCGCACATGTTACCTGTTAGCGAGATGAAGGCTGAACTTGATCTTGGCTTTTCACTCTCCCGCAACCAAAGCCGCACCCTTTTCTTTCAAAGCAGTTAAAATTTGAAGAAGAAAGAGAGTTGTGTTGGGTTGCCATCGCCACCATTAGATCCACCATGATCTGCCGAGGCCATTGGAACCCCTATTCGCCACCCCATATCTACTGACATCAAGGACGAAGATGTATGAGGGGTGTTTATGATTGGAGTGGTTTTGGGGTAAATTGATTTGGATTTAGAAATTTACATAAATTGATTTGGATATGGGGGTGAAGATTTCAAGATGGAGATGCACGAGTCTAGTGAGAACTAGGAAGCTGTGGAGGAAGAAAGAGGGTGGTGTTTAATTGTTTATCTTCCGCTGCAAAACACAAGGATACATTTTAAAAAAAAAAAATTGGGTCGTTTAATTTTAATAAATAAAATCGGGTTTTGAAGTTAAAACCGGACCAATTTCTTTAAAAAAAATTTGTGGAGCAAAAAGGGGTATTTGTCCATTGAAGATATTAAAAATACCGATTTGTCCCTATCGTCTTTTAATATACAAAGCTGCCTTTAGGGGGTCATTTAATATACTCATTTGTCTTTTCGGCCGTTAGTTTTCCGAGGTAAGCCATGCTCGGCTAACCTCCTTTTATAGTTTTGCTTACACTTCAAGACATAGTTAAGGATATGTGAGAGCTGTTCTATTTATGTTTTCATGAGTTATGCATTATGATTATTTATATTCTCTTTGTTTTGATATTGTTTAAGTGTTGTTGACTTATCTTAATTGGCTACTAGGATAGATTTGCATCATGCTAGGATTCATTCTGCTATTGCAAGCCCTATTAGTAGCCTGCATGCCATGTAGTGAAGGTTATGGACTCATGATATTGTAGGAGAATTGACAAGTAAAGGTTTTTATAGTTAATTCGCATCTTTATCATTTTCTATTCGAAGTTCAGAATCTACACTTTTCTATGCTAACTAAGCATATTTTTTAATCTAAGCTCGAAGAGATGGTGCAAAAGGATGATGATGGAGTCCTAAAGCTACTGAAGACACTTGGGATGGCTTCAAGATTAAGAGAAGAAGGCCTAAGAAAGAGCTAAAGATAAGTCAAGTGAAGAAATGAAGAAAACAAGAAGGACGCAGAGCCGGCGCATGCCGAAAGTAGTTTGGCGCCATCCGATTCTGGCGCCTGAGTACAAGATCACAACATCAGTTAAGAGGGGCACCCGCCGGATTCATAGCGCCACCATTGCAGATAAATACGCTGATTCAAATGCTTATCTGACAAAGATTTATTTCTATCTTTTGGAGATTCTTTGCTTAGCCATTAAGCACCACTCTTTAGGGTTTTCAGCCAATTTTGATCCCTATAAATACCCATCCTTACCTAGGATTTTTGACACATTCGACCACATCTCACACACAACACCTCTCAAAGACATTTCATCTTTTGTTAGTTTTCCGAGGTAAGTCATGCTCGGCTAACCTCTTTTATAGTTTTGCTTACACTTCATGACATGGTTAAGGATATGTGAGGGTTGTTATATTTATGCTTTCATGAGTTATGCATTATGATTATTTATATTCTCTTTGTTCTGATATTGCTTAAGTGTTGTTGATTTATCTTAATTGGTTACTAGGATAGATTTGCATCATGATAGGGTTCATTTTCTACTATTGCAAGCCCCATTAGTAGCCAGCATGTCATGTAGCGAAGGTTATGGACTCATGATATTTTAGGAGAATTGACATGTAAATGTTATCTCTTTTAGTGAAAGCGATGCTTGGACGTGACGCCCCAAGTGTGAAGTCGACGAGATGGGAGAGAATGTTTATTTGCTAGGTGTTAGAGACTTATTGCTACTCGCCCCCCATACTAGAGTTTAGGGATTTAGATGGTGTTATCGGCAAGTTCGGTCTATCTATTTCTGTGCTTAAACCGACCCTAGAGTAATTGCAAGACCATTCATGCATAACATCCCAATGATTATGGAATTAACATTGTTGCGAATATGAGCGAAACTATATCATCATTATCATTGTTACTTATTTAATCATTGCTAGTTTAATTCTTTATTGTTTTCCTTTATATTGCTTCATTACTTTGCTACTCTGCTTTCCAAATACATTTAAGAAGTCGGACGCACTCTCTTTGGGATCGACCCCTTTCTTGTTCTATACTACTAATTACTTAGTTATTGGGATTGGTTATCATTATTTGGGTACCTGCAATTATTATACAACTAGGTTTTTCGATCTGCATGCTTTACGCACTTTAGGTTTGTTTGAGAATGTGAGGATTTACTCAGGAAAGGGGGACTTGAAGTGCTCCTCCACAAGGTTTCTCCTACTTATCCCAATCTCACTCGGGAATTTTTGGCTACATTGGCGGTCCATGGAAGTTCAGATATTTACTTTATGCTTCATGGAGAACGCTTCGAGCTTACAATCGAAGAATCAAGAAGGCTTTTGGAATCACTACTGCTCCTTTTGTCAACCGGTGGAAGAATATAAAGAGTCTGGATCCCAATGCCGCATGGAAGCTAGCTACAAAGAAGGATGTGAAGAGCGGATGTAGGAATTACTATAGCAACATCACTCACCCATCGCCGAGACTTTGCCTCAAGGTGTTGAATAACACTTTCTTCGGACATGCTGACACTACTAAGTTCTCCATGCCAGAATGGAGTCAAATCTACTATTTAACCTTGGAGGCAACTGTGGTCCCAGATTGGCTGGACATGTTGATCGATAATTGCATAGAGATGATATTTGAAGACGAAGCCCATACCAATAGTTTTGGAGGCCTGATCACCCTGCTAGCTAACTGGTTAAAAGTTGAATGTGAGGACCTCATTCCTGCGGAGAATGGGTACTTCCTAATGGGCATGTCATATTTGAGGAATGCAAATCTTTTAGAGGGCCCTAATGCACCTTTTATCTGGAAAACGAAGGCAGGTCACTACCTATACCTACCTATGCACATACCAAAGGGATGAAAGATAGCGGATTTCTATCTAACTACAATGATAGGGCGACTGCTTAATTAAGAAGAGAAGGAGGAATACATCTCATATGACGAGTTTGAGAACAAAGAGGATGATAGAGATGAGTCTACTATAGTCAATTTAAATTGTATCGCAATGAAGCTAAATGAGTTAGAGAAGCTCAGCAAGAAGCTTTTCATGGAAGTTAAGAAGCTCCAGGAAGAGAACCAACAAGCACAGAAGAAACATGACAATCTCTTGACATCAACGCTAGTCGGTGTGGAACGGCTTAATTGAATGGTTAGCAATCTAACACGGCCACACCCGCACAAGTCTACACAAAGATGAGGTGGTTAGTTACCTTATTCCCCCTTATGATTTTTCTTTTTGTTTTATTTTATTTTAAAATTTTCTACCTTTTATTTTCGTTGTTCTTTCATTAAGGACAATAAAACGTTTAAGCGTGGGGGGTTTAGATTTAAGTTTCCATTTTAGTTTTAATTTTTAATGTTTACTTAGCTTTCATTGCATTTTAGAGCATGTTTACATTCATTGCATTCATGTTTATTGTTCTTTTTATTATTATTAGAAAATCAAAGGAAAAATTTAAAAAATGTCAAAAATCCAAAAATATCATGCATTTGCATAAAATATGTCATTGGCTAAACAACCATCTAGCTGAGTTGGTCCTCGAAACATATTAGGTAAATGTAATTGAGCATGTATGATCTATATTTCTTAGCATGATTGAAATCCAACAAAACTTTGTCCTAGTAAGAATGTTGGCCTTATATGGATGTTCTTAAAAAAAATCACATATCTTCTCGAGAGAATAGTTTTAAAAAAAATCCATCTATTCTACACAAACATGGCCACGGTGCACTATTGTCTCACCCAAAGTTCCTTTCTCTAGTTCGAAAAGATGTTATTGGATGGTGGGTCAGCAAGGCCTAACACCTCCCAAAACTTTTCCTTGTTAAAAAAATCATATATCTTCTAGGGAGAATAGTTTTAAAAAAATCCATCTATTCTATACAAACATACACTATCAAATCTGTCAAGCTGCATCAGTAGTCAAAGAATCCAACTATTTCTTGCTTTTGGTAGATTTGTGAAGGATTTCAATCTATTTATCGAGATTAAAAAGGTCCAATTAATATTGTTGTCGTGTTCTTTTTTTTATAAACTAGGCACTATTCTTAGGGGAAAAAAATGCATGCTTTGTAATTTTTCGTGTGGACCTGTCATGGATGTTGCCCAGTTTTTGGAGGAGCCTTCTTCTTCTTCTCGCCCTAGCCTCTCTTCTTCTCCATACTCTCTTGTTATTTTATGTAAATTGCATGCTATTTTTAGAGGATTCAATTTCATGTCAATCTTGCCTTATGTGTGCTTGTTGTAGTTGAAATTTGATGCTCGAAAAACTGGGGTTTTGATGGGCTTGAGAAATGTCGTTGATGAAATTCGAATGAATGGGGCTCGGTCCGCTTGTTTTGGATGTGATTATGATTATTGATGCCTCCATTGTTGATCTTTTTTTTATTTAATTTTTGAATTGGGGGATTAAGTTTTTTTTATGAAAGGGGATTAGGCTTTTTGTTCTTCATGAATGGGTATGGGATCGGGTGTTTAGGAGCTTGATTGGATAGTTGCTAGCGGGGGTTCAGCTCCTAGTGTCAACGTTGGTAGTGTCGCGGGCTTTCTTGTACTTGGTCGAGGCTAAGGTTTATAAGAGGCAAAAGAGGATTGCTAATTGGGTGTTGCAGAGGGATATTATTGCCCATGATCTTCTTGCTGCCAATCTTAATAACAAAGATTTCATCAAGTTTCATTTTGTACATGATTTGATTTTCATTGCACTCGTTCTTTGGCATTTGAGATAGCATGAAGTGTTATGAAGCTGACCCGCTTGTTTGGCTAAGGAAAAATCAGGATGTCATGATAAAAGTGGTATTTTATATTATATCATCAACAAACAATCTTCCATTACCAGAGGTTATTTGTTAAAATAATTATCATCCTCTTAATCCCTATGAATAATCTCCATCCTTCTCACCCCTAAAATAATCTTCACCCCTAAAATTTTATCTACTAGAAAACACAACCTTAGTAATGAAAAATCATGTCATTTTTTTAGATTAGAAAATTCGAGGTCAACATACCCAAATCTCGAAGGCCGACAAGTCGGCAAACGGATAATCGTCGAAACAAACATAAAATATATAGATGGTGCAAATTACAGGCAAGAGCACTCTATAAGAGTGAAACTAAACACAACTAAATCAAACAAGATAAAGACATAGACTACGGATGAAGCCAAGCACTACCATGAAGCAGCATCGCAGGCCAGCGGTACATCAGGAGTCATCTGTAGGTGGTGAAGACGAATCTCCAAGGAAACAGTCTTCCCGAGAAAATGAGACGCCTCGATACACACTACCACGACCCCAACCTGTCCCAACTCCGACTGTCAAAACCCCATCAATCGGAGAAGAAAGTCCAGTCACGACAAATGCAAAGCCTCACACCGCCTAAGAAAGCACTAGGAACCCTATTGGGGTTTTAGTCAACCCTACTGGGATTTAATACATGCCCTATCAAAAGGGATTTGACGCCCTTATGGGATGTTATAATATAGTATTCTATATTTTATTGTAACACACCCAAGCTGCTTTCCTTGCAAGACACGAACAGGAGCGGAAATCCCAGGAGACCATCCCAGAAACAGGGAAAAGCACAGTGGGGCGCAAGGGAGTAAGGGATGATCATCGTGGAGTGCAAGGGAGGACTGAGGATGGCCGGACAGAATAGAGAAACGACGGCGGGATGGACCATCAACACCGGAAAAAGAGGGGGACCAAAATGGAGGATAGACTGGAGGGACAAATATCATCGATCGAGCACCAAACCCCCAACACTAGCATCAAATAAGACGAGCGGGCACATGGTATAGGGAACGAGGCCCGAGAACCTCCGAACGCACAGGAAGGGACCCTAATAGCCAACGGAAGGAGGAAAGTGGAATCGACGAACCCCGATGAAAGCAAAGGAGGAGGGAGCACCGGGATCGAAAACAAAGGTCGGATTGGAGGTGTACGGGCTGAGCTTGGGTGTCGTGGGGGTCGAAAGCCCAGGGATTGAAGTCGAATCTTCGGGTGACAGGGACAAAGATGGCTTCGGCTGACACCACCGAAGGTGATGGCAGAGGACGAACAAGGCGAAGCGCCGATTGAGCCAAGGAGTTGGGAAATAGGGTAATTTGAAGAAATTGGGGGCACGTGGAGAATTAACCTCCGTACGTAGGCCCCAAAGGAGTTTTCCTTGAGCCAAATGGTGTGGTGAAGTTATGTGATAATTCAAAAAAATTGAAAAATCATGTCATTTTTTTTTATAAGGTAAATATTCGGATACGCACTAGGCGCTATCCGAGGGCATCCTTTCGGATGAGGTCCAACAGACCTTGATCACTTAGTAAGTTAGGGTTATTGGTACTGCGTCCAAGGAAAGCAATCCTATCAGCGACACAGTTGCCAGTGCGAAGTATATGGGAGTAGAATACTTCCTTAAACCCTTGTAGCATTAAGGTGTTATCCGACATGATAATCTCAATTTTCCAAGGACAACACTTTCTATTTTTAAGATAATTGATAATGATAAGAGAATCTCCTTCAATAAGAATTTTGTCCAAGTCAAGTTCTCTAGCTTTGATAATGCCTAATTGTAGTGCTCTAGCTTCTGCAACTAAAGGAGATTGTTGCCCAATCCTACTGACATTAGCAGAAATAGGATGCCCCTCACAGTTTCTAATCACAAAACCACTTGTACTGTTACCCTGCACACACGAAGATCCATCGAAGTTTAATTTATGCCATCCTTGAGGCGGTTTCTTCCATTTATTATTCTTACCTTTGCTCTTTCCTTCCAGAATCTTCTTTCGTGTTCTGAATGAGTTTTTGCCATCTTTGGATTCCAACCAGTGGGAATTGGCTTTTAACCAATTTTTCAGAAATTGCTCTGCTCTACGTTGCACTTCCTCAATTGGAGGGGCTTTTTCATTTCTGAACACAAATTGGTTTCAGAAATTGCCATCATGCCATTGGCAATGCTTTGGTTATTTTTAAGGTTATTTTCATCAACAATAAAAATTAAATGTTATTTTTATCGACTACTCTCAAAGTTGTGACCACATCATGTTTGGGTAAAGAAACAGAGAGGGATTTCAAAGGATTTCTTACCCTGTGTGTATTACAAATCCTCTACCGGGTCCTGGTTAAGAATCCAGCATACATTCAGGGTGATCCCCAATTGAAGATCCATTAGGGGCAGTGAAAACAGCTAATCGGTTCTTTGAAAAATATGCCCACGTAACAAACGCGAGAGGGGTCAAACAAGGAACAGACAATCAAATACCCAAACAGAATACAATACTGAATGCAGTACAAAGAGTTTTTGTTGAGCTTCAATATTCAATCAGTACTGGCACTCGTAATTACCCTTTCACAGTTTCACCCTAAACTAAAGAATTTGCAAACATGCCATCACCAAAATTTCAATTTGCTATGCAAGTCCCTATGAATCTCTTGATAACCCAGCATTTTCTTTTCCTTACATGGGATAAAAGAAGAAAGAAATAGGCATAGACAAACGAAAGAAGAAAGAACACGCCGTTAATTGACATAGCACGATAAATCAGCTTGCTCAGGCCAAAGCACGAGCAATCATCTCTTTGGTCCAGATTGCGGTGTCCCTTAGCTGGCCATCATTAGACTCCAGGCACTCGCCAATAAATTCAATATAGAATGTTCGATCCTTGAAAAGGACCTTCAACTCCGGGCCCAGAGCATCTGCCAGATCACCTAAAACTGCAATCGTAGCTTTGGTAACACTTTCATCCCTGAAACACAACAGAGTACACATCTATCTGTAAGACGGGAATCAATTAATTCGAAGAGTAAAGTGTGGCAAGGTTATCACAAATTTTTTACCTTTGTTTGTCCCTACAAACGAATTCTATGAACTGCGACAGATGTCCAGCATGGGGAACCATCAGCCTAGGTCTAGAATCCTTGAATCCTTGCAGAATGCCAGAATACGCTTCAAAGATGCTTCGCTTCAGTTGGTTTCCATATTCAATCATCTCATCATCATCAATTTCCATTTTCGCACAGACTTCAGAAGCACCTTGCATCATTGGTATGGCATAAGCAAGATATTTCTCGAAGTGTTCTCCTACTGCAAGAGCAATATCACCAAAACATGAGAATATTGGAGGTTTCACCGATCTGTGCAGTTCCCCACTAGAAAGGTCCTTGAGAAGCAAGGTCATTATGCCATCACAATATGGCATGATCTTATCATCCAATGCTCGGCAAATGTCACCAACTACGCCAACAGTTATTGAACAAACTTGATATTCTTCAAAGTTCTGCAAACCAATCTCCAAGTACTTGTAAAACTCAGACATGTAATTCCCAAACTTTTCACCTGTAGCATAAGCTAATGCACCAATTGCAAGCATTGCCTCTTCATGTACTGTTGAGCTATGACATGCAAAAACCTTGAGTAATAAGACCATGAGATGGTCTGAAGCCTGGAAAATAAGATCCTTTGTTTCATCAGCATTACTTAGTTTCTGAATGATAACCTGGAGAACACCACATAGAAGAGCTTGCAAGTCTCCTTGCTTTTCCCTGTCATCAGACGAAAGAACTGGAAGCTCCAATGTTTGTCCTAACTTGTTCATTATAAGATGGAGAAGCTGTTGAATAATGTCTGAAGTTTCTGACAAATTAGAACACCGGACTAACTCGTTCAAAGTTTCATAAGCTGCAGAACGCAGCTTGGAGTCACCTGCATCTGTTCTATCAGCAGCTGCCACAACAGAAGCTACAATTTCTCGAAGAAAGGGAGTGAGCAGAGATGAGTTCGGGCCTGCATCCTCGTACCCCTGAGCAAGATAATAGACAGCCCCACATATTTTCTCTGCAACATTAGGAGCATCCTTTAAACTTTCCAATAAGACACTCAGCACCTGTTGGAGGTTGGCATTGATGATCAGATCAAACCCAGAACCAGGAGAGTGAAGTATCTCAAATATTCGACTCAATGTCCATGCAGTAGTATCCTTGACATGAATGTTATCATCTTTTGTTGCCTTCAGTAGAAACTGAAAACCTGCTTGAACTAAAGGAGATAGACTCTCAATACTAGGTCCTTCAAGGATGGAACCAAAAGCATATGTAGCTGCCTCACGACATCGCCAATCTGGACTTACTATATTAGCCTCCACAAAAGGCATGACAAGAGGTAAAATAGAATTGCCCACCGTCCTGGCAACAAGCCCAAGACATGTACCACCTGCCATCGACAGATTCCAAATATTGTCATCCTGGTCTTGATCCTCATCCTGCTTAAGAAGAGTCTCCAGCAGCACAGGCACCAGTGAAGCCAGCGCCTTCTCAATAAAACGGGAATGAGGAGCCTCTGACTGGCCACTCTCAGTATCAAATGCTTCTTGAAGTTCTGTCTCTTCATCACATATGGAGCTCCAGAACTCAATTGCTTGAAGGGCAACAGCTTCTTCATCCGCTTTGATTGCATTTGCACATAATACGAAGAGTTTTTCCATGTATGGCTCAAGGCACTCATAGTACATTGAAGCAATTGCCACTAAGCATTCTAACACAGCCTGCCTAATTTGCACCTCTTTGGATATTGCAGTTTCACAGACCACATTCATTATGTAGTCACGCTCCACCGCAGTCTCAAAGTTGGTCTGTGCAAAAGCAAGAGCATTATATAATGCTGTAGTTGCTGCTAAACGGACTTCAACACTTTGTTCAGCAGGGCTCATGCCTTGAACCACAGCCGTAAGAATAGAGTTCACTTCTGCCTGTTCAAGTGCTAGGTGGGATATCTCCTCACAAACGTATCCAAGTGTTTCCAGGGTTGCCTGCTTTAAAGGAGCTGGGCTATCCTGCTGTGTCATGTTGTTGAGCAAGGAGCCAACTAGGTGGGGCCACTCCTTCCGTGGGATCTCAATGGATGCAATTTTAGCAATAACCTGTGCTGATGTGTGCCTTGCTTCCTGTGCAGTCGAACCCAGAGTCCTCATGAGCAAGTCCTTGATTTGAGATTTAATAGAGCCATCAACTGTCAGCCATTGTTGGAGGAGATGCTCCTTCCTTGAAGCATCTTTTGCATCTAGTGTGTTCTTCAACACAATACCAGCCAATCTACGTGACTCAAGAGGCTTTTCATTGTTTGAAAGCTCAACTGATAACGACAACAGAAAAATTGGCAGATTATGCTCCTGAAACTGCCTGAGATGTCCCTCAGCTTCATTCCGTGCATTAGCATCAGGAGACTGAGCAGAAAGAAGGAATTGTGTGATCTCCATGGCCATTTTCTTCTCGTGCTGTACCCAATTCCTATTAAAAAAAATATTAAATTAAAGATGTAAGAAGTCTCAATTTGTAAACTTCAAGCATTTTCATTCATAAGATTACACAAAGAAAGTAAGAATCGATGAAAAGAATAGCAGGATAGATTCCGACGGAAAAAAAAAAAAAAAAAAACTACAAGTGGCTTAGTAAGTCTTAACCTCAGCTTATCAAAAAGATCAACATGCAATGCAAATCACTCACTTCAATCCACAATAAGTTGAAATAATTTTTTCTTTGACGACTATAAAATTCAACCTAGGTACCACTACATGAAGCAAAAAGGGACGATCATTGCCAATTGAAGAAATCAAATGCGCTTAGTTCCTACATAAATCTACTCCACTGAAGACAGCAGCAAGCCTACAAGGCAATGATTAAATTGAGAGGAACTTTAACATCATGTTGATACATTAAATTAAGTTTGACAGTGGAACGCAGCACTGAGTCATAGATCAAAAGAAACACTACCAAAAAGGAGAACAACTCCACTGCAACTAATTTCACTTTGAATTCCCCACAATCAAGGCGAAAATCTCCATTGCACTTACATTGAATCCATTGCGATAATTAAAAGGAGAAATGACAACATCAAAAGTGTAAAGCCTAATCAATCACACACACAGCTACACCTCAACTAAGCAAGATATCAGTGGATTCATACTTACAAGTATCGGCTACTCCTCCGATTGCCCTAGCAATTACCCAGCCGAATTACAATAGTACGCCCCTACAAGTCCAGAAACCCTTCGATCAAAGTCGGAAAAGCAAAAAAAGTGAGAGAATCAGTTAAATCACCACGGGAAACCTCGAATCCTAAAAAAAATTGAAACCGGAACCACCAACAGAATACACACCAAAGGCGAAAAAGTTGAAATGGACACAAACAAACAGCGAAACTCTCAACATCCAAAAATGCTAAAAATGAATCAAAAGTAAGGCAACAAAAGGATACCTTGTGAGCCTACACAGAGAGGAGAGTAGATGGAGGCCAAGCTATGGCTTTTCTGATTCTTATACTCCCCTCGGATTCACAGAGAGAGAGAGAGAGGAGCGGAGGAGGAGAGTGGGAATGGAGATTGTTTTTGCAGAGGTTTGAAGAAGGGGGGGAAGATGTTTTCGTGCTGCCCGGGCTGAGCGGCTGACCGCGGTCACTTACTATTTGAACAAAACCCTAATACGGAGTATTTTGAAATCCCCACGAGTGAATGCCTTCTCGCACGTGCCACCGTGATATTTTTTTTTTTGAACAAGAAAGAATTTGGCTGAATGTCAAAAGTAAACTTAGTCAAGAGCATTCTTTCGAATGATACTACAAAAACCAGCGTCGGGAGGGAGGGAAGAGTCGGAGAAAGCGATCCCAAGGTGAGATAGACGGTCAGCAGCTCTGTTGACATCCCTAAAGATGTGGGAGATCTCGAATTCAAAAAATCGTCGCAGGGCGTATAGAGAGTCGGAAATGAGCATCTCTATCTCGCCGAAGCAAGAAGCACCCGCGTTAAGGCAATTAATAATACTGAGATTGTCGCCCTCGATGTGGATACGCAAAATATTGAGTTCCACTGCTTTAAGAACACCCTTCCAATGGTCGTAACATTCGGAGCCTATAACCAAAGGGAAAGGGGAGATACCGGATTCTGCAAAAAGAACATTGCCCCTATGATCTCGAATAAGAAATCTGTAAGAGCTGGAGCTGCTAGTGGAGAGAGCCCCATCGAAGTTTAGTTTGCACCACTGGGATATTGGTTTGGTCCACTTAGAAAGGCGTTTTCTGGTCTTCCGTGGTCCAATAGCTTTCTTCTGTATGTCTTGTTTCATGCTTATGTCATCGGTTTTTGCCTTCTCCCAGTTAGATATTTGGTCTTTAATAAAAGATGCTATCGTGTTAGGGTTAGGGTTGATTTTATCAAAGAGGGTTTTGTTCCTAAAGAACCATGAACACCACCAAGTTGTAGCAAGAGAGGAAAATTGAAGATTCCCTAGTGCAAAATGTAGGGCGCATAAAACTTCTTTTGTGTTGGTCGAGGTGTCATAGGTTACTTGTATTGTGTTATAAATTTTTGGGAAGAGTTGTTGTATTGTGAGTTTTGTTGTCGGACATTGGAAAAGAAAATAATCAATATCCTCATAATTCATTCCACAAAGGGGGCAGTCCGTAGGAAAGCCAGATCCACGGGAGGATAGTTTTACGGAAGTAGGTAGGCCATTCTTGGATACCCGCCACAAGAAATCTTTGATTTTTGGAGCAGCATCTAATTTCCATATCCAATGAAAATCTGATTTTGTGTGATTTTTTTATCTGTGAATAAGTTCAATCGCGGATGCGATTGAAAACCATCCATTCTTGCTATAGGACCAGTATATTCTATCTTGCTGAATATGTTTTGGTATTGGGATTTGTGTAATGAATTTCAGAGTTTCCTTACTAAGGTTGTTGTTAATAGCGTTCTCGAGTTTGTCAACATCCCAATGTTTCTCTTCTGTGATGAAGCTGCCCACCAAGAGGCTATTTTCAATGAGATTTATATCTGTTGCTTGGGTCTAAAGGGGGGAGTCATCGAGCCAAGAATCATGCCAGAAATTTATAGAATCCCCGTTAGCTATACCCCAACGTAAGCCGCTTTTGAAGAGGGGTAGTAGGGAAGTCAGTTTTGACCATTGCCATGAAACATTTCCTTTTTTTTGCATACTAGAGAATTGTCTTGTCTTTTAGATATTTTTGGGAGACAAGTTTTACCAAAGGGTTGTTTGGTTCCTCTAGTAGTTTCCAAAGGAGTTTGAGCTGAAGGGCTTTTTTCATGTCCTCAGAGAGGCGAAGGCCCAGCCCACCTTTTGAACGTGATTTGCACACCTCAAACCAGCTGATAAAGGGTCTCTTCTTGGGGCCCTTGTTCCAAAGAAAGTTCTTGTTGATTTTGTCTAGTTCCTTATGGATGTGTGAAGGAAGTAGGAAGCATTGCATTATATGTAGTGGTTTAGCGGCTGAGTTGGATCTGATTAGTGTGCATCTACCAGCTTGCGAAAGATTGCTCGATGTCCATTTTGAAAGTTGTGTTCTACTAGAGGATATAATTTCGTTAAAAGTGGAGTTTGTGACTTTACTAGAGAAGATGACTGGACATCCTAGATATTTTCCTAGATTAGTTGTATGGGGTACAGTGTTCTAAGTATCGTATATATCGACCGATATATCGGGGATATTTAGAATCCGCTACGATATCGGCATATCGGGTGAAAAATATCGGTCAACGTCATATATTGGGTCAACGCCGATATATCGGGTCAATATCGGCGATATGTCGAGTCAACACCGATATATCGGGCCAATATCGGTAATATATCGGAGATATTTAGAACTGCAAACTTTGATAAGGTAACTTTAGACTTTATGAATGAAGTTGTTTTTATTTTATCAAGTTTATTTGGTAATTTTGCAATTTAAATATTATTTTTTTCATGTATATTTTTATATTTTGAAGTATAAATATAGTACTTATGGTTAAAAATTAGCGAAACCGATAGATCTGATATATCTCGATATATCCCCGATATATCATTTTTACTTCTAACCGATACGACCCCGATACGCGATATTTAGAACCTTGATGGGGTATTTGGAGTTCATTTTTTATTGTATTTTTTATGGTGTTTTCCAGATTTGATGTAGTGTGGAAGGCAGATTTATGGAAATTGATACGCTGGCCAGAGTATTTACAAAAGTCCTTAGTGATTGAGTTAATTTGGTCACATGCCTTCTTGGTTGCTGACGCAAAGATGACGATGTCATCTGCAAAGGCCAGAAAAGGGATCTTGTAACATGATCGTGTGATTGAGATTCCGAGGTGACTGTCCTGTGTTGTAGTATCATGTTTAAGTCCACGGGCAAGAACTTTTGAGACTAAAAGAAAGAGATATGGCGATAATGGATCTCCTTGTCGGAGGCCTTTGCATTGGGTGAACATGTCGGTGGGTTTGTTATTAACAAGAACAGAATAAGTGACAATTGTTATACATTCCTTTATCCAGGAACTAAACCTGTTGTTGAACCCGAATCTGTCTAGAATATCGAGTAAAAAGTCTCATCTGACCATGTCGAAAGCTTTTTCCATGTTCAGGTTGACAGCCATTCAGCCGGAAGTCCCTTTTTTATGTTGAAATGAATGGAATATTTCGTTTGCTATTAGGATATTGTCTTGGATAGATCGTTTAGCTATGAATGCACTTTGTAGCGGGTGAATTAGTTTGGGGAGAATATGTCGTAATTTGGCAGCAAAGATCTTGGAGATTATTTTGTATATGGTTAAGCAGAGGCTAATGGGTCTAAAGTTATTTTCCGTTTGCAGGTTATCGCATTTGTGTATTAGCGTGATGAAAGTGTGATTTACTTGTTTGAGTATTTTCCCATTGGAGAAGAATCCCTTAGTAGCTTTGATGATAGAAGGTCCAACAATATGTCAGTAAGTGCGGAAGAATCCAGCAGGGAAGCCATCATGATGAAGGGAAAACAAGTGGTGCTTATCAACAAGTTTGGATTAGTTCTGCAGATTTGACAGCTTTGCGACGTCTCAGTAAAATGGGTCGTTCGGAGTCCATATTGATCGGATTGGGTCGTGCCATACCTTGTTGGAACGAGGACGAAAAGATCTACAACTTTTCTGTTGAAGGTTTTTCCAGAATCTACCGAGAACATGGCAGAAAATCAACATCTTTGCAGCTGTTTACTGTTTGGACGAAAATAATTATCTTTTCATATTTAGTTTATCATCTTAAGCATTATATTTATTTAGGAATAATGTAAATTAGAATAATATCTATTAGTTGACTTTTCAATTAATTGATATTATATCTAATTAGTTTTTATCTTTATTAATTAGGATATTTTTATCTAGTTAGGATTAAGTTTGACAAGCAATCCTTAGCCTCTAAGGAAGCCAACCAAACCCTAGATATTTTTCTATTTAAATGTTTCATTCATTTAATAAAATTAGATAGAATTGAATTTTTGACAAAAAGTCAGATTTGGAGAGTTCTCCTAGGGAGGAACCGAGTTCCCCTGCGTGGGATAGGTTTCGATGTGTTGTTCTTAACTTGGTTTGTCTTGTGTGTGTCGCTCCTCGTTGAAGGGTTGGTGCTACCACATGTTTGGTGTGTGTCGATCCTCGTTGAAGGATTGGTGCTATCCATCATGATTGGTGTGTGTCGATTCTCGTCGTCGACTGGTGCTATCAAGCATCCACGAGCCCCCTCCTTGTGCCTCCAAGTTGTCCGCTTGGTTGTGTAAGGTTGTAGAGGCGGGCTTTATAGTCGTTGGTATTTGGTTCCTACCTTCTACGGAGGCCTGGGGTCTTTATCTCGTTCTATTTTAGTTCGATTCAGTCCCTATCGGTCGTGTCTTGCTTTCAATTTCAAGTCTTTATTCTTGTTCATCGAGTCCTTGCTTCCGTTCTTGTTATTTCTAGTTTGATTGTCGAAGATCGGGTCATCCTACGGCTAACCCCGTATCACATCAGGGAAAGGAGATTTATCCCTAGCGAGGGAGAAGACAACTGCCTTGATTTCAGTATTTGTGATAGGCTGGGTAAGCCATTCATTATCCGAATTAGTGATCTCTAGTGTTATGGGTTGTAGTGGCCGACAATGACCTTGCGTTAGTGGTGGAGCAGAGAATTGGCGAGAGAAGTCCAATTTAATTTCGTCTCGGATCTAGGTTATTGTGTTAAGGGTAAAACCTTCTTTGATGGTCAAAGTTTTTATTATATTTCTATTTCTACTTCCAGTCGTGACCCGATGAAAATACTTTGAGTTTGTATCCATATTTTTAATGTGAAATCTCTTTGCTCTCTGACCCCAATAGGTTTTTTGAAAGTTCACAAGTTGATTATATTTGTTAAGTAGACGTTTATGTTTGATGTCAGTGTTGTAGTCGTAATTTATGAATAGTTGAGATTGTAGTTGTTGTAGTTCCACTTCGGTATTGGCAATTTGTGTAAAAATATTCCCAAACATTCTTTTGCTCCAAAGCTTACTTTTCTTTTTAAGTTCTTGTAGCCGCTTGATTAGTTTAAATAGATTTGAGCCAGCGGGGTTGAGTCGCCATGCTTGTTTAACCAAGTTTTCATAGTCTTTATGTTTTTAAGTTCTTGTGCTACCGTGATAGTTATTTTTGGGATAATTATGAAAAATAGACCCCATTTTTTAGAACTTTCATCAAATTTATAAAAATCGAATCAAATATGATTTTTTATCAAGTAAGAATTCTGATAGCGACAACTATCCGATGACATCCTTGCGAATAAGATCATGTAAGATAAAATCGCTCACAACCTTAGTCGACCCTCGGGTCTTGTGGCACAAGTGTGCAACCCTATTTGCCACAGTATTGCCCAATCAGGGGACATGAGAAAAGGAGACCTGCATCACCCCCTGATTGAGTGATTTGATCTCATATGAGATGAGTTCAATTTCCCAGTGGCACCTAGATAGCACTTGCAAGTGTTTAATGATAATGAGCGAGTCTCCTTCAATACATAGCTTAGGGGTTCAAAGTTCCCGTGCTTTTTGTATACCTAATAGCAAGGCATGAGCCTCCGCTTTAAGCGGTGTTTGTATCCCGAGACTCTTGTGTCCCGGGTCGATAGGGCGCCCTTCCCAGTCTCTCAATATATATCCGCTTGAGCTGTAGTGATTAGGGATTGAGGATATGTTGAAGTTGAGTTTGAAATAGCCATAGGGTGTTTTTTCCATTTAGGCGTTACTTTTCTTTTAGGGTTACAACTTTTATTTTTATTAGGAGACTTTGTCGAAATTGGTTTTTCTTGTAGGTCACACACATTCTTTCAGTTACTTGAACTTTTAATAGCCATATTTATTATGTCCTTGGCAGAACATTCACCGTTCAGGACAAAGGATATTTGATTTTGGAAATACCACATTGACCACCATCTAGTGGCAATGTCGACCCTGGATTCTCTACTCATAGATTCTCCCATGAATCTAAGGATTGACTTGATGTCTCTCGACGTTTGGATTATTTTATGAAATTCCCTGTTTTCCATGGACGAAAAAATGTCATGGATGATCAGAGGTTGGGATTCTAGGAAAAGATGAGTTTCATCTTCAGGCCTATCATTACATAAAGCACAAGTAGTCGGGATGGGGGTCCCACATTGTGCTAGACGGACTTTTGTTGGTAAGCCACTTTGGCTTATTTTCCATATAAAGTTTTTTGAATTTAGACGTGGTGTCAAGCTTCTAGATCCAATTATTGTTATCGTTTTCTCTGTCATCATTGTGAGTAAGCATATTGTAAGCACTATGCGTGGTAAACCAACCATGTCTATCAGGCCACCAATAGATTCTATCATCGAAAGGTTGAGACGGGATATGTACTGAGATGATTTCATGACAATGTCCTATGGTAAATAGAACTTTAGTTTTTCGATCCACCAATTTGGATTTATGAATTATGATATAGTCTTAAACTCTCTCAGCCTTATTGAAATTTGGTGGGCAGTTTGGGAGAGAGCTTAATGGTTTAGGCCAGATCCAACAGTCTTCCCAAAATTTGATTATGAGCCCATTACGTACCCACCGACCAGATCAATCCGTCTTTGAGTTTGGGGATGAGTGGGTACAATTTTTCCCATTGCCACAAGCATGATTCAGCTTTTTTTTGTATTCTAGGATGTCTTTATTCTTGAGGTATTTATATTTTACAACTTGCACCCAAACGTTACAAGGTTCAACAAGTGTTTTCCAAAGGAGTTTTAATTACAACGCTACATTCATCTCGCATGCTTTTCTGATCCCTAATCCACCTTTGTTCTGTGCCCTGCAAATCCTATCCCAATTGATGAGTGGGTGATGTTGGACATCTTTGTTCCAGAAAAATGTTCTACTGATTTGGTTTAGCTCTTTATGAATCGAGGACGGGAGCATAAACTCTGCATTGTATATAGTGGTTTGGTTGACAGATTAGACTTAATAAGTATCGCTCATCCTTGTTAAGATAACGAGTTCACCCGCCACTTAGTCAGTTGTTCCTTAGATTTATAAATCAATTCTTCGAACGTTTTTTTATTAACTCGCTCATTTATGATGGGACAACCAAGGTACTTTTCAAGGTTTCGTTCGTTGGTGATTCCTAAATAGCTTTCAATTTCTCTTCTTCTGGAGTTGGGAATACTGATCGTTACTTGAAAAACAGGTTTATAAAAATTGACCTTTTGTCTAGAAATTTTACAATAGGCAACGACCACATTCCTGACCTCTTGGCAAGCCGAAATGCTCCCTTTAGAGAAAATGATGATATCGTCTGCAAACGTAAGGAAAGGGATGCAAGGACCATACTTTCCAAACCTGAATCCTAGGAGATTTTTGGTATCCGCCGCGTAAGCGAGATTTTTGGCCAAAACTTATGCACCAAGGATAAATAAAAAAGGTGAAAGCGGGTCCTCCTAGCGGATGCCTCGGGTTGGTTTGAATGGTTCTATAGGGCCGTTGTTGACTAGGACTGAAAAGGTAACAAAAGTGATACATTCCATAACAAGTTGGACAAATTTATTATGGAATTCAAATTTCTTTAGGACTGATTCGATGAATGACCAATCTAGCCTATCATAAGCTTTTTCGAGATCCATTTTTGTGGCGATCCATTCTTCTAAGACTTTTCATGTTCTGAAAGAATGGAAAACCTCATGGGCTATAAGCACATTGTCCTAAATGGCTCTATCAGAAACAAATGCGCCCTGTAATGGATGGATGAGTTTCCTAATAACTTTTTTCAGTCTTTTAGTAAGGATTTTAGAAATTATTTTATAAATGGTGGTACATGAGCTAATTGGTCTCTAATGAGCCATAGTTGTTAGGTTGTCCACTTTTGGAAGGAGAGTGATGAATGTATGGTTGATTTACTTCAAGAGTTTCCTAGAGGAGAAGAAACCTTTGACTGCATGAATTACATCAAACCCGACAATATCCCAATATATTTTATAAAATTCAACTGTCATACCATCCGACCCAGGGGATTTATTAATTCCTAGATTAAAAACTACCTCCTTAATTTCTCCGTTACAGGGAACTATAATTCGGGATATGTTTTCTTCATCAGAGATAGACGGCGTGATCAAATGGAATGTGTTAATAGGGTTTCTCTGATCAATGGGTTCCTTGAGGAAACGTTTTTCAAAATCCTTCCGAATTTCATTTTTAATATTTTCGTCTCCGATGATTTAGGTTCCTTCCATGGACGTGATACTGCATATAGTTTTTCAGTTTCTTCGCCTAGAGGAAATTTTATGAATGTATGTGGAGTTCGTATCAGTGAATTTTATATGTTTTGTTTTAGCCATTTGGTTCCAAAAACTCTTCTAGAAAAGAAGAAGAGCCTCTTTCTTTTTTAGTAAGTTCATTTCCTTTTGCGCATCGCTTACAGAGTTGGCGTGACTCCTGGTCTGGATATGTAGTAACTCAGATTCCACTTTGTCTAATTGTCTAAAGATATTTCCGACTGAGGCTTTATTCCACAATTTTCCTTTTCTTTTAAGGATTTTTGTTTCAAACATTAATCGGAACATAGCCGAGCCATGGCAGGAAGCCCGCCATGCTTGCTTAACCACATTTCTGAATTTTTTCTTTATATCCACGAATTCTCAAACTTAAAGGGCGGAGCCTTGTTTAATTTTAGTGTTGCAAGGTTGACGGATACGGGGCATTGATATGAAGAAGACAAAGCTCCATTAAAGGTGTTAATGTTAGGGAATTTTTGGAGTATTGGATGTTGAATTAAGACCCGGTCCAATTTTTCTTTAGTGTTCTCTGAACCTGATGCTCTCTTTCGCCAAGTGAATTTGTTGCCTAGGGCAGGTACTTCAACCAAGAACATTGATCTTTGAATTATTGTAATATGTTGAATCTTAATGGATTAGTTGGAGCTCCTCCATCTTTATCCACAAAGCAACTAATTTCATTAAGATCTCCTATAACGATGCTAGGCAAGGGACATGCTTGAACTAATTGGCAGAAATGAGTCCAAAAAGATTGTTTTTTATGATAATCCGATGGGGCATAAGCGAACCATATTCTACATGAAAAGTTATCGTTTAAATTCTTATAATTTACTGCTATTACCCTTGGAAGATGAACTTCCACTGTTAAATTTTCGTAGGGTATCTGGAATGATTTCCATAGGATCCCAATACCACCAAATTTGCTAATAGCAGGGGACCAAAGAGCGTTATCAAATCCCGCTTTTCTCCATATTTTTTCGTCCGGAATGTTTTCTTATTTTGTTTCCGCAAGGGCAAGCACCTGGATTGATTAATTGATATACCATGTGTGAATGTTTGTCCAAAAGTGTTTTTTCCCCATACCCCTCCAATTCCAAAAGGCTATCTTCATGTCACACCGAAGGAGGGAGTAAGGCAAGGATGGTAATGCCTTAGCCTCGGACATTGTATCCATTGTTTTGTGCTCTTTTTATTAAAGTAAGAGAGGTTATGAAATCCTTTTCGAAGGTTATTTTCTATAATAAGTCTAACAAAGGTGTTAGTCGAGATAAGTGAAACAAAGCCCTGCTCGACAAAATCGGAGACACATAGATTGACAATGGAATTATCATCCAAACTCCGACCAACGTAGGGGGGATCCAACATTTCTTTAACCCATTTCAACTAGAAACGTAATGTTTAGAAAAGGATGGAAATTCATGGGCAAGGCATAGGTTGGTGGGCAGCCCTGGGTTGTAACTGTTGCATTCCAGAGTTGTTTCAAGGCAGATTCAGATCTATATCGTCTGGATCGGCTGATCTTGTAAGCACACTTTTGAACCATAGAGCGTGGATGTATTAAAAAAGTAAGCTAAGTCCTCATCAATGAGGGATTGGTTTCTGCGCCACATTAACTGACATTCAATGACAACAATCCCCATCTAGTGTAAGCGAGAGTGTTTATGCATACATTTTGAGAGGGGAACACCCCTGGTTTGCAAAGGTGGAAATACTCCTTTGTGACTAATGATAGATTGGGAAGGATTAGGGGGAGCAATTGTCCAAAGATTTTTAACCAAAGACAAGTAACAACCTCTATAATATATACAGAGATCAAAACAACATAAATAATACTACATTGCAGCCAAAATAAATCATCATTCGAAGACCTCGAGCACCCGCCACTCGGACTCCCTTTCCACGACCGCCTCTCTCTCGTCTCGACCTCGGTCTCCCATCCGCAATGAAAGTCAAAGGCGCCATGGATGAGGGAATATAAGATGTCTTAAAGGATATGTTATAAAAAAAGGTTTTTGATTTCTTGGTGCAAGAGAATAGGAGCTGAGAATTGCTAGTTCTTTTGTGTTCTTCGTCCTTGTAGTCACAAAGATTAGTAATACGTTAGAAAGGAGAGGTGAGAATCTAATCCTTCCTTATGCTATGGAAGTCGATTGAGGACTCGATTGAGTGCATCTTAGGGATGAGCTTTCGGAATGGACCGGAAATTTTCAAGAACATGGACCACGGATTAGACCGAGACCGAGAAATATGATCCTAGGTTTTCCGGTCTGCGAATCGGAAAGATCGTTTGGACCGGATTCCCTGTAGGCTGCGCTGCTGCAACCATTTTTTGGGTTACACTGTTATAACAATAGAGCAACCCCATTTTTTTTATGTACACAGCAGCCTGTTTCTGTATTTTACAGTAATAAAACAACCCAAATCTGTACACAGCATGACAACAACCCGTTTCTATAATCTGTATTTTAAAAAAGTCATGTAAATTAAAAATAAATTTATTCATGAATTAATTCCATTCATTCATGATTCATGCATGATCAAATCCACAAAAAGTACAATGTTTAAAAGTTAAAACAACAAATCCAACTCAACATGCAACCTACAAAGTTTAAACTTAAAGCAAACAAATTCATAAAACAAAAGTTTACACTTAAAAATCATTAAGAGCAAATGTTGAAAGTTGTAATGAACTAATCATCCATTATCAAGCTAGTTGCCTTGAGTTCTTGTGTGAGAGCACCTAGAAGGTAAAACAAACAAACATTAAATAAGTTATGATAGCAATTTTTTAAAACAAATAAGAGATTACCATGAAATTATTCTATGCCACAAATAATTCGTTCAAAGTAAAAATAATTCCTCTCACTTACATTGCACGAATGTTTTGAAGAAATTAATTTCCATGGATATCGAATTACTCATAATTCTGAAAAAAAAAACAAAATGCTTTAATCTCATTCATACACTAGCCAAATTGAATAAATGATACTCGATGGAACTAACCATTTCAATCTAGACTATCTTAGCTCTTTATAAATTTTAGAAGCTGTTCTACTAACTTCGTATTATTTTATAAAATTATTATAGGGTGTCCCTATGTACACCGCAAATCCGCAGATTAGAGCTGCTTGTAGCGTTAATTATAGTACAACGTCGGATCCAACGTTGTAATATGTGGTATGCAACGTTGTTAATCTAAGACCAGAACGGGACGGGTCGGGTAGATTGCAACGCCCAATTGGACGTTGTAAAGCGGGCTTTTAAAATGCAACGTCGAGTCCGACATTGTAATAACGTTGGATCCAATGTTGTAACAACGTCCGAATTTTTATTCCAAGGGAAATTACTAATACGTGAACAACGTTGTATATGACGTTGTATAACATTTAATCCGACATTATTACAACGTCCAATTGAATGTTAATTTGCGATTTATGTAAGAAACGCGAATCTAAAATTTATCTTACTGGAGTAATAAAATTAGTTGGTACACCAATTTATATTGATCGAACGTTGACTAAATGAAGTCGTAATTATCAACCGATAATGATTCAGATTACCAAAAACCAACCAATAATAATCATCCCAAACTTCACATCATTTATATTTATAACTTATATTGAAATGAAATTTCATGTTATCTTCCATTGTCCCTAAACATAAAGGGCACAACGGTAATTTAAAAAAAATTGTTACTATGCCCCCAAATAAAGAAGACCGACTGAAAAAAGTCAATCGACAGGCTCTTCCAAATATGCCCCTCGCCAACTCCGTTCCGCTCCAAGTTGGCCTTCTCTTATCCACTCTCCCCTCCTCCTCCGTCCATATCCATTTCTAAAAAGCACACCTCCTGACAAAATAAATAAAAAAGATAAAAGAAAACCCCAAACTTGCACGAAATTACTCGTCAAAGCCCCCCCAAACCTCTCCACCCTCTCTGCTCCTCTTCCTCGATTCAGATTGCAGGTAGATAGATTCCTTCGCGCGCGCGTGGATTCAGTTTCCTCCCTCTCCCCATCTCCCTCTCCCTCTGGCCTAACGGCAAAATTTATCCCCCCCACCTTTATCTTTGTGTATCGTGAAAGCTGGGTGAAACCCTAGCTACCTACTTTTTTTCTCTCTTGGAGGTGCGTATATCACCAATTCATAGGTTTCGATCGATCTCTCTATTTGTTCAGTCATGGATCGGATCGTTGGAGGGAAGTATAAGCTCGGCCGTAAGATCGGCGGTGGATCTTTCGGCGAAATCTTCCTTGGTTAGCACTTTCATCTTTTTTTTTTTTTTTTTTTTGGCTCTCTTTTCTGTTTTGATTTCGATTTCTTGTTTCTCCGTAAAATTAAGTTTCCCTTTTTTATTTTTTGTGGTGAAATTTGCTTGTTTTGAGCTGATTGATTGACGACTTATTGAATTCTCTGTGTTTTCTTGTGCAGCTACTCATGTCGATACCTACGAAATCGTCGCTGTGAAGATCGTGAGTCTAGTCTTGCTTTTGATTTGCCGAGTTCAATATGTTTTAGAGCGCTCTTGATTTAGTTCAACTTCAGCTTACAACAGGAAGGACAACTGCCCTTCAGGTTCAGTATATATCGACATAAAAGATGCGATTCTGCAATTTGGGATTGCAGTTTTGATCATTCTAGATTAGAAAATAGATTAGTTACAAAGCTGGAGGTTTTGCTGATAAGAGAAATTATTTGCTAAAATGGAGAGTACGAAGCTTTGGTTGGTTGATCCGTGCATTCAGTTTATCAACTGATTTGGTTTCTCCCTTGGCAGGAAAACAATAAGACTAAGCATCCGCAACTTCTGTACGAGGCCAAGATTTATAATGTTCTTCAAGGAGGAAGTATGTGATCTTCTTTCCATTTCTTACCATTTTATATAGCTTAACTGTTGTAATTATTATTGAATTGAACTTCTACTTATTTTTCCTAAATACATAGGTGGAATTCCCAACATAAAATGGTCTGGGGTGGATGCAGAAGATAACATTCTTGTCATTGATTTGCTGGGACCAAGTCTTGAGGATCTTTTTGTATACTGCGGGAGGAAGTTTTCCTTGAAGACTGTTCTAATGCTTGCTGATCAAATGGTAAGCAAGCAGTAAAGTTCCTGTTCAAGTTTCGCTCTCATATCTGAAGTTACTAGGGAAACATCATTAACAGGTTGATAATTGAGATGCTGTTTGGTTTCCTTCAGATCACAAGAATAGAGTATTCACACTCCAAAGGATTTTTACATAGAGATATTAAGCCTGATAACTTCCTAATGGGTCTTGGTCGCAAAGCAAACCAGGTACTGCTTATTTTGTGTTCATCTTCAATGCTTCTTTTTGGCATGAAAAATTAGGTGCAATTGTATATTTATATTGTCTTCTCTCCAACAGGTCTACATTATTGATTTTGGGCTTGCGAAAAGATATCGTGAGTCGGGAACAAATCGCCATATTCCATACAGGTAGGGATTTCATGAATTCAATTAGCTATTTTCTAGGTATTCCTTCAGTTGGCACAGTAATATCTTGATGACCTGCTGCAGGGAAAACAAAAACCTGACTGGAACTGCACGCTATGCGAGCTGCAATACTCATCTTGGAATTGGTTAGTGAAGTGCTTTTTTTTTATGGTTTTCTTTCACATTTGTCTTTGATGATGTATCTGATGTAATTTTTTTGTTTTTTTTTTCCTTAACAGAACAAAGTCGTCGCGATGATCTAGAATCACTTGGATATGTGCTTTTATATTTCTTGAGAGGAAGGCAAGCTAACAACCCTCCCCACTTCACGTTTTATGTTGTCCTTTTCTTTTTACCCTTTGTTTTCTTAGCTCCTTGGATCATTTCTTATGTTTGGTGTTTCAGTCTACCTTGGCAAGGTCTGAAGGCAGCCACAAAGAAGCAAAAATATGACAAAATATGTGAAAAGAAGTTGTCTACACCTATTGAGGTATGTCTATTCTCTTTTTTATTTTTATTTTTTTTTAAAAAGTGTGAGCAGTGTTCTCAATTTTGTTAGACTTGAAAGTCTATATATTCTTATTGATGACATTCTGCCTATATAGGTGTTATGCAAATCTCATCCTGTTGAGTTTGCCTCTTACTTGCATTACTGCCACTCGTTAACATTTGATCAGCGTCCTGATTATGGATTCTTGAAGCGTTTATTCCGAGAACTGTTCACTCGTGAAGGTTCGTGTGTGCTTCAGTAGTTTCACAATATATTCTTTTAGTGCACTAGATTCCAGTAGTTTATGTTAATACGTTTCGTAAATGATGAAGTCCTCCATGTTGTGACTTGTGGGTCCATTCATGGGACTTATTGCTTACAAGTGTACTATCACTTAAGTTTCGCCATTGAAAATCTCGACTAATAACTAATTATTGTTGTTTCCATTTGCGAAGGATATTCCTTTGATTACATATTTGATTGGACCATCATGAAGTATCAACAAGCACAAAAAAGTAGGAGTCAGCCCCAATCATCAGTAAGAAATTAATCTTGCAACTTATTATGTTTGTCCATTGATACTAGTTTGATGCTCAGACATTTTCCTCTTATTATGCTAAACTATTTTTTTTAAATGATTTAAAAAATCTCAAAAGCATCCATTTATGTGCTCCTTTCAGCCTTGAAGCAGTGTTCATATTTCTTCTAACGGTGTCCACCATGTAAACCTTGCAGCAACTACCAGCAGGGAGTAGCAGTCGAGCTGTGAAGATGGACATGGACAAGAGTCAAGGTTAGACCTTTTTTATGCACAGTCCAGATCTAAATCTTATTAGCATTTGGGAATGTTCAGCTATTTTATCATCATGAGTTGTCTTTGAAAACCACTACAGACTAGCTAAAGCTTAAATCTGTGTACCGAGCTCTAAATCAAGGTTTTGACAGTTGACAGATTTCATCTCACATTTTGCTCTCTTTGCAATGAAAACTTCAATATTCTGCAGATCAGTTGATTTATGTGTCCAAAATCTTGCAGTCATTTGGTTTATACGTTTTAGAAAGCTTTTTGAATGATTTTTTGAATTATTATTATTGTAATGTTCAATGAACGAATTATGCAGTAATGCTTTTGCCTAAATCTTGTTAACCTTTATTCTTAATCCTGATTTGCTATCTCGTTTGCATTAGAAAAGCTATCGAGCCCCAACAGGAAATAAATATTCCTTGTAACTTGATGAGTTAGTCAAGGTTCCTTTATATCTAGCATGAATAGAAGTTCATACCTCAACAATTATATGATTTATTTGGATTTTAAATCACTCTGTAAATGGTTACCTTCTGTATATTCTTAGGCGGGTCACATCTCTTTCCCACAGCTGGTATTACAGAGCGTATTAGACTGGGCAATGCTTCAAGTTCTGATGCTCGCATGCCCTCCATGTCCATTGAAAAAAAATTGACTTCTGAAAGTCCTGGTTACAAAGAAGTAAGTAATTTCATTTGGAATGCGTCGCATTTTAGCCATTTAGGCCATACTTTTACAGTTACACAATTTTTATTGTTGTATACCTTTTCAGACGGTGAATAATTCACATCCTGCAACTTCATATGCTCACGGTGGCATCCCAAGAAAGGGAGCACCAGATCCTATCTTCCCTCCAGAAGCAACAAATCCCAGTCAAGGAAACGTAAGCAAGGCTGGTGCTTCTAGTAGCTGGATTCCACCATTGATGCGCATATCCTCATCGAAGTGAACATGCTGGTAATGTGTGTTTTAACGGGTCTGTTTGGAGTGCATGCATTATAATGTCATAATGCATTTTGTGCATTGAATAAAAAAGTGCATTATATAGATAATTTTGTGATTAGTTTATAATATTGTACTGTAGATAATTGGTGTTTGGTAAACCCCCTGTAGCCTCTCTCCCCCCCATCTCAACCTTGTCTCTTCAACTTCAGTGTAAGTTGGCCTTCTTTTTCTCTCTCTCTCTCTCTGGCGACTTTGTTCAACCTCTGTTCGTTGAAAAAATAAATGATGGTAAATCTTCAAGGGGGCAAGTGTTGGAGAGGGGAGAGGAGGCCATTGGAGAAGAGCTTGTTGGCAGGGGAAGAGTGAGTGGGAGGGGAAGGAGGGTGTTGTTGGGGGAAAATCCCCCTTCATCTATTTTCTTGCTCTCCGGAGATCAAAATATGACACTCTCTGATAATGAGTTGCTGTACATACCAAATTCAGTGTTCGAGTTGCAAAGGAGGTGATGGGGTTCAGAAAGAAACAATGGAGGGGGGTTGCGGAATTTCTTCTATTCTCTCGTTTCTTTCCTCTTGAGATCCAAATATGAATGTTGTATACTTGTATGAATGTGTGTTTGCGCACAATGTGAAATTTTGTGAATTATGTGCAGTTTTGTGTTGGCCACTTTTGAAGCCTTCGCATAGGAAGGCTTGAGGAAGCTGGCAACAATAGCGACGGTGGTGGCAGCATGGTTGTGGTGGTGGTGGTTAGAGCTGGCAATACCCGAGAAAACCGATCCGGTTGATCTGACTCGAACCTGTCCAACACTCGAATAATTGAAAAAAAAGTTTGGATCCGAGACCGACCGACCCGATCTGAGTTAAACTCCCAAAAGCGATCCGAACCCATCAATAACCCGAACTCGATTATATCCGAATGGACCGACTTGAAATCAACCCGAAATTGCCCGACCCGAGAATATCCGAAACTCGAAATTACTCGAACATGATTACACCCGACACCCAAAATAACTCAAACCCGATTAGAAATGGTAAAAAAACCCGAAATATATGGGTATCCTTGTAACACTACCATGTTAACTAACAGCCGGGTCCAAATGATCCGAGCACACCTCTCTATGCAATTAATCCATGTTACAGGTACTTTCTTGGAACATGGCACTAGGTCTTGGTTCGACTCTCTACTTAACCAGAAAGAACATGGACTCTCTACTGCCGATCTCCCTCAATGCTCAGCTACAACCCACCTCAGTTGGATCGCATCACCTATGACAGATATCATGTATATAACTAGAACTCATCGAAGTTATATAATTTACTTGTGTATTGATCTAAACATGTTTTGTTTTTGGGATTGCCGTTTGCATATCTACCGATACTACACCCTAAATGCTTATTTTTCTTACAAATGGATCTCTATATTTCTATAGATTGGACCACATATCATATAGATGGCTACTCCCCTGTATCTACTTTCATCTTACTACAGGTCTCTACTTTGTATCTCCATCCTATTTGACTGATCTCGCTTGGATGTCGAACCTCGCTTATGCTCCCTTTTCTTTCCAAGTCCGACAACTATTATACCCCACTCAGACACATATACAAAGGCTCATGGTCTTGTAATCTTTTGATCAAATCACCGCTCTATTTCTTGGATCTTTTGATAGGTCTCGTTATTATTATCTGTAATATGAAATATTACTGCGTGCCTTATTATGCTATGACTCATTATGGTTTTACACTTTGTGACTATGATTATAGTTTGTATACTCGCCTTCACATTGTTTTAATTACCAACTCCTTTTACCACACAATTTATATCTCGCCACTCTTTGTATGCATTGCTCAACGTTGCCATCTATGGCCGCGCCTCGTCTATTGCAATTTTGCCATTCGATTCATTCCCACTCCGAGTGGAATTACCTCAGTTTACCTATCCCAAAATATTAACTATCCATGAAAGTTAGCTTTTGGAATGTGCTTGGCCTATTGGCGATATGCAAATCGGAGTATATTCAAATCATTGCTCTTGCTGAAACCAAACTCCAATCTCCCCCTCAGGAATCCTATTGGCGAAAGGCGGGTTTTGACAATTTCTAGTTCTGCCCTTCGATTGGGCTTTTGGGTGGATTATGTCTTCTCTAGAAATCATCATACCTGAACAACGACTCCTTTGTTGTTCTACATTCAGACCGCAGGTACATTCTCACCAAATACCATAACACTTCGCGCAATCTTCCACTGATCCTCTTTGTCTATGCTACGTCCCACCAGCACGACAAAGTTGTATTCTGGTCTAGTTTAACTAGCATCCTGCAAAGCTATTCATATCCTAGCATCATTATTGGTGATCTTAATGATATTCCCTGATCAAATGGAAAACTGGGAGGCTCTCAACCTCCCCCTCATAGGTTTCATATACTCACATACTTCATTCTAAAAAACGATTTCATCGATATCCTGACTTTCGGTAACCAATTCCCTTGGAGGAAAAGAGCCTTTGGCCCGGACAACACCTACAAAAAACTGGATCGCATCCTTGTTCACAGAAACCTCTTTAATATTCTTCCTAACCTAAGCACCAAAAAACATGCGTTCACTACATTTGACCACTGCCAAATTTCTTTGGAATTGTTTGCTAACCAACGGCTGATAATGCAACCATTCCGCTTCGAACTAACTTGGACCAAACATAAAGATTACGAAAACATTGTCCGATAGGCCTAGCGCCTTAACCTGCCAGGATCCAATTTCTTTAAACTTGTTAAACGATTACAAGAACTTGAAAAGAAAAGGAAATATTGTTGCAAAAGCACCTTGGGCAATATTCACTCTCAACTGACGAAAACAAAAACTGGGCTTCAAAAGCTGCAGCAACAACTTTTCCAACATTACGGCCCGACTATAGAGACGAGACACAAGCGCCTCCTCTACAAATACATACAACTCGTCAACTTTCAAAAAACCTACTGGGCCCAAAGAGCCAAATGAGTCCATTTAAAGGCCTCAAACACAAACTCAAAATACTTTCATCGTATTGCTATTGGATGAAGGAACAAAAATATCATTAAAACTTACCAAACTTCTTCTAGTGTCACTCTCTCCTCGGATTCTGCTCCACCTATTAACAATGGTCAATGTGGGTCATTGTATCTCATCTCTCCTGATATCTCACCTACAAGGCTTACACATCCCATTTCTAACAACGAGGTCAAAACAACGATCTTCAACCTAGCAGGTGATAAATCACTTGGGCCGGATGGTTTCCCGACTGGTTTTTTCAGGAATTACTGGTATAGTGTCGGACCTTCGGTCATAAAGGCGGTTAAGAGTTTCTTCCTTAGTGGCAAAATTCTTAAACAAATAAACCACATGTTTATTGCTCTATTACCCAAATGCGATAATATGCTAACTACAAACAATTTTAGACCGATTAGTCTCTGCTCTACAATATATAAGATTATCTCTAAAATCCTAGCTTCTAGACTTTGTCAAATCCTACCCAAATTAATTCACCCACTCTAGAGTGCATTCATCATGAAACGATCTATCCAAGACAATATCCTTATCGCTAACGAAATCTTTCACTCCTTTCAACGTAAAAATGGTAAATCAAGTTGGATGGCGGTCAAATTTGATATGGAAAAGGCCTTCAATTTTGTCAATTGGGAGTTTCTTTTCGAGATTCTTCATCGATTTGGGTTTTGCAGTCACTTCATCTCTTGGATCAAGGAATGCATAACAATTGTAACCTACTCTGTCCTGGTCAACAATGAACCTACCAAAATCTTCAAACCCCTCAAAGGCCTTCGTCAAGGTGATCCCCTACCCCCTATCCTTTTCTTTTGGTTTCCGAGGTGCTCGCTCGCAGTTTGTAACAAGAATCACTGCAACCTAGAAGTCATATCGGTATTTCTATTAAACGATCTTGCACGAGAATTTCGTTTTTAGCCTTTGCTGATGACATCATTATTTTTGCATCTACCTCTAAGACTTCATGTGACCAAATAAACAAGATATTTAGGACCTATAGTGTTTTTTCTGGACAAAAAATAAATTTTCACAAGTCAGCTTTCCAAGCAACGGGTAACATCGACAGTCATCTCAAATCTACAATTCATAATGAGCTACGAATCCCTCACACTACAAACCTCGACAAATACCTTGGATGCCTATAATTTCAAGCAAAGTCACTAATTCCATCTTTGAGGATATTATTACATCCAACAAAAATCAACTCTCAAAATGGACCGCCAATAACCTCTCACAAGCTGGTCGGTGCATTCTAATTAAATCCAACATAGCGGCCAAACCCCTTCACATTATGGAGTGTTTCATGCTTTCATGATACATTCACAAAGAAATTGATAAAATTAACAGAAACTTCCTTTGGAATAAAGGTCCTAAGCACCGTCCCTTTATTAATTGGTTTGAAGTATGTAAATCTCATAAGAATGGGGGTCTTGGCCTTCACTCCTCGGAGGATATGAACAAAGCCTTACAATTAAAACTCCTATGGAAAATACTAGCCGAACCCGAAAACCATTGGTTTCTTTTAATCACTCAGAAATACCTCAAAGACAAACACATCCTTCAATACACCAAGAAAGGCAATACATCCTGGCAATGGGCTAAACTCGTAAACCTTTTTAAACATATTTAATATAGGACTTCGGTGGGGCATCGACAATGGTAGCTTCATCAACTCCTGGTCTAATATCTGGTATGGTTCTGAGCCTCTATGGACTAAAGACATTAATTTCGCACAGTCTGATCCAACCCTTAAGGTTAGTACCTTTATCACCTTCAACAAAACTTAGGACATTGACAAACTTCGATCCATGGTCGGAGGACAACTTTCTACCAACATTATCAACTCCATTATCATGACTCCAATTCCTAAACTCATTAATCAGGACAGATTATATTGGAGTTGGAGTAGGAATGGTTGATTCTCTACTACTTCGGCCATTAAAATGACCCATTCTGCCAAACATCATACACGTTCTGACTAAATTTGGAAATTAGATGTCCTACCAAAAATCAAGGAATTCATTTGGCGTATAACTAAAAATGGACTCCCCACCACGGAAAAGCTTGCTCATTGAGGTATTGGTATCCCTACCAACTGTCCCCTCTGCGACATGAATTATGAAGACCTAGAACACCTTCTATTCATTTGCCCTATTTCTCAAGCTACCATCCAACTTTTTTCCCCCAAAATTCTTCCAAAATTACTTAAACATACGCTACTTCTACTAACTTGGCTGAATCATTATCTAAACTTAGATTGGAACTAGGAAATTCAGACTTTTTTGCTCTTGCTTTTTCTTGGTGGAGCATTTGGTACTTTCGCAACAAAACAATCTTCGACAACATCAACCCCAACCTTAGAACTGTTGTATCCTTCATATTAGACCAAATTTCACAATGGAATAAGGCCAAAGAACTTGATTTGGAAATAAACCTTGGACCAACAAAACAAACCACGACTCCCAACAGATCCTCTAGGAGGCGCTATAGATGGTCTAAGCCTCGTCCGGAATGGTGCAAACTTAATTTCGATGACGCTTTCTCTCCATTCGAACCTGGTTCCTATGGCTTCATTATTCGAGATCGTAGTGGCACCATTCTTTTTTCTGAAGCTGGAGTGTCGCTTTTTTACTCTATCATTGGCGCTGAGGGTTTCGACCTATGGAAGGGCCTCCTAAAGGCGATTGATCTTAACATTACATTTATTTGTATTAAAGGTGATAATATTAGCATTATTAATAGTCTCAAGTATGGAGTCTGTTGTTTGGGTGAGATCGAAATGATCTTATCTTACTGCCTCCTCTCTCTTCAATGCTTCAATGATTCACAGATTTCCCATATCTTTTGGGAAGACAATCGTGTCGTGGACTGTCTTTCTCAACTGGATTCGACTTCTCTGGCTCTATTCCCCCTTCATATTTTGTTCTTTATAGCTTCATCCTTCTGGATGCCCTTGGTTAGATTGCCTCGCTAATCTCCCAAATTCTTTTCGGTTAAAAAAAATCAAGAGCATAACTCTTGTTGGGCTACGTTCGACAGATGGTTTTATTTCATATTCCAATTACTTTATACATGTGGGCTTGATTGACATTGTGGAGGCTGATTTAAGTTAATATAAGAATGCGGTTTGTCCTAAAAAAAAAAGAAAAACAAAATAAAGGGTGACCAACTATGCCGATTCGAGAGATTGATAAGCCCTGGTGGTTGGATTCTTGTTAAGGGTCAAACGGATTCGAATTTGATTTCGAAGGAGAAAATGTAAGTGTATTTATAAGTTTCTAATGATGGCTACAACATTATTTATATATAATATCATGTGTGTATTATTCGATCGATGGCTAATGTTAATGTTTATTTATCGATATATATATTTAATATAATTATAATCTATCTGAAATATCTCACATGTATATGAATAATTGTTCAGATATTAATGAATAATAGATTCATTGATCGGTTAGGCGGTGAATATTTTTGAAAGATCTCACATATATATGAATAATTGTTCACATATAAATAAATAATAAATTCACACGAACATGTATAACACGTATAACATCTTTAGAACAACATCATATCATTCCTATCACATAACAACTTAAGGAATATCCACAACACATTCGGGTAGTTTGGTCGACTTCTTACTCTCAAAGAAAACTTCCACACCCTATTGTAATGGCCTAAGTGCCTACCTATGAACCAAAAAAAAAAAAACTTCCACAAAGGCTTACTTTGGATTATTGGTGATGGATCTAAAATAAATGTCTGGTTTGACAACTGGACTGATAATACATCTTTAAAATGCTATCAAAGCAACCACGATCCGGATATGAAAGTATCACAACTAATGGACTCACAAAAAAAAGGAATATGCAACTGCTTCAACAGATTTTTCCTACTCATATAATTAGCAAAATCGCAGAACTCTTTGTGCCTGAGTGGAATACACCAGATAAAATAATTTGGAAACATAAGAAAGATGACAGTTTTACCACAAAATCGACCTACGCAAACATTCGTCGTTATAGTTCGACTGATATTGACTTCACATGCATCTGGAAGCTCTGGATTCCATCGCGCACCCAAAACTTTATGTGGAAAATAAGATCTGATGGTTTACCGACTAAATCGAGACTGAATAAATATTTCAACAGAGTGCCTGCTCAGTGCAATCTTTGTAACCTGGAAGAGGAAGACTCTACCCATCTATTCCTAAAGTGTCCAATCTCAAAATTAATTATTAACAAATATGAATATACTAGTGGTAAGCAATTTATTGACATTAGAGATCCTAATATATCTATAGAGGATATGGATCAAATCAGAAGGAACAATGTTCATTTTAATGAGACGTGCATTCTCTGGCAAACCATATGGGACACAAGAAACTCAATTATTTTCAAGAATAGTAAACTACAAGATATTGGCGCAATAGTACATAAAACAATAAATTGCGTTGCGGATTGGGAGCAAGCACAGAAGGAACTGCAAACTAATCAAAAGCAGCGCAAAGGAAAGCATACTAAGTGGAAAAAACCGCCGTTTAGTGTCTACAAGATCAATGTAGACGCATAACAAATGCAGGGAATGCAACATTGGGGGTATTGTTAGAGATTGGAATGGACAAGTTATCGAAATATTTAGTGAAAAAGTTACTAGGGGATCAGTACTCTTAACTTAATCCCTGGCGGTTTGTAAGGGATTAGAACTAGCACGCAGAAGAGGCTGATAGAATGCTATTATTGAAGGAGATAACCTGGAAGTCATTAAGGCAGTTGAGGACAACAACAAGGTACCTTGGGAAATTCTAAGGATAATTGAAGACATTAGAAGAGTAAGGGCGCGCAAGATGCAACACGATTAGATTTCGCCATTGTTTCAGAGAGGCTAACTCAGCGGCAGATTATATAGCTAAACATCCTCTGAATTGTAATCTTAGTACCCTCCCTTTGAATAGGGAGCTTTGTAACATCATCCGTCGGGATGATCATGAATGATCTTTGATTGAAAGACATTCTAATGGTTGTCTACTATAAAAAAAAAATTTAAAAAAAACATCATATAATTCGATTTCATCATTCTCTAAGACTACAAATATAAAAATCAAAATGCATAAATCATTGCGTTAAACAAATAGTTTTTGGGTTTGAATCACCGGAAACTCTTATAATTTGTTGATGAAATTGGACCCGTAGTTGCATGTTGTCATCCAAAATTTGTCCGTCATTGGTCACTTGCTACCGGTTTATGGGTCATCTCGCCGGTCTTTGACTTAGCGAATAATTACTATCAACTTAGCGAATAATTGCGAAAATTGACTCACACTTTTGCAAGTTTTGAATATCAAATCTAAACGATAACTCTCCATTACCCATGAATAATTACTATCAACTTAGCGAATAGTTTCTACTTATGAATACTTCATGCTAGTTCATAAAACAACCATGACAACCCTAAAATCAAACTACAATCCAAATATCATCTCAACGTTTTTCAGTTGCAAACACCAATCTTTTCCCACACTTAGTCATGAATAATTATTTATTTTCAATTGAATTTTTACGGGAATCCCATGAGCAATCTATAGTCCATCCAGTTCTTGTTTCAAATTACCAATTTATCAATGAATACTCACTTTGAACTTGTTGAATATTTGGTTATTTCATGAACACTTTTAGGCTGATTACGAATACCAATAAACCTACATCCAATTGACGACATACATATGAATAATTCTTAATTTCCCATCGAATATCCATGAATAATTCTTTATTTTCAATTGAATGTATACGGGAATCCCATGAGCAATCTATTTTCATCTACTTCTTGTTTTCAATTACTAATATATCAATGAATACTCACTTTGAAATTGCCAAATATTTGCTAACTTCATGCCCACGTTTATGCAGATTGGGAATACCAACAAACCTACATCGAATTGAAGACATACATATGAATAATTCCTAATTTCCCTTTGAATACTCACTCTAGACTTACCGAATATTTGGTAACTTCATGTTCACGTGTACGCAGATTGTGAATACCAACAAACCTACATCTAATTTAAGACATACATATGAATAATTTCTAATTTTCCATTAAATACCCCCGAAAATCAAATGAGCAACCACTAACTCACATCATCTCTATCAGTTATGTCCAATTTCCCCCATATTAATCCAAAGAACTCGTTTAACCCTAACCCAAGCACGTTAAACACTTGCAATCCTCTACAAGAAGTAAACAAACTTACCCATGGATAATTTAAGAGGCCTGCAGTTGTCACCGCCGGCTACCGCTTCTCATCGTCGTCCTCCTATGCTACTCGATTCGACTCCAGCTTTAACCCTCTAGCAGCCTTCGTCGTCGCTTGCTTCCCCGTCGTCGTGCAATCCAACAATCGGCGCCGCCGTCCTTGCCGGAAGCACCTCCTGAGTCGCCGGAGATGTCATGGTCACTCGGGAATCCCTTTCGCTCAAACCTTCAAACCCTCCTCCTTATTGAAAAAGCAGTGCGTTCTCTCTCTGTCTCTCTCTCCCCCTAGAAAATCCAAAAGGGTTGTGGTAGGGTTGAGATTACATGCGCTCCTATTTTTTTGGAAGCATGATAAGGATTAGGAAAGTCGTCGGTTGGCCGGCTTCATTCCTAGAGCATCACGACGGATGAGAACCCGCAGTTCTGAGTTAGACTCCATGCTATCATCGGCAGGGCTACCGTAGGCCAGACGTGCAATCATGTCAGCAACAACATTCGAATCCCTGAAAATATGACGAATAGCAACATTAGAGAAGGAAGATAGATCGAAAATGGTGTCTGCCTGTAGAAGCTCAATATTCCATGGGCATTTCCAGTCGCCCAACAAGACTTTAATAACAGTTAAACAATCTCCCTCTACCAAAAGATTGTTTAGACCAATCTGTTTAGCCCTTTGAACACCCATACGGAGGCCTAAGGCCTCAACAAAGATGGCAGAGGTGTTATGACAAGTACCGTTTCCCATAGAGACTACCGTCCCACTCGAGTCACGGATGACAAATCCATAAGACGCCTGGTCAGACAAACGAAACGAACCGTCGAAATTTAGTTTGAAGAAATCGGGCCGAGGTTTTGTCCAAGGGTCATGCTTTTTCTTGTTGATACTATTAGAAGGTTGATGATCCCGCTTTTTTTTCGAAGGGTCCCCTAGAATCCCTTCACGTGGATCCCCGTCGCGGAGTAGATTTTTTGCTGCCCACCAAGTTTGTTCCGTTGTTGTATAGAAAATCATAATTTCGTTAATAGAAACAATAGGACGTTTTTCAAAAACTACTTGGTTCCTAAAGAACCAAATATTCCACCAAGCTAGTGCTAGTTTAGCCATCATTTTGTTACCCAAGGAAGAGTAGAGGTAGTTTAGTAAATTTTTATATTTTCTGTCATTTAAGTCCCAGTTGATAGTTGGAACCCTCAGTTGGATGAGACGCAGTAGTTGTTTAGATGTATTCCACTCCAAGAATAAATGCATAATCGAATCGGAGGTGCACCCACAGAAACAACAACCCGAAGGCACAAACACATGCAAACGAAGTAGTCGATCTGTGGTAGGCAAATCGTCACGGGCTATCTTCCAGAGGAAATGTCGCACCTTGTGGGGTACATCTAGATTCCAAATCCAACCACATGCGAAATTTTGGTCACCCGAGCCGGATGGAACAATTGATGTTGCAGATTTGGTGGAGAACCAACCGTCCTTACTTGGACCCCAGTACATACGATCATGAAAATTATTGTCTGGTAACTTAATGTTAACAATATGGGTAATAATACTCGGATCAAGTAAACCCTGCAAATCTTCATTCAGTTTGGCTAAATTCCACCGTTTGTCATCAGAGATGAACCTACTGACGGGCCACGCTAAAGAGATGTCATCAATAGTAGCTCAAGCCATCTTAGCAATTGGTGTTTTGAGCACCCAGTTGTCCGCCCAGAACTTAACCGATAAGCCGTTTCCAATGGACCATCGCAATGCAGGTTGGAACAAGTGTTTGATCGAAAGTAGCCTAGACCACGGCCAAGAAGAATTAGTGGTTTTAATGTAACTCATGAGTTGCGCCCCTCTCAGGTACTTAGCAGAGACGCCTTTCACCCACATATTTTCAGGCTCAGCTATGATTTTGCACAGAAGCTTCATCTGTAGAGCAATGTTCATAGTCTCAGCCTTGTACAGGCCGAGCCCCCCATTCAGAGTGTGTGTGCAGATCTTATCCCAACTAATCAGTGGTGAGATATTGGAAGTTTTATTCCAAAAGAATTGTCTATAAATTTTGTCTAATTCTTTCAGAATAGAAGTCGGTAGTAAGAAAGCTTGCATAAGAAAAATAGGTTGGGCACTTAAATTGGCTTTAATAAGGACTCTTCGACCTTCAGCAGAAAGACTCGAAGCTTTCCACTTTGTGAGTTGCTGTTTGATGTACATATTTATATCTCCTTTTATTGCATCTTTTGACATCGTATTTCATTCGATTTCCAAAGAAAAGGTTCAAAAGAATATAAACTTGTGTAAGAATGGGCTAAAGTACAAGAAATAGAGTATGCACGAGTCTTGAGCTAACCATGCAGGAATTCGAGCGAAATCGGAGTCAAAACGAAGAAGCCAAGAGAAGCTGAGCAGAGGTCCATATCGACCTTAAACATCGATATCGACCATAGTTATCGACACGCCTTCTGAGTGTCGAGATAGACCACACAGACCAACCAAGAAGACATCGATATCGACATACTACATCGATATCGACCTCAACATAGACATCGACTGGAGCTGGACAAGTCGAGCAGAAACACGGACATCGATATCGACCTCTGTGGTCGATATCGACCTTACCTCGATAGAAGATAAATCCGATTTCGAGACTCAGATTATGAATTCTATCCATAAGGCCACGGATTATCTTGTTCTTCTAGATAGTTAGCAGCTGAATTTATCTTTTTCTTTAAAGTTTTATCAAAATAAAAGACCTATCCTAATTGTTTGGATAGAGTTCATAGTTTAGATAGAAGTTACAATCCTCGGATAGCAAGGATTAGTAGCCTATAAATAAAGCCCTAGGGGCTGGTTTGTTAGATCATCCAAGCAAGTAAGACAATAGCAAGAGGCAATAGATAGTTAGAGTTTTTGAGCTTTAAAGTTTCAAGCGCTTACAATAGTTGGCATTGAGATTGTAAAGATTCAAAGTTTTCCATTTATGCAAGTTATTTCAATTCAAAGCATGTCTACCTTCAACATGTGCGAGTAGTCTCCCAAAGCTCTTAGGGTCGGGGTGAGCCCGACGTTAGCCATGCGTGCCTGAGGTAAGTGTTAGATGTTGATATCGTTGTGTCTATATCATCTCCTACGATTCTATGTTTAGTCCTAATCGAAAGAAAAGGGATTCATGCTAACAACTTGAGTTATAAACATAAAATTGGTAGAGACGATTAGGTTTATTTGCAAGAGTAATCCTAAGAGTTGGTGTACGGCGAAAGCTTGTCCCTCGGGTGAAATAGCACAATTATCCGTCTTATTTATCTTATCGCATGCATTGGTTAACGTTGTGGTAAACCCTAATCCTAGGAGTTGCCTTTTACATAGTTTATATTCATCAAAACCTCTGTTCATTTCTGTTCATCGCATCCTCATCCATCCTAAAATCTTTGGGCTTTCTTTGCCGACAAAAAGCTAACAACTTTTCAGGAGAAGACATCGATATCGACCACAGACGTCGATATCGACCACTGAGTTCCGTCGACAGTTTTATGGGCCGACGACGATCATCACTGTGGAGTTACTGAACATCGATATCAACCCCCAAACGTCGATATCGACCTTTTGTATCGACTGGCAGACTTCTGAGCCAGTCGATTTCGTGGACTAACATCGATATCGACCTTTCCTGTCGATATCGACTGCTTGTTTTTGTCTCTGCAGGTCTTTTCTTGCAGAAAGGATCGACAGCCGAGGTCGACATCGAGCTCCAAGGTCGAAATCGAGGCTTCTGGTCGAAGCAAGACGTGAGATTTCCAATGCTACTAGGATCCCGCTGACACGCCTCCTCGTGGATCGATCCTGACTACCCTTCCACTACAACGAGAGGAAGTCTTGTAATTATTTGCATAGGCTAGGAGTCAGTTTACGTTTATACATCTTTATTATTTGTATTTAAGAACTCGACATTCCTCCTGCTTAACACTGCTTAGTTTTAAGAATAATGTTGTTGAAGGTGTTACGATTCACCCTACCGTTGATAATAGGGCACCCCAGATATTTCTCAAGGTTATTAGTTTGAGGAATGCCAAGGTTTGCTGTAACCGAAATAATAGCCGAAGCTGGAGTGTTGGGAGAAACTTGGAAGCTAGATTTATGCAAATTAACTTTTTGGCCTGATATGAGGCAAAATCTTTGAATAGTTGTGGTTAACTTACTGCAAGTAGAGTGGTTTGGTTTTCCAAACAACATGATGTCATCGGCGAAGGCTAAAAAGGGAATTTTGCACCCCCCCTCCACCAAAAGAGACCCTTAAATCCTTCGATATGTATGAATCTCGTTGTAATGTTCTCGCGAGAACTTCTGCTGTAAGAATGAAGAGGAAAGGTGACAGGGGATCGCCCTGACGCAGGCCTCTGGAAGGAGTGAAATGACTTGTAGGTTCATCATTAATAAGTAGTGAATACGATACCGACTCAACACATTCTCGAATCCAGGCGGTGAACTTAGGGTGGAAACCAAATTTCTCCATAGTCGAGAAAAGGAATGGCCATTCAATTCTGTCGTATGCCTTTTCCATATCAAGTTTGACAGCCATAGAGCCACATTTTGCTTTCAAAGATATGAAAGTGTGGAATATCTCGTGTGCAATAAGGATGTTATCCTGAATAGATCTTCCTTTGATAAAAGCACCCTGAAGCGGATGGATCAGTTTGTTGAAAACTTTGGACAACCTAGCCGTCAGAACCTTAGAAATGACCTTGTAGATGGTAGAACACAGACTGATAGGCCTGTAGTGGTTGACGGTAGTTGGGTCATCCCTTTTGGCTAGTAGTGTGATAAAAGTGTGATTTATTTATCTTAGCAATTTACCAGATAAGAAGAAGGCTTTAACAACCTTGATGATAGACAGACCCACCTTATCCCAGTATGTTTGGTAGAAACCTGCAGGCATACCATCAGGCCCAAGAGCTTTATCAGGTTTGATAGAAAATAGAGCATTTTTAATCTCTTTATTAGAGACTGGTGCCATTAGCATTAAATTGTCATTTTGAGTAATCTCAGTATTAATGACAGCCAGATCAGAGGCGAAAGAGAGACTATGGTTATAGGATGACTTGAAACGAGCCACAAAGTTGGTTATGAATTCCGTTTGAATAGAGTTATGATTAGAAAGGCAAATCCCAGATTCTGTTGTAATAAGTTTGATAAGTTTCCCGCCTCCTCTAGCAGAAGCAACACGGTGGAAATAAGCGGAGTTAGTGTCGTTCAGTTTTATGTGCTCAACTTTAGCTCGCTGGCTCCGGTAACGCCGTTGGAAGTCCAACATGCGTTCACGTTTATTAGAAGTCTTTTGTGTAAGTTAATATCATTTGCATTAGAGTTGGTAATGAGTTTGTGTTGCAACTGAAGTAGAGCCTCATCTGTTTGAAAAACCTGTTTTTTTATATTACAGAAAGTCCTCTTATGCCATTTCTTTGCCAAAGACTTAAGCAAAGTAGTCTTTTTAACCAGTTTGAACATGTTGGACCCAGGCGGATTAAGACGCCAAGCTTGTTTCACGATGTTTGTAAATTCTGGTTTTGTAGTCCAAGCCATTTCGAACCGGAAAGGCCTTTTACTAGCGTGATCCCCCGACCTAAGGTCGATCGAGATAGGAGCATGGTCGGAAGAGGTGAAAGGATGGATCCTAACAGGTAGACCATCATACATAGATATAATCTCCTTTTGAGCTAGTCTGTAGACGTTGAAACAGAGATTGAGATGGCAAGATACCGCCCAATTTGTCCCCTGGAATGACGATGTCATTAAGATCGTCCATGATGCAGAAAGGAGTGAAGATCTATGTTGTATATTGTTGCAGGTTAGCCCAAAAGGTCGGTTTAGAAATGTAGTCTGGCGGTGCGTAAACCAAAAGAAAGGTAGTAGTTTTGTTTTTAGAATTTTCGTGATAGTTTATGTGAATGAACCGTGGCCTGGCGTTGACGAGAGTAATCTCACCCTCAGCTAGCGGAATGTCTTTCCAAAGAAGGCAAACGCCTCCCGTATAACCATTAGCAGGATCAAAAGCGATGTTTGTGAAACCACATTTGTTACACGCGCTCCTATAGAAGTGAAGGTTCTTTACTTTCTTTTTCTTAATTACCATTAATTAATAGGGAAAATTACAGAAAACCACCCTTTAAATATGGGTGTTTTCACTTAACCACCCCTTAAATTCAAAATTACAGAAAACCACCCTTTAAATGGTATTTGTTTACAACTCACCACCCATTCACCTATTTTCGTTACTTTATCATTAAATATATTATATTTTAATATTTTTAAACTCAAATTTGATTGTAAATATATTCAAATTTTGAATTTAAGGGCCCAATTATATTTTAGGGATCATTGTATTTATTTTTAAAAATAATAATCAATAAAGCCTAGAATTATTATCTTAATTTATGTTTGAAAATGTTTATAAATTTTTAAAACATTATGTGAATTACTCTTATTTAATAATTCACATAATGTTTTAAAAATTTATAAACATTTTCAAACATAAATTAAGATAATAATTCTAGGCTATATTTATAATTATTTTTTTAAAATAAATAAAATAATTCCTAAAATATGATCGACCCCTTAAATTCAAAATATGAATATATTTACAATCAAATTTGAGTTTAAAAATATTAAAATATAATATATTTAATGATAAATTAAAGAAAATAGTTGAATGGGTGGTGAGTTGTAAACAAATACCATTTAAAGGGTGGTTTTTTGTAATTTTGAATTTAAGGGGTGGTTAAGTGAAAATACCCATATTTAAAGGGTGGATTTCTGTAATTTTTCCTAATTAATATAGTGAAATAATCTTGCCCATTCATTTTTAATCAATCAATGACCCAAATTTGTTAATATTTGACACCATAAGGGATGAATACACTTGAAAGACCCTATCTAAATATATATAGAGAGAGAGAGGGATAGAGGGAGAGAGAGAATGAGAGAGAGATGATATGTACACAACTCTTAACATGTATCATGTTAACAAATCCTAGTCGTTGATTCAGTGCTTTTGAATGGTTAAGATTAATCGATAAATTAAATTAATTTAAATAAAAAACTGAAAACCACCAATCTCACCTTAGTGCATGTCAACAACCAAATCGCTACGAAAAAATCCCACTTTTTCAACCGTTCCACGTTTTGACCCGTTGAGGAGAGAGAAAAGCGATTGGGTTGAGCGGCGAACGGGTAGGGTGAGGACGAGGCCACTTTGAAGAAGCTTGGATTCCGGTGACGACGGCGACGATTAGCACTTTCGGCAGTCAGAGGCAAGTGGGAAAGTGCTGATTAGAAGGAGCTTGATGCCAATGGGGGACATTTGAAGGATTTATAGTTGCGAGACCATCGCAGAGGACATCATCGTCGACAATGGCGGCCGACAAAGGCGATGGAGGACGGCGAAGGTGATGGCAGACGGAGAAGACGATGGCGGAGGATACGACGAAAGCAATGGCCACGTCGGCTGGTGGGGTGAAATGTCGTGTGTTTCACTTCGCCAAAGAAATAATAACCCAAACCAACAAACTAGAGTATAGCGAGTAAGTAAGAGGTCGAACCCACAAATAAACATGTACTTCAATGCAATGTTTATTTATTAATTATGCAAGTAAACTAAAGGAAAGATAAGACAAGAATATCAATGAATTATAAGGAATGGAAATAAGATATGAGAAAAGTTAGTAAGATCGAATAAAAGATAGAAGAGAAGTGTGATTTCGCATACAATCGCAACATTGGTTAGGTTATTGGTCCTTGACTCAATTCTAGTTATTCTTAATAGATTAATCAAACTACGGTTCACACCCAAAGTCTTTGGAAATTAGACAATATCAAAACCCTTAAGCAATTAGAAATAGAAGATCAACTCTCCTACCCCCAACCACACAAGAGTTGATCTTTGCATAATTTTCAATATCCCACACACCCAATTGATGCTTTCAGGGGATCAATTGATTGTGTTTGCTACTTAGGTTCAATTGAGTCACATGAGACAATCAAAATAGCAGGAGAGCAAATTCCGTCAAGGTAGCTAATCAAGAGGGAATACATGCAATCAATCAATAAAGGAACAAAGATATGGAATCAATCATAGAATAGCATAAAAATCAAGTCTCACAATTCAACAAACCAAGCCTTGAATTGTAACAAAACCACGAGAATTCTAAGTACTCATGAAATACCTTGAATCTATAATCTTCAATAACATCTCTTTGAGTGAATGAAATTAGATCTGGATTAGTTGAGAAAACCTACTGGAAAATATGTCTAATAATTCCTAAAGACGTCGGCAAAAACCCTAGAAAACTTATATAGAGTTTCCATAAAGATAGAAGTGGGCGCGTTGCGCAGATCTGGAAACAACGAAACCGGCAGGTGCCGTTCGTACAACTTCGACAGACTGAACTTGTAATGCACTTTCTGGATTCGTCATTTGTCTGATTGACACATATGAATATGAGTTGGAAAGATCTTTTCAAGAAATACAACTCTCATGAATACCTCAGAAGCTAATTCAAAGTTCTCAGAAGCTTAAAAATAGGGTTTCTCCCCTTTCTTCGTTTCCGCTCTTGTTCTTGTGCGCCTTAGCTTCCCAATTTGACTTCTAACCCTTCCTTGGCTTGTTCCATGCTCTTTCATAGCTTGTCCCTTAACTCTCCTTAGTTTCATTTGCTCATGATTTCTCCACCTTTTGAGCTCGGATCTTATGATCTACAAATAAGCACTAAAAACGGTAGATTTCGAACTACGAATACCAAATGATCAAGAATGCATATTAGCTTATTAAATATGCATTATGGACACTATAATGCACCTAAGACCACCTATAATGCCAATATAAAATATGCATTATCAAACTTGATGTAGGAGGAAATCAAGTCTAATAAATAAAAGATAAATATCAAACCAAATCCTTGTCTACGCAAATAAATTACAAGACTTCCTCCTGCTGTATTGGAAGGGAATCAGGATCGATCCACGAGAAGATGGGTCAGCGATGCCTGGATAGTCTCTAAGGTTTCTACGCAAGTCGACCAGTAGCCTCGATATTGAGTGATATCGACAGGGGCAGTCCATTCCTAGTGAGTGATGTCGACCTGTGAAGAACCTGCGAAGAAGAGAAAACAATAGAGGCACTCGATATAGACTAAAGAGGTCAAAATCGAGTGATCAGTGGTTCATGTCGACTCAGAAGACCGTCGACGTAGGGTTGCTCGATGCAAGAGTCGATATCGACTATACAGGTCGATTTCGAGTGTGTTCACAGACGATGTCGAGTGCAGAAGAAGTAAAGAAAATAAAGTAAATAAATAAAGGAAACAGATTTTTTTGGGTTTTCGATTAATAAACTAAAAGCTCTTAAAGTAGGGATTTACCACGACAATAACCATGCATGTATTAGGACTTAATTCACATAAAAGATTAAACTTTTCTCAACACCAACTAGGAATATAAAGGTTTTCGCATAAAAACCTAATTGTTTCGACCTTTTCATAATTAGGGTTTATGTTAAGTTTCGCAGGCAAAACCTAATTACTATCCAAATTCACATGTATAATCCACTTTCACTTCATATAAAGTAAATAAGGAATGATCCTAAACTCGCATAAAGGATTGAGCACAGGGTAGAAGAAGAGATCGCATAATCAAATAGAGAATAAAGCGTACTTACATGGCTACCGTCGGGCTCACCCCGACCCTAGAAGTAGGACGACTACTCGCTCTTCATCGCAATAAACACCATTGATGTAAAGAAGAAAACTTGCATTAAAAAAACCTTCAAAGCTTTACAACTCAACGCCAACCTTCGTAAACACCAAACCCTAAAGCTTCTCTCTACTCTCTATTCTCTGCTTCTCTAGCTATTGTTGTTGTATGATGGAATGAATGAAAGACCAGCCCCTAGGGCTTTATTTATAGTCTACTAATCCTTGCTAGCCAAGGAAAGTAGTTCTAATCCTACTAAAATTCTATCCCAAACAAGTAAGATAAATCTTTATTTAGGTAAATAACTAATTAACTAATAAATATCTTAGAGTAAAAGGCAACAACCCTAAGACATAATCTATCTAAATAGAAGTGATAAATCGTGGCTTGTTGATAGATCTTGCAATCCGCGTCTCGAAAAGCGCGTCCAACCCTTGTCGACTTCCACTCGATATCGACCATGTAAATTGATATCGAGGTCTTTGTTTTGTGCCAACAAATTCACTTCACTCGAGCTTTGGAATCATGTCGATGTTGACATCTTCACTCGATGTCGAGTTCATGTCGAGTGCTTCTATAGTGGTTCTTTGTGGTCTGTCTCGATGCTCAGGGTCCTTATCGAGTTCTGCAGTCGATATCGGCCAGACAAGTCGAGATCGACCTCCTTTCTGCTCTGCTTGGCTTCTTCATTTCAACTCCGTTTCTGCTTTAAATCCTACATATTTAGACCAAAACTTGTGCATACTCTATTTCTTACACGTTAACTCATTCTACACAAATTTATATTATTTTCAACCTTTACTTTAGGAATTGAATGAAATATGAAGTCAAAACATGCGAATAAAAAGACACTAAATATGTGCATCAAAACTCCCCCATACTTAAGCTTCGCTAGTCCTCTAGTGAAAATTGGGTAGAGCAAAGAGATAGAGACTTCTTCATGTCTTAAAAAAAAAATTAAATTAACACCATAGCAAGTAAAAACATGAATGAAGCAAACAAATTGTCATAACTCCAACTCCCCCACAGTTAAGCCTTTGCTTGTCCTCAAGCAAAACAAAACAATGCAATAACCAAACATCCCACGAACAAATTCATCATGCATTCGCCTCATCAAAAGCAACATCTCAATTTAGTGCAAACATGAACAAGGTAGACAAACATCATATATAGAATGTATATAAATGACCAAGTAGCCTGGATGCTTATCCATCCAACTTCACAGGGAAAATGTGTTTCTCTCACTCTCATATGTTTAGGCATTTAAGAACAACTCTCAACTCAATCATTATACAAAAAAATACATAAGCATTGACATTTATATCACAAATTCTCAACCAAATACGTCAAAGCAAATAAGCAAAATCAAAAGGACTTTCGCTCAATGGAAGTCTTCAAAGAAGACTCCATTCAGCGGGGTTGTAATGAGGCTTGGTAGAAAATATAAAGGCAAGAAATTATTTCGGTCATGTGGTACTTTCAAAACCGGGAACTAAGATTCCTAAAACTTCCAACATAACTCAAAACAACTCCAAAATCACATCAAGCTCACATAAGAACATAATAAACTCTCAAAATAACCTCTCAAAACATCAACTCTCAAAATATCAACTCTACCCTCTCAAAATAAAATCAACTCAACCCAACATTTATCCAACTCTCATATGCAAGCATAAATAAACAAGGCTCTTATTTCATAATTTTTTTTCCTTTGTCTTTTTTTTTTCCGATTCCCTTTTTTTTTTTGAATTTTCTCTTTTTTTCTCTTTTGTTTTCGGCATTTTTTCTCTTTTCTTTTGAGCCATATGCATGAAATTCAAATATGTGGAAACTTAGGCACATAACATTACATCTCACTCAAAACCTCTCAATAAAGACAATGAAATTTTAAAATTAAAATCACAAGTGAGGGAAATGAGAACCTACTTGATCATGATAGTGGTGGTTGCTAGGGAAGCAATTATCAAATACATTAGACAATCCGCCCAAGCAGCAACTTCTAGAGGCTTTCACGGCGGCGAACAGATGACTCGTGACGGCGAAATGGAACATGGATGCTGGGCTGCTGGGTCATGTTCGCGGCGGTGAAAGGTAGGCTTCACCGCGGCAAAATGGAGACAAGAGATGAGAAGTTAGTGGCTCAGTCGCAATAGCAAAAAGGAGATTTTCACGACGGCGAACACCAAGGGTCACGACGGCAAAATGGAACGACAGGCGGTGATCGCTGTAGTCAAGCAGCGGCCGCTGCACTCCAGCCGCGGGTGCGTCTCCTGTTGCTGCGCTTGTTGACGCGGTTGCTTTGCTCATTTCCTTTGCCTTTTGGATGTCTTGCCCTACATGGTTAGCTCACAACTCTTCCAAAAAACACTTATCTATAATATGGAACTCTATCTTTTTTATTGAATTTGAAAGACTGAATACTCAACTAAGAATTGAAAAACTTAAAAACTAGAAAACTTACCCTGGGTTGCGTCCCAAGAAGCGTCCTTGGTTAACGTCATAGACTCGACGATTTATTCATCCTTCCTTCAAGACTCATTCAGACATTGCCAATGCCCTTAAAAGAAAATCAAATTCTTGTGCCCAACCATAATTTGAATAAACACTAAAGATGGAAAAATTAGCAATTAAAGATGCATCATAAAGAAGCTTTGCCACTTCCCTATCTTCTTGAGTTAGATCTTCTCTAGAGGGGATGTAAGACCACCAACATAGTTCCGCTGGTGTCTTGTAGAAATAATGCTCCAGGGATCTATGTATTCACCAAAATCCACAAAAGTGTTAGAAATTTCATTACCTTGCTCAGGAGCCACAAAAATCGGCTTTGGACTTGGTTCCTTGATAGGCGCAATTGAGATGAATTCTTCAGATGAATTAGGAGCCAAAACACAAAGATCCTCATGCATGCACTCATGAGATTCCACTTCAATAGGCCTTGGGCTTTCTTTTTCACCTTCGGTTACTTCCTCGTCACTCGATAGGAGGCTTTCAAATGATGTTAGGGCTTTGGTTCTTGAAACGAATTCCTCTTCATAGATGTCCTCTGCGGTCATCTCGTCATTGGCCAAATTGCCCATAAGTTCCCAAAGCCCTAATACTCCTGGATCACACAAGCCTTCCTCATATGCACATATTAGGTGTTTTACTATCCTCAACGTGCACCCTCTAGAACGTAATGCACCATCTCAATAGTGGCGTGTTCGATACTTTTTGAGGGCTTGCTCTTCATACAGTCTAACACCTTTAAAATATATCGGAAGAAACTCTCACCTGGTAACAGCGATAACTTTATTGGCACTAAAGCACATGGATCCTTAAAACATATTGGTGTGTCAAATGAAGTAGGAGGCATAACATATGATGGGGAAAGGGATATAATAGATGAAAGAGAAGAAGACATAACATATGATGGAGAAGAAGGCATAATAGATGATGGAGAAGAAGGCATAATAGATGTAACCTCATGTGTTGACTCATGAGACTCCGTGTCAAGAGGCACTTGCTCAGTTAGTCTCCTTACCTCTGGGCTATCTGTAGAAACAACGACTGACGCTGGTTTTGGAAGGGGCGACGGGCGCTGGTCATCAGCGACGGGCGTCGGTTTTGCAGAATCATCGATTTCCTCCTTAATTAGCTCGACCACTTCCTTGCATTCTTCCTCCAATGCTTTGTCAGCCAGGTCGTGGAAAATACCCCAAATTCCCGACGGTCCTGGGTTACAAAAGCCATCCTTACCCATGGAATCGCTAAGTTCTCTCATTTCAGAACTTACGCCTTCATAAACACAAAGCACCATATCTCGCGGACTATCATGGATACCCCGTGATTTATGGTCGTCCAATAACTCCTGCATTCTTGTGAAGTTATGGTTAAAGTTCTCTCCCTGGCTCTGATATAATCTAAACAACTAAAAACAAAAAAATAGTAGCGGGGTGTTGTGAACCGTAAGATAGGTTCACAACAGGGTTAGATATATAAACAAAAATCAAAAAATACACAAAACAAAGAAATAAACTTGTTTCCCCGGCAACGGCGCCAAAATTTGGTGGGGTGAAATGTCGTCTGTTTCAACTCGCCAAAGAAATAATAACCCAAACCAACAAACTAGAGTATAGCGAGTAAGTAAGGGTTTGAACCCATAGAGAAACAAGTACTTCAATGCAATGTGTATATATTAATTATGCAAGTAAACTAAAGGAAAGATAAGAGAAGAATATCAATGAATTATAAGGAATGGAAATAAGATATGAGAAAAGTTAGTAAGAGTGAATAAAATATAGAAGAGAAGTGTGGTTTCGCATACAATTCGAAACATTGGTTAGGTTATTGGTCCATGACTCAATTCTAGTTATTCTTAATAGATTAATCCGACTAGCGTTCACACCCAAAATCTTTGGAAATTAGACAATATCAAAACCCTTCAGCAATTAGAAATAGAAGATCAACTCTCCTACCCCAACCACACAAGAGTCGATCTTTGCATAATTTTCAATATCCCACACACCCAATTGATACTTTCACAGGATGAATTGATGTGTTTGCTACTTAGGTTAAATTGAGTCGTAGGAGACGATCAAATAGCAGGAGAGAAAATTCCGTCAAGATATCTAATCAAGAGGGAATAAATGCAATTAATCAATAAAGGAACAAAGATATTGAATCAATCATAGAATAACATAGAAATCAAGTCTCACAATTCAACCAACCAAGTCTTGAATTGTAACAAAACCACGATAATTCTAAGTACTCATGAAATACCTTGAATCTCTAATCTTCAATCTTCTAAACATTTCTTTGAGTTAATGAAATTAGATCTGAATTAGTTGAGAAAACCTACTGGAAAATATGTCTAATATAATGTCGAAAGATGTCGGCACAAACCATAGAAAACTTAGATAGAGTTTCCATAAAGATATAAGTGGGCCGAGTTGCGCAGATCCGGAAACATTGAAACCGGCGGGCGCCATTCATACAACTTTGACAGTTTCAACAGACTGAACATGCAATGCACTTTTTGGGAGTCTTCGTTCGTTTGATTGACGCATATGAATATGCATTAGAAAGCTATTTTCAAGGACTACAACTCTCATGAATACCTCAGAAGCTAACTCAAAGTTCTAAGAAGCTTAAAGATAAGGTTTCTCCACTTTTTTCATTTCCGCTCTTGTTCTCGTGCTCCCTAGCTTCCCAATTTGACTTCTAAACCTTCCTTGGATTGTTCCATTCTCTTTCATAGCTTATCTCTTTACTCTCCTTAGTTCCATTTGCTCATGATTTCTCCAACTTTTGAGCTCAGATCTTATGATCTACAAATAAGCACTAAAAACGGTAGATTCCGAACTACGAATACCAAATGATCAAGAATGCATATTAGCCTATCACACATGCAATATGGATAATCTAATACACCTAAGACCACTTATAATGCCTATATAAAATACGCATTATCACTGGCCGCCCCACTCAAGTTATCACCTTCTTCGATTAGATGGAGGCCGATTTCGACATCCCTAGAAACCGTGAAGGTATGAATGTGATTATTTCCAAGCCCTAAACAATCGAAGTCACCATCGATCCACCGGCCGGATGAGAGACGACGCTAAAGATGTACAAAGCTTCTTCTACTACTCTATTACCGATCGGGTAAACCTCTCTCTTGATTTCGTGTCTTTTTTCTCCTTGGGTGAGATGTTGAATGTAATTTATAGAATTATAGGAGATGAGATGTCAAGAGTTGTTTGTTATTATCACAATCAGCCCTGCGATAAGGATGGGCTGATTTGAAATTGTCGAATTCTTCTAGAGGATGATGAATATTGGGGGTTTAAATTGCCAGTTCGGCGCGATTTAGGTCTACTTGTTAGTGACTAATTGTATTTGTTTCATCTCATTCTTGAGTGAATGATCAGTGAAGGTGATTATTGTTGGGATTTTGAAATGATTGTTATTGTTATTTTAATTGCAATAGGACATGGCAACTTAGGTTAACGTTTAATCGATTGAATAATCCTTGTGTTGACCCTCGATTTTGTGTATTTTCATCACATTTAAGAGTTATTAGGAGGAAAAGCTGAATTATTCATATGTATGACCAATTTTGTGCTTATGAGATGGGTTTTGTTGTATGTTGGCGGTCATATGAATGAAAAATGCATCGATACCATCGAATAATCATGTGATACCTTCAAATAATTTTTAGTTATTTGTTAAAATGACATAAGTAACCGAATAATACTGTAACACCATTGAATAATGAAGCAATACCATCGAATAATCAAACGATACCATCGAATAATCAAGCTATATCATCGAATAATTTTTAGTTAAAAGTTCAGGACATTTGAAGGGTGCTATCCCATTGGAAAAATATGTCGATACCATTGCTTAATCCATCGATACGATCGAATAATCTAGAGATATCATCGAATAATTTAATGAAAGTGCACCACACACGCCCCCAATTTAGCAATTGGGCAAAAAAAAGATGCGAGTCCCATTGATTTTTAATTAAAGAAAAAAGCTAAAATTGCCGAATAATCTTAACCACCCATTTCATTCAATCAACCAAGCCAGACTGGATGAATATTTACAACTAATCACACCTGAGATATCACAGGAAGAAAATGCCATGTTAACCGCCATCCCTTCCAATGGGGAGATAAAACATGTTGTTTTCAGCATCGGAAAGAATAAATCCCCTGGTCCGGACAATATGACAGCGAAATTCTACAACTCTTGCTGGGATACTGTTGACCCATCTGTTATCAAAGTTGTTAAAAGCTTCTTCCTGTCCGGTAAGCTTTTAAAACAATTTAACCATACATTTATTACGTTACTCCCAAAATGCGATAACCCGATGACCACATCACACTATAGACCGATCAGTTTATGCTCCAAAATTTATAAGATCATATCAAAAATATTAACTGAATGCCTTAAGGCGGTAATGGGAAAGTTAATCAACCCCCTGCAAGGTGTGTTTGTCTCAGATAGGGCAATTCAAGACAATGTATTAATTGCGCATGAAATTTTTCACTCTTTCAAATCTCGGAAGGGTATGGAAGGGTGGCTAGTGCTAAAACTTGATATGGAAGAAAGCCTATGATAGGGTAGAATGGGGTTTCACGGAACAAGTTCTGCATAAATTTGGATTTCATACGACCTTTATAAAGTGGATTATGGAGTGCATCTCCACGGTTTCGTTCTCAGTCCTTGTCAACAAACGACCTACTGCGGTGTTTTACCCTTCACAAGGATTACGCCAGGGAGATCCTTTATCACCCTTCTTATTCATATTGGGAGCTGAAATCCTTGGTCATCGGCTAGTCTTAGAATCCTCTTTGCCTAGCTGACTTATTGGTTTTAATTTTGGAACAAATGGTCTAAACATTCCATTTCTGGCCTTCGCCGATGATATCCTTATCTTCTGTAAAGGAAGAACAATGGCGTGCCAAAAAATAAAATCAATACTAGAAGATTACTGCCAAGTCTCGGGACAAAAAGTCAATTACCACAAATTGTCTTTCCAGATCACCAGAGGGATTGTGCGGTCGTGAATTACAGAATTGGAAAATACTCTCAGCATTTCGCATGCTACTTCTATTGAAAAATATCTGGGGTGTCCTGTTATCAATGGCCGGGTCAACAAAGACATATTTAAAGATATTATCTGTCGTTCGAAAGAACAACTTGCGAAATGACGAGCTGATGCTCTATCCCAACATGGTCGAATGGTCTTAATTGGGATCAATCTTGCTGTTAAACCATTATACACAATGCAAAACTTCATGATGCCGACTTTCATACATAAGGAACTAGACCAAATGAATCGGCAATTCTTTTGGAACAAGGATGCTCAGCATAAACCCCTTATTGGGTGGAACAGAATATGTAAATCCAAACACTCGGGCGGTCACGGTCTTCTTCGAGCCAAGGAAATGAATGAGGCTCTTCAGCTGAAACTCCTATGGAAAATCATTGCTGAACCGAACAACAGTTGGGTACGCTTGATAAAGTATAAATATCTTAAAGGTAAGCAACTGTTCGACTACAAAAGGAAGGTAGTTCATCATGGCAATGGTCCAAACTATCCCTTCTAATTGATAGGTTTAAGACTGGTCTTATCTGGTCTATCGGTAATGGGTTATTCGTCAGATTCTGGACGGATAATTGGATCTCCACCCAGCCAATCTGCACAAGAGCAGAGTACCCTGGCTCTTTTAATAATGATGATAGGGTTGCTGATTTCATTGTTGGGGGCCAATGGTGGACAGAATAGCTTGAGGCTATCCTCCCTAGTTAAATAGTTGAAGAAATCCTTGCGATTCCGTTGCCTGTTTATTCTATTGAGGATAGACTGTATTAGTGGCTGAATCGTGAAGGCTGGTTTACGACAGCTTCAACATATAACATGTTAACAGCACCCATCTCTGAGACCAAAGCCGAAAATGCATGGATATGGAACATTGATGTTCCCCCGAAAATTAAAATTTCCTTTGGAAGGTTAGCCAGCCTGGTCTACCAACAAAACAATGTCTGGGCGCTAGGGGTGTCCCTATTCTGACTCCCTGCGATCTCTGTAATGATTGTAGTGAGGATGACACGCATGTCCTTTTGGAATGCAATTTTCCACATATAGCGCAATATATGACTCCTAATGAGTATGGTAAACTCCTACATTTAGTCAACGATACAAGAAACATAAAAAAGATCATGGCATGGTTAGGCACCTCTCTAAAAAAGGAAAAACTACAAAAAAATTGCGTTTAACTAGTGGGATATTTGGTTCTTCCTAAACAATTTCACATTTTGTATCGGAGGAGTCCCGACCTATATGGAGTTCTCTGGGTTTGTCGGCAATCAGATCAGTGCTTGGGCTCGGGATAGCGGTGCTAATAATGACATAGATGGGTCTGAATACTCAGTTCTAAGGGAAAACTAAGGCGGACAACCTGCAAAAAAACCATGCAACTGCAAGTGGTCTGAGCCGCCGGATGGGGTTTTTAAACTTAACTTCGACGGTGCCACCTTACAAACTACTGAGAGATGTGCGAGTATTATCATCATGGATTGCCATGGTCTTCCTATACAGATGGCTTTTAAGCAGTTGGGCCGTAAATCCCTGTTGATGGCAGAGACCTTTGCTTTGAGGTTAGGTGTCTCTGAATTAAACAAATTACAGATAAAACAAGTACAGATAGAAGGTGATTCGAAGATCATCATTGACCACTTACAAGGTAAAACCTCGTGTCCATGGGGCATTGAACTAATAATGTCCGATATCAAATCTATGATGACATACATGAGGGAGGTTTCCTTCTCTCATGTCCCTCGCAGTGGAAATCGAGTGGCTGACAAAGTTGCACACCTTGGCCACTCGGCCTAGAGGGAAATTGACCCCTTCAATTCAGATCTTCAAGGTCTCATCCGTAAGGATGTTCTTGGGTAGTCTCTAGCCAAATTTTTTCCTAATAAAAAAAAACGGTCCTGATTTTTTTACATGATACACGTTAAGGGGTGTGTACACCGAAACTAACCCTCTCTCTCTATATATATAACCTCTCTCTCTATATATATATATTTTTAACATTTAATCTATAATTTTAATTTTTTTTAACATGGGATAAATTCGTTCGAAATAGAGACTTAGCTCTACTTTGGCTAAATTCAAAAATAGTTTCAATCAATGACCATTTCCCTAATTTTTTTCGGTTTTTTTTTACCATTTTGAAAAAAAAATCCTTAAATTGAGATGAAAGCTTTCATAAAATTCAACTTTAATTCAATGCTTAAAAACTAAATCCAAACCCTGCCACTTATATATAATTAGAAAAAGTGCAGTAAATAATCATTTTGTTCTAATTCACCCATGGCATTGAAATTAAAAGATTCAACAGTAAATGAGAATATAAGATGAAATGAGCGAAATTTCTCTGACAAATGCATGGAAATTGAAGGCTTATCTGGATGCCAACCTAATGAAGATAATTAGCAATATCCAATTGACAATTTCTTTACCGCACTCTTCTAAAATCGAAACAATGATCAATATCATAACATACCAGCTTCCTGAAATTCTGTTTTAAGTTATCAAAAAATGAAATTCTCTGTAAAGCTCTATGTTATGAGAAGCAACAGCTTCCTGAATCCACTCGTAAGTTCCCTATATATCATCATGGATGAAGTCTTTCAAATATCTCTAAAAGGCACCATCTAACTTTGAATATGACATATATATGTTCACCATATCAAATATGGAATCTCACATGTTATTGGAATCGAGGTGGTTATTGGAATCAAATTAAGGCTTATTCATCCAGGAATATTTTTGCTATAAATGAGTTGTAAATCAAATTAAGGCTTATTTCACCCATTCTATTTCCATTCAATAAACCCTCATCAAATTCATTCTTTTTCAAATTCATCACTCTACTTACTTTCCCAAGAATTAGCACAGTAAAAAATTTTATTATGCAAAATAATTAGTTATTCTATTTTTTCTTATATAATTCATTTATCCTATTATTTTGATCTTATTAATTTGCTTTTATTTATAATACACATGCACTCAAACACACGTAATCGGGAAAATATTGACTCAATTGGTTAGATTTCTTTATAAAATCTATTAATTTTTCAAAAAAATTACCTTAAGTTGTTTTTTAATTAAACAAGAAAATATTTAAACTTTATCTGAATTTAACGATTTGATATAAATTTTCATTTTTTTTTTCATCAAATCTTAACAAAGTAGGAAATCTTTTAATTTTTATTACCTTTATTTGATATTTAATTTTGCTAGGGATTTTCTCCGATTCAAACTATAGCCGCACTTTTTCACTTTTCCAATTTCTATTTCAATCTCTTTTTAATTATAAAACTAATTCCATGCAAAAATATATATAATCTACCAATGAAAGTTTTAACTAATTATTTATTATTTTTAATCAATAGTTATGTATAAAAATAATAAAAATAATCAAAGAGAAAATCTGATTCTTTGGATTTTTAGATAATATTGCAATTTTTTTTATTATTCATCTTATGAAGTTTTTAACCAATTTTCAAAATATTAATTTTTTTGATGAAGTAAAATAAAACCAATTTATTTATCTAATATCTCTATCAATCTTACAACTTAGTTGCAAGAGAAGACTTTTTTTTTTAAATCTCTCTTTCTATATATGGGTTTGGGTTTTCATTCACATCTTACTAATCAAAATTTCAATTATCCACAACAAGATTCCAAACTCCTACTTTATGTTTGCATAAATTTACCATAATTTTACCATAATAAACTTGGCATTTGGCAATTGGCAATCTCACCTTAAAAATAGATTATCTAACAAATCATAATTTAGTGTTAATCCATTACTTAATTTTAATCTATCTAATATAATTAATTAATTACTAACTTAAATTTCTAATTACCCTCATCCCTATCCAAATTATCTTACAAATTAAACAATTGATTGAACTGACTGTACAAAACTTTGGCTCATATTTAAAATTTTCTCACTAATCCAAATTTTAAATAAAATTCGAACGTAAACGACAAGATTAAATTTAAACAAAATAAATCTTTCAGATGGAACGTAATTAAATATTAAAAAAAACACAAATTTATTTGGATTTAATTTATAGTTCAAACGTTGAAGGATTTTAAGCTAATAAAATAGTTGTTATTTATTTTAATCCATTTTAAAACAACTTTGATGAGTTTTGATTAGAAAATATTTTTAAAATTATTTTCTATGTTTTTGGTGCAGATATGAGTAAACTCTTTTATATCTACATCTTTGAAATTTTTTTTCTTGCGGATGATCTACTTTACAAGTTGTAAACTCTATTTTCAGTATTTTTTTCACTTTATTTACAACTACGGTGTTATTTTTATCTCTTTGGCCATGTTTCATTCTTTTGCAATGTTTATCTGACTAATTTTTTTTAACTTTTTTTTAAGTTAGAAGAAAGACTTGGGACAAATGTTGCATTGAAATCCAACAAAAGGAGGGTCAAAATTTTCTGCTAGATAAATAAATAAATTTCATAATTAACAAACAAATAAATAAATTTCACAATTTATAAATTTGCTAAAGATTTTCTTTCATATATTTTAATCCATTTTCACTGGAATATTTGAAAGTCTTTCTTTTTAAATAATATAACTGATTGAAAAACCAAAATATCAATTTCATAACGAAAAAAAATATAAACTAAATTGAATGCTTATCACCTAAAATTTAATTTTTTTTATCTTTAACGATTTTTATTAGATATTTGCTAAATCTATTTTTAATTTTTAATAATCCTAAAACAGATGCGAATGATACACTTGGCGGTCTCACATTAAAAATGCCACATGACACTATATGCTAATGCCACAACCCCATTGACTTCAAAATTCCATTGGTTTATGATTATTTATGGGCCCCCCTGTAATAATTATTAAATAAATAATTACATTTCTCAAATTATAAATTTGATAAAGATTTTCTTCAGATATTTTAATCCATTTTCACTAAAATTAATCCATTTTCACTAAAATATTTGAAATTCGTTTTTTTTTTAAATTAATATAATTGATTGGAAAATCAAAATATCAGTTTGATAACAAAAAAAATCTAAACTAAATTGAATCCTTATCACCTAAAATTTAATTTTTTTTTATCTTTAACAATTTTTTATTAGATATTTGCTAACTCTATTTTTACTAGCTATCTTTCCTAATCAATATAAAATTCAAAATAGTTTGACCATTAACATTTTCTTATCAATTATTTATAATTTTATGTGTTTTATCATGAATATTAATCAGTATTCAAATCTATTTTATTACTACAAAAATTAGTGATTAACTGAATATAAAGCTATGCTTAGAATTCAAATGAAAGATGTATAATATTGCTAAATAAAATCTGATTTCAAATTTGATTAAATAAGATGCTACAAAATATTAATCATTAATCAAATCTATTTTATTACTAAAAAATGTGGTGATCGGCCGAATATAAAGCTATGCTTAGAATTCAAATGAAAAATGTATAATATTGCTAAATAAAATCTCATTTCGAATTTGATTAAATAAGATGCTAAAAATGATGATTTTATCCAATCAACTAATACTTAACATGAATCATTTACGTACTCCTAAGTAAACACATATTTCTAAGATTTGTTTTACTATAATTATTGATTTAACCATATAAAATGACAAATGTTAAACTAAAATGGTCAACAGAAGTTTAATAGGAAACGAGTAAAAGATTATATTATGACTATGCAAATAATATATTCCTAATATATAAATTTATAAAAACTAAAATTGTTCATTATTTAGTGAATAGATATAGATTATTGTTTAGCCTTTATTTTGGACAGTTGAAATTAACTTAAATTAATTTAATTGAAGATGGAGTTTAAACAAATAATTAGCCACCTATAAAACCTAGGTTGTTAATGAATGTAGAAAAAAACATTATTACTCTAAATATGAAAATTTTATTTATTCTTAGGACGATTGGTATTTCTTTAGTTGGATGGATGTCGGATGGTCCAATCAAATAATAAAAATTTAAGTTGTTTAGTCGTTAGTGTGATTCTATGTTATTACATCAATATATCTTCTCCGACATTTTTATGTGCTTTTCATCCCAGAGTGCTTAAAATTTCATACACCTAGCATTTGTCAAATGTGTAGTCCACCTAACAAAGTATTTGGTTCTACCTTTTAGCTTATTACAACAACAAATATTTGTTTAATAATCAAAGTAACCAATCAAGTTGCTAAAAAAATCAAAAGGCGGAAAAAAAAAATTTAAACACTCTCTACATTAGTGCACGCAACTGTTTTTATCTAGAAAGGGGAGACATTGACATTTTGCCACATATATTATATGCTGATATAATAAAATCCTTATTTTTTTCAAATTAATATTATTTGGCTATATCATTTTCATATTATTATAATATATCTAATATATAATGTAAATATATTATTATAATATCATTTAAGCAATATAATATATTTTACAAATCTCGTGCGTTACGCATGGGTACTATACTAGTATAATACTAAAACAGAGACGTGAAAATCCTATGTGGCGGGCTCTGGTCGAATTCGCTTACGTGTCGTACTCTGGTGCAATCTGGGATTAGTTTTTTGCCACGTCAATTAATAATGATCCAATAAATTTACGCCATGTAATACAACGACTCAATCTATTTACCCACGTGTCATCATAGGTGTCTACCATAACTGATAACTTTAATTAATTTTTATCAGTTGAACAATAAAATTTTATTATCAAATATATATTCATTTTTAATAGAAATATTAACCACATATATTAATCAGAGAAAAAAATATTATTGTTTTGATTTTTATTAATAATATAAATAATAAAAATATTATCATATTTTTGTTAGTTATATTTTGATAAAACTTTATTACTTACTTGAATAAATCTTACAAAAATTAACCCTACGGCTAAATAACTCCTACATCCGACCCGAGCCGCAACTTCTATCCTAGATATCTATTTCTTTAATTTTCTAAACAAAGGTCTGGATTACAACTCGATACGTATGTATCCTTCGTACATATATATATTAAAATATTAGATCGAGTTAGTATAATAATATATAAAATATTTAATTATAAGTATATTTTATACTCAATAGATATATATTAATGGAAAAAGTAGTTATTATGGTAAATTAATTTATTTTTAATATAAATTCTTTAAAAAGGAATATGACTAATTATTTTGATTGTTATATACATATATATATATAACATATATATATATATATATATATATATATATATATATATTCAGTGGCGGAGCCAGAAAAATTTTGGAGGGGGGGCACAATTATAAATGTGCGATATAGTTGTGGATTAAATTGACATAAAGAATTATATGTAATACGATAATAAATTATGTTATTTTAAGATAAAATGTTATCGGTTTATGATAAAACGCTATCATTTTTTCACGCCTAAAAAAAGAAATATAAATATATAAATGAAATATCCGAAAAAAATTAACTAAATAAGTATAGGAAACGCAATATAATAAACATTAAGTTAAGGTTATGGTTGTTATATAAGCTAAAGCTTGGCTCGAGTTTAGCTCAATAAAAGCTCGGCTCGAGCATCATTTATAAAATGAGTTGATTATGAGCACATTTTTATGCTCAATTCATGATTCAGCTCAGATCGATTGAAACTCAAATAGCACGAATTTTGTGAAATTTTTTTAAGTTACTATATCATGATCAAGTAAAGTTGCATAATACTTGGAAAAAAAACTCAGCTTAAACTCGTTCACTTACTAAACAAGTCGAGTATGAGCTGAAGTTCAAATATAGGTTCGACTCGAGCTTGACTTGTTTCTAAATGAGCTAAATATAATCAAACAATACTAGACTTGTTTGGCTTGAATAATAACAACCTAGGTAATATATAACTTGTTGCACTCATAACATATAGCAATGTATAACTAGATATAAATTTTTAAACTTGTATAACTTCTTATCTAATTGTCGAAATGATTATTATAACCTCTCATTTCGAAGCTCTTGAGATGAATTATAGTATGTGAGTGTTAATTTAAGTAAAATATTTAAGCATTATAGTCTATTGAAATAAAATTAAAGTGATTAATATACCTTTAATTTTAAAACAGTCATAACTTTTTACTCAGATGTCGGATTAAGGCGTATTATATATCAAAACGAAGCTATCAACGAGGAGAATACACCTAGGTAGTTCGTCAAATGAGAGAGGGGGCACGTGCCCCCTAGGCCCCCCTTCAGCTCCGCCCCTGTATATATTGTATATTGATATGAACTAAATATACTATTAGTTTAGTTTATTGTTATTAAAAGATCCAAAGATTTCAACCAAACTACTATAACCTTCAAATTTTAAAAAGAAAATATAAATTAAATATCATTTTGTTTATTAAGAAACCGCACAACGGATCTTTACTTGTAAAATACTATAACAAATAAATCTCTCTGTGAATTCGACTCTTTACTTGATTACTATAAATATTTATTAAGTTAGGATTATAAATATTATTTTTTGGGCAGGAATCAACGATCGGTTAAAACCGTAAATCAACGCTCACAAGTACCAGATGAAATTTATTAAAACTTGTGTATAACGCACAATTTGCAAAAATTTACGATCACCAGCAATTTAAGAAAAAGAATCCATCAATTTAACTAGCCGTTGGAAGTATGGGCATTTTAAAGCTTTTGATTACCTCATCAGTCATTACTTGAAAAAGGCAGTTGGATGAGTGTAATCTTACAAAATCAGGGATAGTTAAAAAAAAATGGCTCTGATTTTTATAAATTTTTACTATGTATGCTATATATCCTGCTACTTTTGAGTTACACACTTCTGTTACTTAAGAGTATTTTTTTATTTTTTATTTAAAATATACCTGCTACTTTTGAGTTACACTTATTTTACTCAAGAGACAACAAGAGACAAGGGTGTGACTTAAGATGTACGTGCATATAGTAAATTTTATGGGTGTAAATATTATAAAAAAAACAAAAAAACAAACAAACAAAAAGGACAAGGATATTCTATTCTAAATGGAGGCAAGGAGGGCAAGACATACCCCCACCAAAGCAGTGGAATTAGCGGAATCGATGCAACCTCTCATTAGCTGGATTTCATAACTCGTCCTCAAATCCGCCCAACTTCAAATTACACTGACGGCAACACTTCTGATTCCTGACAATCTCCAGAGAGACCAAGACATACCTCCACTCTCGAGGTTTGCAAGCAAAGCTTGGGAGTGACAATTACAAGAAATTGGAACGTTACAATCTGTCCTTTTTGGTCCTTTCTAAGGTCTCGAATTTCTCACTCTCTCCATTCTTCTTCTTCTTCTTATTCTATTGTACTGTGCTTGTTACAGTCACAGTAATTGAGAGTGTGAGAGAGACCAAGCTAACAGCTTGATCGGCAATGGAGAAATGGGTTGCCTCCCTTTTTACTGTTCTACTATTCCTAGCACTCGCAGGTTAGCTCCCAACTCTCTTTATCCATCTCTCTGTAATGGGTGTTTCTCAGAAATGGTAGCAGTTGTTTTTTATTCTGAGCCATTAAGGCTGATTTGGCGATTAGGGCTTTTGATTGCTGTGTGAAATTAGTTTCATACCCTGTGAGTGTGTATTTAACTACTCCTGTCAATATTTTGGTGATTTGCCCAATTTCAAACTGTGGATTTGGGATTTTGGGTGGTTAAGTAGAAAAAATGTTTTCTTTTTTGCAATGTTGTTCCATTCAACCATGTAAGAGCCTCAGAAAATGGAAGCCCCCAATATTTTTCTCCAAATAAGACTTGAAATTGTAGAGGAATCAGGTGAAATCGATCTGGAGCTTCTGTGTAGTTTCATCACTTTCATGCCCCTATATTAGGTAATAATCAGTTAGTCTAATACTTGTGGATTCTTGTTTGGTTGAATATTTTGGTACTCTAGTAGGCTGGCTTATATGTTGATTAACAATGCAGCATCAATTGGAAAATATCAAGCCTTGCTTAGCTTAGCTCGTAAGGTGATGAGTACAAGTTAGATAAAATTTAAATAGGCAACAAAGTATGCTTTAACTGTTATATGCTGTTTTTCATAATGAACAATGAAGCATTCGTTAACATTATGATTTTGGTTCATCAAAATACATCTTTTATCTATTCAGTTTGATGGGAAGCCATGAGGATTAATAGCATATATCAGATTAATTTCTTGGGGAATGACTTGAAAGTTGAAATGATATGGGTTTTTTCATTCATTGTTCATGCTAGATATTTGCATGGGAAGCACAATTGGAGTTTGTTACGGGCGAAACGCTGATGATCTTCCTACGCCAGATAAGGTGGCACAGTTGGTTCAACAGCACAAAATCAAAGCTGTGCGTATCTATGATTCAAATATCCAGGTTCTCAAGGCCTTTTCCAACTCTGGAGTCGAGCTCATGGTCGGCGTCTCCAACTCAGACTTGCTAGCCTTCTCCCAGTTCCAGTCGAATGCTGACACATGGCTCAAGAACAGCATCCTCCCTTACTATCCATCCGCCAAGATCACATACATTACTGTTGGAGCTGAAGTCACTGAAGCCACCAACAATGTTTCTGCTATGGTGGTTCCTGCGATGCAGAATATCTTTACAGCTCTCAAGAAAGCGGGTCTGCACAAGAAGATAAAGGTGTCAACGACACATTCACTCGGGATCTTGTCTCGGTCATTCCCGCCCTCTGCTGGTGCATTTAGCAGCAAATATGCCTTCTTTTTGAGACCTCTGCTGGAGTTCCTCGCGGAGAATCAATCCCCCTTCATGGTTGACATCTACCCTTACTATGCCTATAGGGATTCACAGAGCAATGTCTCCTTGGATTATGCTTTGTTCGAGTCTTCCTCAGAGGTTGTTGATCCTAACACCGGTTTGCTTTACACTAACATGTTCGACGCGCAGATTGATGCACTTTACTATGCACTTATGGCTCTCAATTTCAGAACCATCAAGATTATGGTAACTGAAACTGGGTGGCCCTCAAAGGGTGCTCCCAAGGAGAAAGCCGCAACTCCAGATAATGCTCAGACGTATAACAACAACTTGATCCATCATGTGATCAACGACTCTGGCACACCAGCCAAGCCTGGGGAGGAGCTTGACGTCTACATCTTCTCTTTGTTTAATGAGAACCGGAAATCTGGGATTGAATCTGAGAGGAATTGGGGTTTGTTTTACCCAGATGAGACAAGTGTTTACAACTTGGACTTTAGTGGAAATATGGTACTGGATGCAAGTGGAAATGCAAACTCGACAGGCAACACAACCGGGACATCATGGTGCATAGCATCATCCACAGCCTCTGAGATGGACTTGCAGAACGCTCTAGATTGGGCTTGTGGGTCTGGAAATGTGGATTGTACTGCAATTCAGCCGAGCCAGCCATGTTATGAGCCTGATACTTTGGTTTCTCATGCATCTTATGCATTCAACAGTTATTACCAGCAAAACGGAGCCACTGACCTGGCTTGTAGCTTCGGAAGCGCAGGTATCAAGGTCACCAAGAATCCTAGTAAGTTTTTGCCCAATCCCTAAACCTTTCATTTGCTGCATTTGTATGAACCTGTTCTTATTTCAACAACTTCATGGCTGGACTGATCGTTCAATGTTGTTTTCACCTGTGCAGGCTACGATAATTGCATATACATGACCACTGGGTAAACATTCTACTGTACCTTCCTTGAAATTCATTTCTTCTTACCTTGTGTTTACTGCTTAGCGATAAACTAGAAAACATGGTGCTGATTTTCCCGGTTGCTGCTCATGCAGAAGCAATAAAACAGTCACAAGCAACGCCACCTTTGCTGCTGCCAGTACCTCCTTTGCCATGAAGAGCACATCTGATGTTTGGATTTCTGGATGTCTACTTGTAACATTGCTGACCTACTTCCTGATGTATTGAAAGCAAAGCACCGAAAGAAGGGTTCCAATTTTGAAGAATGTTGTAGAGTGAACCGAATTATTCTGGTTTTTGTATGATGTAAATGTTGCAAGCTGTGAAGGACACAAGGCTTATTAGTGTAATATGTGGCAGATGAATTCAAACCATTGCTGGGTAGTTCTCACAGCTGCACATAGTGATTAAGCTGCTCCTTAGAGTTCTAGCTAGGACATTCTGAATTGAATTGGAGAACAATTGGTTTTGACTATTTCTAATTGGTCTTACTCAGGAGTACTTTCTGATCCAAATTAAAGAAACTGAGTTTAACACTGTTCAACACTTGAGTCTCGGAGCGGAGCTTAAAAACTGAGCTTAGACAGAAATTAGTAAGAGCTGCTAGTTGAGTAAAATAAAAGGTTAAGAGTTTTCTAACTTTTTAGTTTTACTATCTCATCTCTTAATATCTCATCTAGACATGTTGTTTGGTTTTATCGAATCAATTTTCATTATATTTGTTTTTATAAAAAAGGCAGGTGACTTTTGCTACGAAGAAACTTGACTATTCCAACATGTCAATTGAGGGCGATAAGTTGATGGTCATCAACTGTATTCGGAGGGAATGTAGTTGTCCATGGGAGATAGGACAACTACATTCTGAATTGAATTGGTCTTACTCAGGAGTACTTTCTGATCCAAATTAAAGAAACTGAGTTTAACACTGTTCAACACTTGAGTCTCGGAGCGGAGCTTAAAAACTGAGCTTAGACAGAAATTAGTAAGAGCTGCTAGTTGAGTAAAATAAAAGGTTAAGAGTTTTCTAACTTTTTAGTTTTACTATCTCATCTCTTAATATCTCATCTAGACATGTTGTTTGGTTTTATCGAATCAATTTTCATTATATTTGTTTTTATAAAAAAGTCAGGTGACTTTTGCTACGAAGAAACTTGACTATTCCAACATGTCAATCGAGGGCGATAAGTTGATGGTCATCAACTGTATTTGGAGGGAATGTAGTTGTCCATGGGAGATAGATATGCTAATGTCGGACAACCTTATTTTCCTTCTGCATTTCGAGGTGGTGCAATTCCCCATTGTATTATGTGATATCAATACAACCGCAAAGAGGATTGCTAAACTTCTCCATTACATGGCTCCACAAGATTTACGGAATCTTTTCTCTAACCCAAAATTTCATGTTCTCATCCACAAGAATGTAATGGATGGTGATTTACAAGAGCATAGCCCCACCTAAAATCGTTATTAAAAAAAATTGTGTCTATGCATATAATAAAAATAAAAATGAATGTTATTTTTTGGTAGAGAAAGAGGAGTAAGAATCATATTACAACAATAATCATAGCCTAATTCCTAACCTCTCTAACCTCTCTTTACAATCCTGGAGAGAGGAAGAAATCCAGCGGCCTCCACCATCGCCAACAGACTACTGACAATTCTACGCCGCCACCACCGACTCCGCCTCCGAGACCACCTTAGGGGCCTCTGAAATCATCCAATGAGATATTAGTCCCAACGTAATCGAAGACAAAATCAGGACGGATCAAACTATCTAAGAGTTGATTAACTTGCTAGCGGTGATGTGTTTGATTCGTCGACTTTTTTCTTCATTGTCGCCTTCGCCTCCGCCCTCCTCTTCCAACCATGACCACCCAACAACTCCTTTACCTCCAAGGATCATTCCTTGGCGTCCAAATTTCACACACACAAACAAAAAAGTCTTGGGCCGTAAGGATCACTTCTTAGGACCCAAGTTTCACACAAAAAAAAAAATTCTTTTTGATTTTATTTTAGTTATTTCTTACATTTCTAATACTTGGTCTCCAAATATTGTGGAAATAATTAAAATAAAATAAAACCGTTTTAAATTACTTGGAACACACTCCACTCCGCCCTTCGCTGCTTCGGTTGTTTAATTGTTCATGAGTTGGGTTTATTTGGTTTTTTTGGCGTGCCTTTGGTGTTTGATATTTCGTTCGTTGTTGGTGTGCAGAGTGGGTTTTGGCTGATCAAGGTCGTTGTATCTTCACAACAGCTCCATTGTCCGGAATGTGCTTCCCTAGGGGGATCGTTGCTCTCCAACGATGCTACTCTAGTAGTGCTTTGCTTGCCTTCTACTAGCATCTTCTACTGAAGTACTAATGTCTGACTCCCCATAGTTTCATTGGAGACATCTCTTCGTTCTCGCTTCTGTCAACTGCAAAACGTCAGATTGCTGGTTTTTTTTATTGTCCTTTATTTGTGACGGATTTTTTTTGTCTGCAGGTGTTACCGACCTATCAGAATTAGACCTGTCTAATCTCAAATTTTTACTTCATCAAAAAAATAAAAATAAATTACAACAACAATCTCAACTTGTCTTGCTCAAGTTGAGAGGAGTTCTTTTTAGATTATTCTGTTTGTAGAGTTATTTCTGCTTGTTTCATAGCACCGGTTTCGGTTCTTATTATATGTTTTGACGGTTTCCGCCTGTCTCTCAAGAATCAGGATTGTCTGGTCTCAAATTCTTACTTAATCCAAAAAAAAAACTTGTCTTGCTCGAACCCTCAAAGTAGGTTTCGGGTGTCGAGGTAAAGTAGGTTTCGGGTGTCGAGGTACGCATCTTTTCCTCAACTATATCAAGATGGGGTTCTGAATAAACATTTGATCCAAATATAAAGAGTAAGATACATGAAATGAACAAATACAGAGAATTCAGCACACGGAAGGGAACATTCCACTCCAAATTACATTTAGAAGAGTTCCAAACTCCATAGTACACTCAAATTTTAAACACATAGCCAATTGGAAAATTATGAACAGTCAAGCACAAAAGTCCACAGGAACGTGTATATACGTTCAATGCTTTAGAAACCATCCAACATACAATAGATAGCAACAAATACAAGGATGCGGCCTCACAAGTCACGAACAGATCCTTCTCCGTGCAGACTTTTGATGCATGTAAAGTATTAGTTTGCTGCAAAGCAGTAATTCAGATAGTAACCAGCTATGAAACCACAAAATCCAGAACACAAATGCGAATTGGAACAATTAACAAAACATAATATGTACCTTGAAGCATCTAAAGACCTTGTTCAATGAGATAATCACCGAGCCTTTCAACTATCATGTTGCACTGTCCAGGGGACATAGGTTCATCATAGAGACCGACGATCAATGCAGCACCCGTCTTCTTGACTGTTGCACCTCCGGGACCCTAAATTCATATTCTACCACAAATTTTATATCTTGCCACTTCTTATCAAGACTTTGCACATTTATTAAAAAAACAATGCTTAATGTCCTAATTCCATTTTAAGATTTGAATGGATGGGAAGAATTTAAGAATAAGATTAAGGGTCAAAGTTCATCCCCTCTCTTTTAATGATCATAAACATCGACAATATGCAGCACAACATCATTAATTTGCCAATTTCTTGGCAAGTATGCATTTTAATTGCTATGCAATTAATAGTTTCTCCACTCACAAATTTTGATGAGAAATTCAGGCACAAGTATAGCAAAATTACACTGAAGTGCCTCAAGATAACTCTCTTAGTTATCTTTTTATGAAGTGCATTTTGCCTAGCAGCAATTTCTCTTGTTTTAATTGGGATCACCATGGCCACAAACAAGGAAAGGAAAGCATATTGATTGGGATATATACCTTCTTCCCACGGATGACAGCTCCAGGCTCACCCTGAATCACCATGTATTTGGTGCCTCCAAGGTACAAGCCCGTAGGAGCAAGTGTTCCAGGCTCATCGAAGTCATTCATGATGGCAGCCACCTCCTCAGGCTTCAACTGTAATTCCACATCAGTATACAATTGTTCAGTACCAAAATCAGTCTTTTGATGTGCATACAAGCAAAATTGTTAAACACAAAACATGTTTAAATGCTATACGGAAACATAGATCTTACTCCGTAGTATTATTTATCCCCATAATCATCTTAAACAACATAAAGATGCTGTTTTTATATACCACTCTAACATTCATGAAGACAGATTTGATTAATAACCAGATCAACCAAAATCAAAGATTGAAGGTCGATCAAATAGTCTGCCGGAGAACCACCTCAAAAGCCAAATTAGGGAGATCTGTAAACCAGGCCGGATAAATTCACACAAAACTAAAAACAACAGCTAGCGAGTACAAGGAACGAAAAACACAGATCCAGCTGGAGAAGAAAACCCTAGAACTTAGACGAAAAAAGGGGGAGAGAAAGAGGGAGACCGCAGGGAAGGCGGCGCTCTGAGCCCAAACGCTACCGTCATGGCCGATAATGGCGGAGGAGGTGAGGCGGTTGCCGTCGATGTCGCACATGAGATGGTCATCTACGTACGCTTGCCAAGACATCGCCTTTTTGATTCTCTACGTTTTCTGTGGGGGGTTTTTGAGCGTTGCAAGTGCTTCTACTGTAATACCAAATTACCAAGTGAGGAGGATCACAAGGCAAAAAGCCATAGGAATAAATAATGTGCGTTGATATTTCGGTGGCTGCTATGATTGCTTTCAGCTTTTACGCAATTAATCATCGTTCATCAATGTTCACCAAAAAAAAAAATGTTCACCAAAAAAAAAATCATCGTTCATCAATAAAGCCCTGAAATAAAGAGCGGTAAGTTGTGGATCCGAACCGCACTTCGAAATATCCTATAGTGGTGTATCACTTAAATTGAGAGGTCGAAACAAACGGGTTAACCATCATGATACTAATAAGTTAAAACATAAAAATTATATCTTAATTCGAACAAAGCAACGGAAGGTCATATAAGGAAGAAGTCAAGAGAGACTCCGGAATGTAACTGTGAATATTGAGAACACGGGAAAACCTATAAGCTTCTCCGACGTCTCGCCGCTGGAGACACTGGAGCAGAAATATGAGAAATTGACGTCTTTGGAGTCTGGACCAATGACGCTCCCCTCACCTAGATGAGAGATCTTTGAAAGACATGAAGACTGCCAAGATTCTCTTAATCAACAGGGCATACGAGACTGCAACCTGCTTAGAAACTAAACACAGATATACCGAAATCATCGACTTCGATAAGAAGAGCAGATCAAGCCATGAGCAAAAAAAGCCGGAGAAAATAAAACCGGAACGATCGAGTTAAAAGTTTCAATCTTCTGCTCGATTCTTTTCCAATAAGTTAGCTTACTACGTAATCTAAGCAAGTAATATGTTAATTAGCTCCAAAGGTTCATTGTTCGATTAGTAACAGTTAAGAGAATCATCTTACCAGATTCGAGAACGAGATTCAATAAGGATTCAGATTGGAAATTAAGAGCAAAGTAAAAGCAAAAGTCCTTTAAAGATTCAATCAATTTGGGGGTTTCGTCTTCAGATTGGGAGTGACCTCTTTATCAGATCTAATCTTTTCAGATTGAGGGTGTCCGTTTCCTATCTGATCTTTTCAAGAAAAATGATGAAATTTAAGATTGAACAAACCAACTAATGAATCCTTCAAATTTAATTTTGACGGATCTAAATTGCTTTTTGGTAAGACGACTACAAGTTTTATCATCATGGACAATCGCATGTCAGTCATCGATTGTGGTGGTATCCAATGTGGACACGGTTCCACACTAGGAACTGATATATGCTCATGCCCCCTCAAATAAGGAGTCGCTATGGCAAAGGAGCTTGGTTTCTCCAGCATTATGCTTAAGGATGACAACCTGATTGTCATTAACTACATATGCAAATACAATTGAGCTGTCCGTGGGAAATTGAGATGCTTTACAACACCTTTTTCCTCCTCCAACATTTTAAAATGGTGTAGTTTGGCCACGTTTTTCAGGAGATCAACTCGACCGCTGATAGGATCGCGAGTCTTCTCTACACGACAACCACACAGGACCTCCTCACTAATTCACGAGTCTTCTCTACATGATGGTGATAATGACTATTTTGTACATGCATTCTAGGTAGTTTTAGGGTCATTTAGGTTGCATTAGATATGATTTTAGTGTTAAGTCACATCTTTATAATTTTCTATTCGAAGTTTAGAATCTACACTTTTTATGTTAATTATGCAGATTTATAGATTTGATCTCGAATGGTGGATAAATCTTGGATCAATGGAGCCAAAGAGATCTAGGACAAGACATGAAAGAGCCAAGACAATCCGAGAAGCAAAGGAGTGAGGAATCAAGGTGTAAGAGTTAAAATGACAATGAGCTGCAAAAGGTGTCCGCGCAGCAAACTGAACTTAAAACACGATTTTCCAAGGCCTTGGATGTTCGATCGACTATTATGATCATATGTTGTAAAGTTCTCAACAAGCTCTATATAGCCACAAAGAATCAGAATTGTAACGCCTGCCCAAGGAAGTACGGCGCCCATTTACAAGGGAACCCGCACACATGTTCCCAGCTCCCACAAGCTTGGGTGCCCGCCCAAGGTCTCTAGGCGCCCGCCGCGATAGGAAAAGGACACGGATTTGGATCCTTCTTCGATGGTGATTATTTCCTATCTTTTGGAGATTCTATGCTTGCAATATCCTAAGCATGATTTCTAGGGTTGTTGTTAGCCTATTAGCACTATAAACACCCCTCTAGCCTAGGCATTCATCATTAGGGCCGGCCTTCCAAGACCGGTGGACCGAAAACTCTAAAAACATATATTGCGGATCGGATCGGGACCAAAAACTATGGTTCCGGGTTTTCCGGTCTGCGGACCGTTAGGACCGGTTAGACCGGTGTAAACTTAGAGCAAAGTTCATGCAATTAATGTTAGTATTATTTTAAGTCATTGCACCCAAAAAAAAGTTTTCAAAGTCATTTTTCTTATATATATATATATGTGTGTGTAAAATCTCTATTTATTTATTTTTTTGTTAAAGGTATACTGTATACATATATAGCTCTGTATATAGATCATGTAATTGGCGCTTTTTGAACAAATGTATCTACAACCTTTAGATAAAATGGATAATTATTTTTTTTGGTAAAAAAATGGATAATCATGAATCATGACAGAGTGGACTGGAGCTTCTTTTTGGCAGTTTTGACGAAGTTTGGCTTCGCCCCTAGATTTGTGGGGTTGATTAGTGGCATTCAAACTATATTTTTTTTCAGTACTTGTGAATGATGAACCAACTGAACTATTCCGCCCACAAAAAGGTATTCGTCAAGGTGACCCTATATCCCCGCCCACAAAGAAGAAAACCCTAGAACTTGGGCGAAAAAGGAGGAGAGAAAGAGGGAGACCGCAGGGAAGGCGGTGTTCTGGGCCCAAACGCTACCGTCATGGCCGATAATGGCGGAGGAGGTGAGGCGGTTGCCGTCGATGTCGCACATGAGATGGTCATCTACGTACGCTTGCCAAGACATCTCCTTTTTGCTTCTCTACGTTTTCTGTGGGGGGTTTTTGAGCGTTGCAAGTGCTTCTACTGTAATACCAAATTACCAAGTGAGGAGGATCACAAGTAGACCTGTCAAACTGGTCATTCGGGTCGGGTCACTTCGGATCCCGGGTAAAACGGGTCCCGGGTATATCCGGGTTGACTCGAACCCGGATTTGACCGGGTTTCAGGTTATTTCGGGTCGATTTCGGGTCGAAATAATTTTAACTCTTTGCAATCAAATTCTATAATAAGCGCGATAAAATCAAAAAAATTTATCATGCAATATTGATTAGTAAATGGTACAATAAATCACCTGCGCAGTATAAGAATGCTGTATTTTCACAAAAGAAGGCAAACTCATTACTTCTTAAATATGAAATGGATTCATATTACGATAATTATAACATCCAACAAAAAAGTAAACTTATCTTTTCCCAAATCGCAATAAGTACATACATTTAAACATAATAGAAATAGAAATAGTTCAAAAAGAACAATTATGATAACATCTTCCAATAGAAATAGCACAAAAAAATCAACAAAAGGTCGACACAGACAGCTACAAAACCCAAGTGTCAAACTCTCAATCAAGTCAGATCTTCAACTGCAACAATTGATACTCAATCCCTTGCAAATCTTGGTGTTCGTTCAGCTCTGTATTGTAAAACATATTTCATCAAAATTGTAATCAACTATACATTAGTGCCACACAAAGTAAACTTACCTTCTTCCACATGAAATCCGAATAGCCAAGTGCGAGTACTCAGAAGTGCATCTGCAGTATATGGATGTAGGGAGGATCTCTATTTCGTGAGAACTCGGGCTCCCATACTAAAAGAGGACTCTGAGGCCACAGTAGTTATGGGAATTGCGAAGATATCTCGTGCCATACGAGCAAGTGTGGGATATTTGGTAGAATTTTCCTTCCACCACACGAGTACATCTAGATCAGAGTTATGATTTAACCTCACCGCCTCTAGATACGTTTCTATCTCAGTTTTTTCTTCAGAAAAACCATCAAAATTAGCAAATGCCTAACAAGAGAACATCTAACATTAAAAAAAGTACATTAGTACATGGTAAAAACAAGTTGAAAGTATCCAAAATAATATTCAGTTAAGCACAAGAAGTCGATCAATAACTAATATTGTAATGAGAAGTAGAAATAATATAAATAGTAAAAACTCAAGATGTTAAGAATAAAACAAATATATGCATTAGGAAATTGAAAATAGTAATTTAGAATAATTTACCGCCATATAATCGCCGCCGTGATCTTGGTTTGAATTCATGCTTCCTCCGGTTGCTTGCTCAGCATTATGGGTTGCATACTCGTTAAACAACTTGTAAAATTGTTCCTTCACATGTCCTGCCCTCATTGCAGCAGTTTCTGTATTCAACACTTTATCTAGTTCTTGGAAACAATATAGCACAAACTGAAATTTGTAACGAGGATCCAATATCGCAGCAAAGGAGAAAACAACTCTATAAGATTCCCAATATTTGTCAAACTTCTCTTTCATGAGCCCTGCCATGTCTCTCAAGATCGGTTCTCCAGAAGATGCATATTCAAGTAATAGAAGCTCAATTCTCCACACAGTTTTCAAATAGAGATTGGATGTTGGATACTTCTTTCCTGATATAAGAGTTGTCAGTTCATCAAATGGCTTCAGAAGTGCACAAATCTTTTCTATTCTACACCATTCCTCTTCACTTGGAATATTAGGATAGTCTCTATCGGTTCTTCTTGAAAGAGGGACACGATATATCAACGCTCTCTCAAGCATTTTATATGTAGAATTCCATCTAGTAGGGCAATCCAAGCACAAATTCTTAGAACAATCAGCATTAGCAGTAGCAGCAACTTCCAAAAATTTCAATGTTCTGCGCTCTGAGGCAACATTATAGCAGACCAACCTCCTAACCTTTTTCACCTCATCAACAATTACTTTCAAGCCATCTTGAACAATTAAATTCAAAACATGAGCACTACAACGCACATGGAAGTAGTCACCATCACAACGCAAAGGACAATAAAATGTCAGACTATTTAATAGCAACTCTTGCATATTATCATTGCATCTAGCATTATCCAGTGTCACAGAAAACACTTTCATATGAATTCCCCATTCCTTCAAGAGGTCCAACACTATATCATGCAACACATGTGCAATGTGAGGGAGTTTAACGTGACAGAAATTCAAAAGTTTGGCATGCAGATTCCAATCATCATCAATATAATGAGCAGTCAAAGAGAGGTAGCCTTGTCCAACAACAGAAGTCCACATATCTGAAGTCAAGCAGATTTTTCCAGAAATATTCATCATGATATGTCTAAGCCTCTTTTTCTCTCTAGCATGAATCTTCATAACATGATTTTTAGCCGTGTTTCTACATATTGGTTTGCAATCTGAATTCAAGAACTCATGAAGATCCCTATTTCCCTGATGCTCCGCATAAGTAAACGGGTATGCGTGTTGAATGATAGCAAGTGAAATCATTTCCTTATAGAGAGCTAGATCAAATTTAGAGATTATCTTCCCATCCTTCAATGCTAGCCCATCCTTATCAAGTGCAGCTAGCCGTGCTTTGCAATTGGCAGTATGGCGTGAAAAATTCGAGGTACCCATATCAGAATCTGCCAGCAAGGGTCCTTTTTTGCAATACTTGCAAACAACCCTATCAATGCCATCTTCAAATACATGTCCATCATATAACTCATACTCATCCCATAAGTCTGCATTCCATCTCCTTTTTTTCCCAAACGCTTGAGAACTCTCGGAAGTTTCAGATGTGTCAGTCCTACTTGATATATCTTCAAATGGAGTTGGAGAAGTTGTAGGAGTAGTTGGTGAGTCACAATCTTCCATATGTTCTGGAGTAATAGTTTGATTCGAAGATGATAAAACACTTCCTACAAAAAAAATTACAATTACATTTTTAAGTACATATCTAGACAAATTATTCATAATACACTTTCAAATTGCAAGTAAACTTAGTCCTTATATAAAATTAACTAACTTGATATGGAACCGGTATTGATGATGGGGATGAGGATGACATGATAGTAGATTGGATACCAAATCCCGCTCGAAATGGCATTGGAAACAAAGATCCGCTTGGTTTTTTTTGTCAAACCTTTCTTGACCGGAGGACGTGCTCGTGGTGGCATGTTTACTATAAGATCATAACAAAAAAAAACATCAATCATTACCTAGTTGTATTACAACAATGTAATAATCAATCAATTAGGGTTGAATACAACCGATAGTCATGCTAGTGCTTTACCACAATGTAATACTCAATCAATGATTTTCCCCACAAACTCTCCTATACTGTTTCCCCTTCAACCTCACAAACTCTCCTATCCAGTTTTTTAATTGAATGAATTAATTAACTAACATTTACAATCAATTAACTAAGCAATTGAATGAAACAAGTAAGGAAACAAACTCTCTGGTCCTGTTTCTTGACCGGAGGATTTAGATCTAGATCAGATCTACCATGACAAGAGTTGAGCAAAGCAAGAGAGTTTGAGAACCGACCTGTTTGGAGACTGATTTGGTTTCTGCGGTAGGGAAGAGAGTAGAGGAGAGAGAAAGAGCAAAGCTGAGCGACGACGAAGGATTGGATTCAACCTTCCATCTTCATTCTATAGCAACATATAAACGAAAGTAAGATTAGCCGACCTAGGGTTTTAACGAAACTGAACGAATGTGAACGAAACTGAACGAATCCGAAGGAAATTGAAAATTGAGTAAGATATAGACAAAGAACAACGAATTAGCACTTACCAAACGGCAGGCAGTAATCGACAACAGGCAAGCACTCAGCATGCAGTAATCGACAACAGATCCGGGCCTGCCCTCGATGAAGACGACGACTTCTGGTCGGAGGGACGACGCGCAACTTCTGGTCGGAGGGACGAAGGTGGGTCTTGACAGGAACGACGACGGCGAGGACCGGCTGAATCACACCGTCGAAGAGGAAGAACTTCAAGTCTTCAACTGGACTGTCGAACAAGTTGCGCTTGTAGTTTGTACTATGTAGGTTTGAACTAGAAGAAAGCACCGATTAAACATTAAAAAAATTTGACCTGAACGGGTCGACCCGGACCCGGACCCGGTTGACCCGGAAATTTACCGGGTAATTCAGGTTTGGGTAAAAAAAAAATCCAGGGTAAAAAAAAATCGGGTCTTGACCCTAAATTAACCGGGCGTACGGGTCGGGTTTTCCGGGTCTGGTTGTGTTTTGACAGGTCTATAAATAACAAAATAACTAATAAATATTTTATGGTAAAAAGGAAACAAACTTAAGACATAATCTATCTAAAAAGATATGATAAACCGTGGCTAGATTTGATAGATCCTCAATCCGTGTCTCAAAACCACGTCCAATCCGTGTCAACTCCTACTCGATATCGACATGGTCACTCGATAATGAGTGCTTCATTTCTACTTGATCTTCTTCACTTCACTCGAGCTCTGGTGATCATGTCGATGTCGATACCCCTACTCGACAAAAAGTCATGTCGAGTGCTTTCAGTAGGTTTGTGTCATTTGGATGTCGACTCTGGGTGTCTAGGTCGAAGTGTCCAGTTGATCTCGAGTGGTCTAATCGATCTCGACCTTTTTTCTGCTTTACTTGCCTTTCTCATTTTGACTCCCATTTCGCTAAAATTCCTATACATTTAGACCAAAACTTCTGCAGACTCTATTTCTTGCACATTAGCTCATTCTACACAAATTTGCATTATTCTTAACTTTTACTTTTGGAATCGAATGGAATATGAAGTCAAAATATGTAATAAAAAGGACTCTAAATATGTACAGCAACTATGCAAGCAATACTCTTGACATGGTCCAAACAATGTACACCACAACGGAGAAAGAGTTCTTGAAAATGGTCTTTGCTTTTGAGAACTTCCGCTCATATTTAGTGAGCTTTAAGGTAATTGTTCATATTGATCATGAGACTCTTAGGTACTAGCTTGATGGCAAAGAAGGATTCCAAACCTAGGCTCCTATGATGGGTGCTTCTACTCAAATAGTTCGACGTTGAGCTTAAGGACAAAAAGGGAACGGAGAACTCCGTAGCCATTCATCTCTCACGGCTACCAAAAGGGCTTCTAGATGAGTCAAAGGACAACATGCCAATCGATGACTCCAGCCCTAACGAGTACTTGATGAAGCAAGAAGCAAAACGGGCAGAAATCTCACTCGATGTCGAATGCACTAAGTCGATGTCGACTGCCCCAAAGGTAAGTTCTTACTCGATGTCGACTAACACTGATGACAGATCGACAATGATTTCTCTAATTTACTTGCAAAAGGATGTAGAGATCAACTAGACCCTATCGACATTGAGTGACCAGATCGAGCAACCCAAGTCGACACCACCTGTCGATGCACACCAGTCGACATCGACTAAACCCCGGTGAGGACCTCTTCTTTACTCCTCCCTCTAGTCCTATTCATGAATTATTTGCGGTAAGAGCAGAGAAGGTACCCTAGTATATGGATTTTGCTAACTACCTTGTAGAAGGAGAGATACCATCCGGCTTAACTTCGCGGGCAAAGAAAATGTTCTTGCACGACGTCAATCAATACTATTGGGATGAGCCCTACTTGTTCAAGGAGGGAAAAGACCATATTTTCCAACGTTGTATACCAGAGGATGAGGTATAGAGCGTGATTCGCTATTGCCATTCTCTCCCTACAGAAGGGCATGCTAAAGGATTCAAGACCACGACGAAAATGCTTCAATGTGGTTTTCATTGGCTGAACCTTTTCAGGGATGTGGAAAACTTTGTAACCTCTTATGTTGAGTGTCAACGTGCAAGAAATATCACATGGAGGAATGAGACACCGCTCACATGAATCCTAGAAGTAGAGCTATTCGATGTATGAAGCATATACTTCATATATGGGACCATTCTCTGCTGATGTACATATTTTAATATCCTTTTTTATTGCATCTTTTGACTTCACATTTCATTCAATTCCCAAAGAAAAGGTTGAAAAATATTATAAATTTGTGTAGAATGAGCTAACGTACAAGAAATAGAGTCTGCATAAGTTTTGGTCTAATTATGTAGGAATTGGAGCAAAATTGGAGTCAAAACGAAGAAACCAAGGAAAGCAGAACAGTGGTCGAAATCGACCTATCTGGTCGATATTGACTGAATCATCGACACAGACTCTGAGTGTCGAGACAGACCAAAAACAACAGCAAAGAAGAGCACTCGATATCGACGACATGAGGTCGATATCAACCAAGACCTAGAAATCGAGTGGAATTGAGCCCGTCGAGCAGAAACGAAGAGGTCGATTTCGACCTATCCGGTCGATATCGACTGGATTTCGACACGGGTTGGACGCGCTTTTTGAGACGCGGATTACAAGTCTATCTACATAAGCCACGATTTATCATTTGTTTTAGATAAGATTATGTCTTAAGGGTAGTTTCCTTTTTACCCCAAGATTTCTGTTAGTTGATTTAGATATTTACCTAAATAAAAGATCTATTCTGCTTGTTTGGATAGAGTGTAGATAGAAGATAGAAGATACTATCCTTTGATAGCAAGGATTAGTAGCCTATAAATAAAGCCCTAGGGGGCTGGCATTCATTCATTCAATCACACACATAATCAATAGAGTTAGAGTTAGATAGAAGTTTAGAGTTTGGCATTTGCGAGAGCCGACATTGAGTTGTAAAGCTTCGGAGGTTTAAATTTTAATGCAAGTTTCTTCTTTTCAATCAATGGAGTTTGTTGCGATGAAGAGCGAGTAGTCGTCCCACTTCTAGTGCGCTTATTCCATATTTGATGATGTAGTCTCTTCTTCTACCCCGTGCTCAATCCTTTATGCGAGTTTAGGATCATTCCTTATTTACCTTATATGAATCGAAAGTGGATTATATATGTGAATTTGGATAGTAATTAGGTTTTGCCTGTGAAAGTTGACATAAACCCTAATTATGAAAAAGGTAGAAACAATTAGGTTTTTATACGAAAGCCTCTATATTCCTAATTGGTGTTGAGAAAAGTTTAATCTTTTATGGGAATTAGTCATAATACATGCATGGTTACCGTTGTGGTAAATCCCTATCCTAGAAGCCTTTTAGTTTATTGAATTAAAACCCAAAAATCTATTGCTTTTTATTTCGTTCTCTTTATTTTTTGTTTTTATGCAAATCGAAGTCGACTGGAATTGCACTCAATATCGACCTTTCCTATCGATATCAACCACCCTGCATCGAGCACTTCATCATCGACATGCTACTGACACACTTGACATCCACCACCCTAGTCGATATCGAGTGCTTCCGTTGTTTTCTCTCTTCGCAGGTTTTCTCTCCAGATCGACGTCGTCACTAGGAATCGACTGCCCTTGTCGATATCGACTGTCTAACTCGATATCGAGGCTTCTAGTCGACTTGTGCTTAGTTCCCAGAGACTATCAGGAACCGCTGACTCGCCTCCTCGTGGATCGATCCTGATACCCTTCCACTACAACGGGAGGAAGTCTTGTAATTTATTTGCATGGAATAGGATTCGGTTTGATATCTACTTGTATTTATTAGACTTGATTTCCTCCTTCATCAAATTTTGGCGCCGTTGCTGGGGAGGCTATCAATCGCGCCCTGTTTAGTCTATCTCACTCCTTTTCCTAGTGCTTTCTTACATATGTATGTGACGCGCTGATCGCACGCCTGAATTCGAAGGAATAGACGACCCTAAACGCTATCTCCATCTAAGGTCCCGAGCTCAAAGAATCATGGCAGACAATGAGACCCATGCTCAGCTGATTGAGTGCCTAAGGAAGCAAGTCGAGGACTTCACAACTAGAGAGGCGACACTTAAAGAGCGTGCAGATAGGTAGGAGGATGCTAGGAGGCAAATAGGAGCCCAAAGAGGTAAAGCAGAAATTTCATAGAGATCAACTTAGAATTCTCCAGAAGCAAGTAAGGTTCCTTTCGGCGAACCAGGATTGCATCGAATGTGGATCGCAGTGACACACCACCATTGAGTGCCCCCATGCTGAGCAAGTGCAACTACTAGAGACTCACCAAGAGGCGCACTACATGAGGGGTCCCAATCACCAATATTGGGGAGACCAAAGGTTCCATCAACCACAAAGGAACCCGGTTAACCCTAGGGACCCCCCGCCTTATAGAGCTCCTAGGCACCCGGAGAGAGACCAACGGAAAGATGATCTACAACTTGTGCTAGATGAAATCAGGCGGAATCAGGCTAAGAATGATCAATCCAACAATGCCATCCATTCTCAACTCAATCACCTTACCACAAGAATTGGGGAGATGGATATTTGGAAAAAGAACGTAGAGACCCAACTGGGTCAATTGGCGGCACAAATCCCTAGACCGTCCGGAACATTCCTTGGGCAACCAACTACCAATCCTAAAGGGCAATCCGGGATGGGCCATGTTGCAGCCATGCAATTAAGGAGTGGAAACAAAGTACAAAAGCCACGAATGGAATCGGAGAAAACAGCAGATCCAATCAACATCGACAGCCCAGTCAATATCGAGGAAGACGTCGATATCGACCCCCTGGTCGACACCCAGGTCAACGTCGAGGCCACTGCAGAGCCATCAGAGCCACAACAGAGGTCGACATCGACCATTCCAGTCGATATCGACCAGAACCCAGTCGACATCGATGTTCAGCAGGCCCCTTCGTCCACCGTTTTTGCCCCTCCGCCAAAGAAGACATTGCCATTCCCTTCCAAAGCATTGGAGGATCCCACCAAAGGTAAGTTTAGGTGCTTTATAAAAATTCTTCAAGTTCTTAATGTTACCATTCCTCTTACAGAAGCCCTAAGCGAGATGCCCGCGTATGTGCGATTCCTGAAAGACATCCTTAGCAAGAAGAGATCAATGGCAGAGACCGCAGAGGAGTGCTCAAAGATGGACTTCCCTGAGAAGAGGAGTTATCCAGGGAAGTTTGCTATCACCGTGGGGCTTGGCCAACATCGCTACAAAGCCCTATGTGACCTAGGGGTAAGTGTAAGTCTCATGCCTCTCTCTATTTGGCAAAAGGTGAACATTGGGGCTCTTGAACCAGTGGACATGAAACTCTATATGGCTGACAACTCATTCGTCAAGCCCACAAGTATAGTTGATGACGTTCCAGTAAAGGTAGGTAAGTTCTTTGTGCCTACTGATTTCATTGCATTGGAGATGCCTGAAGATCCTGTAGTGCCTATTATCCTTGGTTGGCCTTTCTTAGCTACGGCTGATGCCAATATCAATGTACGTCGAGGATTACTAACCTTTACTATAGGGAACGAAGTGATAGAATTCTCTTTCAACCCAACCATGAGCAAAACAAAGCACCTGGAGCAAGTAGTCCTCTCGCCGGCTAAGGAGAAGCTTGGAAAATTTTTGTTGGCAAGGACGGAAACAACAAGCAGGGTCGACATCGGCTGGAACCAGTCGATATCGACTAAAAACATCGAAATCGACCCCCCTAGGTCGAAATCGAGTATGCCAGATTGTTGTCAGGAGCTTAAGTATGGGGTTACAGAGGTCGATATCGACCCCCACATATCGATATCGACCAAAGAACTCGAAATCAACCCACCTTGGTCGAAATCGACCAACCCTTAGCCCGAAGACTTCTGTTTCGGGACCAAACAGGTAAGCCCAGGTATGACTACCAACCCTCCTCTGTCCCTTATTGATAAATCAATTAAGCCCATTATTGATAATTCAACTAATGAGAGAGTCAAAGCTCCATGGTTTGCCTATATTGCTAAAGTTAGGTCAAGAAAGAGAAGGAAAGCGCCCAAAGAAGAACCTAAAATCAAAGAAGCCTTGGTCGCCGAACTTAGCTACTACCAAAAGGACCTAGATGACCCGGGAGAATGCTCGAACTCAAAGGGTCCCTGCGTTAAAGGCTCATGAAGAATTGACGGAGAAGTCGGCCTAGCGACTCAAAACTCTATAGCATGTACATAAAACCTTTAAATTTTTCATAGATGGTTTTTAGGATTTTTGGATTTTGAACTTTTAAAACTGAGATAATTCGTGGCTTTATCTATATATCTAACCAAGATTTCAGGTTATCAAGCAAAAGAAATAACGAAGAAGAAAAGAAGCTTCTGCGGAGGCAGTCGAAATCGAACAGGCTAGTCGAAATCGACCCCCCCGGGTCAAGCCACCTCCTGGAGTCGACATCGAGGACTCAGGAGCAAAAAGCAGAGGTCGATATCGACCATAATCATCGATATCGACCTTCATCAGGCAGCCCTTGTCTTCACTTTCTTACTCGACTTCGACAGATGCAGTCGACATCGACCACCGACATAGATATCGACTTCTGGCATCGACCTAACCTGGAAATCGACCTGAACCCGCAGGTTGCGCTGTGAGTTTCTCTCTACCCTTGTTCTTCTTTTTAATACAGTGAGGACACTGTATATTTTAAGTATGGGGTGGGAGAAAGGCATGTCTTATGGTCATAAGTTGTTCTTCTTCTTCGCATTGCATTCATGTTTAAATTTTTGTTCTTAGTTTTACTTTTATAAAATGTCAAAAAATCCAAAAAAAAAATACAAAAATGTCAAAAATACAAAAATATACATGTTTATTTTTAAGTTTGTTTTTAAACCCTACTTAGATGTCCTATGATGAAAACTCAATAGCTAACTTGTTCATGTAAACCCTATGGCATATCTGGACGGTTTAGCCTAAGTCCTTAAAATTTTTATGTAGATTGTGAACTTTGATGAAATTGAGCACATATGATCCTAGGCTAAAAAGCAAATCCAACAAAAATTATCCTTGTGAGAATTTTGGCCTATAGGGAGAACATCAAAAATCCCTCCGCTTTCTTGAGTGAATTTACTCTTCCTATGCATCTCTAAATATTTTGATAGTTATTCAAAGCCAATACATAAATATGTCTATGTTTACGAGAATTAAATGATGGAGGCATCTTTAAGACATTTTTATCCTCTCTTTACCTACCCTGCATTATCTCTGCTTGAAGCCGGAAAATTAGCCTGAGCCTGAAATTGAAAACTCCACAAAATTATCCCTAGCCGAATTGAGCCTGACCCTCATTTGGGAATTAAGACTTAGATTGGCTGGACTAATGCCTTGTGGAAAGAAAAGTGCATATTGTCCAGTTTTGAGCAAGGAAATTATGGGTTAGTGCATATTTACATTTTGTCATATTTTGTAAAGGGATTTATGGCTCAACATATAAATGCACATATTTTTAGTATTTATTTATTATTTTCGTCAAAAAAAAATCCGAAAAAAAAGAGATGTATATATATAGTGCATGAGCCAAAATCCCTAAGTCCTTTATTTATACAAGTGTTATATTTTTGAAAGGCATATTAGAGTTTGAAAGAAGGGTTGATAGAATGGTTTACATCTTTTAGTGCATCTTTAGAGCATATTATAGAAAGATGAGTTGGGAAAGAGCATTATGGGAGATTGATCTTGGAAAGACTTACATGGAAGAGTTATGGTTTGGATATTGTAAGTGTTGAGATTTAGGAGTCTTGATTCCCGAATTATAAAAGCACCACATAGCCAAATAATTCCATACCCTTAATTCCTTACCAAGCCCCATTACAACCCCGCCGAATGGAGTATTCTTTGAAGTCTTCAATTGAGAGAAAGTCCTCCTGATGATTCTTATTGCATTTTCATAATTGGTTGAGAAGTGGATTTTTATAAATTGCAATGTTTATGAGATTGTATATGGAATTGAGTTGAGAGTTGATCTTCATAGCCTAAACACATGAGAGTTAAGTGCAAACACATTATCCATGTGAAGTTGGATCAAAAATTGAACATGACTATGGATCGCCTAAATATGTGCTATGACGTTAAATTCACTTGCTTTGCTTTGCTACCGCTTATGATGTTGCTTTTGACAAGGGCGAAGACTTGAAGGGTGTGTTGTAGGTGTTGGTTATTGTTTGGTTATTGCTTGAGGACAAGCAAGTCTAAGTATGGGGTGTTTTGATGTACATATTTATACCTCCTTTTAATGCATCTTTTGACATCATATTTCATTCGATTTCCAAAGAAAAGGTTCAAAAGAATATAAACTTGTGTAAGAATGGGCTAAAATACAAGAAATAGAGTCTGCACAAGTTTTGAGCTAACCATGCAGGACTTCGAGGGAAATCGGAGTCAAAACAGAGAAGCCGAGTGAAGCTGAGCAGAGGTCGATATCGACCTTAAACATCGATATCGACCATAGTTGTCGACACACCTTTTGAGTATCGAGATAGACCACACAGACCAACCAAGAAGGCACTCGATATCGACCTTCAACATCGATATCGACATCAACATAGACATCGACCGGAGATGGACAAGTCGAGCAGAAACACAGACATCGATATCGACCTCCAACGTCGATATCGACCTTATCTCGACAGAAGATAGATCCGATTTTGAGACTCGGATTATGAATTCTATCATCAAGGCCACGGATTATTTTGTACTCCTAGATAGTTAGCAGCTGAAGTTATCTTTTCCTTTAAAATTTTATCAAGTTAGTTTAAGTTTTATCAAAATAAAAGACCTATCCTAATTGTTTGGATAGAGTTCATAGTTTAGATAGAAGTTACAATCCTTGGATAGCGAGGATTAGTAGCCTATAAATAAAGCCCTAGGGGGCTGGCATTCAAGGATCAATCAACACATCCAATTACATTCAATAGAGTTAGAGAGAAGTTTTAGGGTTTGGCGTTCGCAAGAGCCGACGTTGAGTTGTAAAGCTTCGGAGTTTATATTAATGCAAGTTTATTTCTTTCAATCAATGATGGGTTCCATGATGAGAAGCGAGTAGTCCCCCAAGGCTCTTAGGGTCGGGGTGAGCCCGACGTTAGCCATGCGTGCTTGAGGTAAGTGTTAGATGTTGATATCGTTGTGTCTATATCATCTCCTACGATTCTATGTTTAGTCCTAATCGAAAGAAAAGAGATTCATGCTAACAACTTGAGTTATAAACATAAAATTGGTAGAGACAATTAGGTTTATTTGCAAGAGTAATCCTAAGAGTTGGTGTACAGCGAAAGCTTGTCCCTCGGGTGAAATAGCGCAATTGTCCGTCTTATTTATCTTGTCGCATGCATTGGTTAAAGTTGTGGTAAACCCTAATCCTAGGACTTGCTTTTTAAATAGTTTATACACATAAAACCACTGTCTTATTTCTGTTCATCGCACCCTTATCCATCCTAAAGACTTCGGCCTTTCTTTGCCGATGAAAAAGCTAACAACTTTGCAGGAGAAGACATCGATATTGACCACAGACGTCGATATCGACCACTGAGTTCCGTCGATAATTTTCTGAGTCGACGACGATCATCACTGCTAAGTTGCTGAACATCGATATCGACCCCCAGATGTCGATATCGACCACCTGTGTCGACTGGCAGTCTTCTGAGCCAATCGATTCCGTCTGCTGAACATCGATATCGACCTTCCCTAGTCGATATCGACTGCTTGTTTTTGTCTCTGCAGGTCTTCTATTGCAGAAAGGATCGACAGCCGAGGTCGACATCAAGCTCCAAGGTCGAAATTGAGGCTTCTGGTCGAAGAAAGACGTGAGATTTCCGACGCTACTAGGATCCCGCTGACACGCCTCCTCGTAGATCGATCCTGACTACCCTTCCACTACAATGGGAGGAAGTCTTGTAATTATTTGCATAGGCTAGGAGTCGGTTTATATTTATACATCTTTATATTTGTATTTGAGATACTCGACCTTCCTCCTGCTCAACACAAAGGATAGAGGTTTGGTTAGATAAAAGATAGATTAAATAACCTAAAGATATATAAAACCTAAGATAGATAAATCAAACCTAATAAAGATAGATAAATAATAACTTGGTAGGAAAGGAATTTACCTAGATGAGATATAATTCCTCCCACATTATTTTCCTAAATAAAATAATTATATCTAACTTTAAACCGAAAATATTTAACATCAAAGTTGTAGATCTTTTCGTCCTCGTTCCAACAAAGTATGACACGACCCAATCCGATAAACATGGACTCCGAACGACCCATTTTACTGAGACGTCGAAATGCTGTCAACCCATTACGAACGAACCAAAACATAGACATTAGCTCACCTTGCTCCTTTGGAGCTTCTCCCATTCGCATCATTCTCCCCCTCTTAGCTTCGATTCGTCCTCGAATCAAGTCATTGATGATCAGCGGGGAAGCAGCAACCTTCAAAGAAGATGATGGAGGAACGGGTGGAATAGGTGCCAGGAGAATTCGAGGTATAGGAACCCCAAAAACAACACCTTCATGCGCGATCGTTGAACGGACTTGATCTTCAATAAGTATAGGATCAATGAGCACACAAATCTCAGCAACTTGAACATCATGAACATGGCCAAGAGGTACAATCGCTAACTCTTGAGACATATTATCAAGTACCTCATCATCGTCAACGGAATCAACATGCTCGTCCTGAACACTATCGCAGTCTGATTGCCGCACAGATTCAGAGACTTTACTAGAAGAGTCTGGAAGCATATAACCTACCATTGGAAAGCTCGCCGAGTCAGCTTCACAACAAGACTGAGATGAGGCAAATCCGAGGTCGGACTCAACGGGAATTTGCGAAACAAAATCGTCGCGATGTGCTGTATTCTGGGCAACGAATTTGTCCACAACCTTTGCATCCTTTTGTCAAGCGTCTTCCTTCTCCCATCGTTGGCGATCCTCTTCTTCTCTTTGGCGATGCTGATACGATGCATACCAAACATCCAAATCAACAATGTCAGATCACCCACTTCGAAATTCCTTCTCTCTATGTTGTCGCAACCAATTTCGCTTGTACTCTCGTTGGCGTGCTAGTTGAAGTTGTTCCCTAGCACGTTGTTGTTCTTCCTCCTGACGTTGAAGCCAAAGTTGGCGTCTTTTGGCTTCGCGTTGACGCTCTAGGGTTTGTTGTTGTAGCCAAGCTCTCCGACGTAATTCTTGTTGGCGTCGTTGTTGTTTAGCACGTTCCAAAGCAAAAAATCCATCCAATGGATCGGGATCATCATCCCAATCACCCCAGATAGCGTAAACCATTGAATCAAATCGTTAACAACATCAAGAAAAGACAAGAACTTGCGAAACCTACGGCTCTAGTACCACTTGATGCGTTGCTATTCCAGATCCTTCGCCTGTGGGCTCGGAATCAAGAAAAACAACTTTTTGACGGCCCGATCTTGCAATTATCCTTGCTATATTCTCGATGTTTACAATCAATTACAATAAAAGAAACAACTATGATTGTATAATTAAATAGCGACAAATTTAACACTTGGCCCAGCAATGGTGATAGAAACGCAGTGGGATGGCCGCGGGGCGGCCAAGGAAGCCGCGGGGCAGCCAGGACGGTGGCGACGGTTCTGGGCAGATTCAGCGACAGGAACTCTGGTTCAGCGACGGTTTCTCAAGATGGGTTTCTCGTTTGTGTTGGTGGGTTTGTGTTTGAGATTAGGGTTTGGATCTTTGAATGTGGAATCGACAAGAGCATAAGTGTTTGCTAGAGCTTTTGGATTGAGAGATTGAAGAAACCTTTTAATCCTAAAAAGATTCCTCAATATAATTTCCAATCTAATTAAAATTCAAAGCATACAAGAGTTTATATATAGTAAAGCCTAACCAATTCCACCTTACAAAGGATAGAGGTTTGGTTAGATAAAAGATAGATTAAATAACCTAGAGATATATAAAACCTAAGATAGATAAATCAAACCTAATAAAGATAGATAAATAATAGCTTGGGGGGAAAGGAATTTACCTAGAGATATAATTCCTCCCACATTATTTTCCTAAATAAAATAATTATATCTAACTTTAATAAAATAGTAAAACCAAAAACAATTAAATAAATATATAAAAATTCGTCCAAACAGTGACAGCTGCAAAGATGATGAATTTTGGCCAACTTCGAGTTTGATTCTGGAAAAACATTCAACATCAAAGTTGTAGATCTTTTCGTCCTCGTTCCAAAAAAGTATGGCACGACCCAATCCGATAAATATGGATTTCGAACGACCCATTTTACTGAGACGTCGAAATACTGTCAACCCATTACGAATGAACCAAAACATGGACATTAGCTCACCTTGCTCCTTTGGAGCTTCTCCCATGGTGGAGCCTTCTTCTTTCTTTTGAGAATGACTGTCTTTGCCATCAATAGCCATCGAATCGATCTTGAGAGCTCGCCTGGATCAAGATCATTGTTTGACCCACAGAAGGCCATCTTGATCCGCATCATTAACTGAGATTAGGCGACGTCAATTTGAGGGGAAACTTAACGATTTTCCTCTTGAGCATATATCTTTATTCCTTGACTTGTGTGACACTATTGCTGATGGACAAAGCCTTGAATATGTAAAACTAAAGGCTTTTCGTTGGTCTCTCGCAGGGAAAGCTCTATCATGGTTGGAGAGCCTAGCCCCCAGATCGCTCTGCACGTGGGATGAGGTCAAGGATGCCTTCCTCAACAAATTTTTTCCACCATCAAAGAACGCGATGATACGGCAGAGGATCACGACTTTTAAACAAAAGCCAGGCGAGACATTGGTGCAAACATGGGAGCGCTTTAAGGAGCTGCTGAGGTCCTGCCCTACGCATGGGCAACCACCCTACGTCATCTAGGAGATCATCTATAACTCCCTGGATATAGCAACTAAGGAGAGAATCAACACCTATACCTCCTATGTGTATCTCGAGCTCATACCACAATAAGCTTGGGATACTATAGAAAGGTTGGTCGAATTTGACAATACCTATGGGACTCCTGTGGCCTCCGACTCAAGGCCTGCCCCATCTATGCCACTCTATGAGCCCTCCAAGGAGATTGATCCCGATGTCAAGGATCAATTCATGCAAGATCAACTCAGGAGGTTGTAGAAGCAAGTCAAATTCCTCTCCGCCAACCAACCCTGCGCTAAATGTGACTCCGTAAGGCATATCACCACTGATTTCCCCCACACGAAGCAAGTACAACTAGTTGAGACCCACCAGAAGGCGCACTATATGAGGAATCCCAATCTCCAGGGGTACCAATACTGGGGAAATCAACCACCCCAATACAACCCCAGGGATCCTCCACCATACAGAGCACCTGGCCATCCCAACAAAGAAAGGAGGGATGATAACTCATCCTAGACGAGATGAGGTGGAATCAAGCCAAGAATGATCAATCCAATAATGACATCCAAATATACTTACATGGCATTAACTCTAGGTTTAGCGAGATAGATACATGGAGGAAATGCGTTGAGACCCAACTGGGTCAATTGGCGACACAAATTCCACGATGACCTGGAGGGCTCCCTGGCCAACCACAGGCCAATCCAAAGGGGCAGCCATCAGGCCACATCGCCGCAGTTCGTCTAAGGAATGGAAAAGAGCTACCAATGAACGTCGGAGAAGCAGAGGAAAGTGCTGGAGAGCCAGTCGATATCGACCACCCCTAGTCGATATCGACTAAGCCACTCAATGTCGACCCACCTGTCGACGTCGACCCTGTCCAGACGAACCCGAGATCGACCACTGCATTCGATATCGACAACCTACCAGTCGATATCGACCATTCATCAGCACCACCTCGGTCCATTCCTACTCCGCCAAAGAAAAAGCTATTACCCTACGCCTCTAAATCATCAAAGGATCCAGCGAACACGAAGTTCCAACACTTTGTGAAGGTTCTTCAAGTCCTTAATGTCACCATTCCATTCACAGAGGCCCTTCATGAGATGCCATCATACGTCCGCTTCCTTAAATATATATTGAGCAAAAAGCGATCAATTGCTGAGATCACCGAGGAGTGTAGTAAGGTGGACTACCCAAAGAAAAGGAGTGATCCTGGTAGATTCGCCATCACCATTGGGCTTGGCCAATATTGCTACAAGGCCCTGTGTGACCTAGGGGCTAGCGTCAGCCTTATGCCTTTGTCCATCTGGTCAATGGTCAACATTGGAGCCTTGGAGGCGGTTGATATGAAATTGTACATGGCTGATAATAATTTTGTAAGGCCCACATGCATCATTGATGACGTCCTAGTCAAGGTGGGTAAGTTCTTTGTACCCACTGACTTTATTGTACTTGATATGGCAAAGGATCCTACTTGTCCAATCATCTTAGGAAGGCCGTTTCTAGCTACGGCCGATGCCAATATCAACGTGTGGAAGGGACTCTTGTCATTCACCATTGGCAATGAGATCATCGAATTCTCCTTTAACCATACATTGAAGGAGGTACAACAAATGGAGGTCAAGGCAATGCATATGGGGAGAGTAATCCCTTGTGATGAACCAACGGAGAGAGCCTTGACCGACGATGAGCTAGAGGAGAGGGCCATGGAGGCCCAAATGGAGGAGCTTTTGGAGATTTGGCACCAAGCCGACGATGGAGAAGAGCCAGATAGAGCACTCGAAATCGACACAACCCAGTCGATATCTAGTGAACAGGAGCCAAATCGACTGCCAGAGGCTAAGTATGGGGTCGACACAACACCTAGAATCGACCAGGGCCAGTCGATATCGACTGGGCCCTCTCGACATCGACTCCCTCTACTCGACCTTCCTCCATCGGCTGAGAAGCAGAAGGTCGATATCGACCATTCCACTCGATATCGACCTGCCCCTAAGAGCAATACGGACTCCGAGGTAAGTCCAGGTAAGATTCCTCCACCCTTAGAGATAAATTCGAATATCCCTTTAAAGCGAGTATCTTTGTTTTATATGTCTAACTAACATGATAGGTAACCCCATAAAAGAATACAAGGAAGGCGACAAGGTGCTTATTGAGCAATGCAATGCCCTGTGATGCAAAAGAAAGGATAGAAGAAAGCGGTCAATCATGACGATCTATAAAGTCTGTCCAGGATGGTTGGAGTTTAAAGACAAGAAAGGGACATTGTTCAAAGTAGAGCTTGAAAGCCCTGAAGAGGACATAAGAGCGACATGGTCCCTACATGTGCCACCTTGGATAGAAGCGGAAGAAGTCAGCCTAGCGACTATAAAGTCTAGAGCTTGTACATAAAACCTTTTAAATTTCCGCATAGATAGTTTTTAGGATTCAAAGTTTGAATTTTTGGGATTTGAAGACTTTTGATATACTGTGGTTTTATCTATTATATGCACTAACGATTTCAAGAATGACGAGGAAGAAAAAAAGCTTCTGCAGAACTATTCGAAATCGACTAAACTAGTCGAAATCGACCAATTGGGTCGAACCACCTCCTGAAGTCGACATCGAGGACTCAAGAGGGAAAAGGATAGTCTATATCGACCAACATAGTCGATATCGACCAAAACTTGGCGGCCCTCGACTTCACCTTCTTCCTTGACTTTAATAGATGCAGTCGACATCGACCATTGTACTCGACATCGACTTCTAGCATCGACCTAATCTGAAATCGACCTGAATCTGCAGGTTGCGCTGTGAGTTTCTCTCTATCCTTGTTTTTCTTTTAATACAGTGAGGACACTATATATTTTAAGTATGGGGTGGGGTAGAAACATGTCTTACGGTCACAACATGGTTTTCTTTTTCGCATTGCATTCATGTTTAAGTTTTTGTTATTATTTTTTACTTTCATAAAAATACAAAAATCCAAAAAAAATAGGAAATGTCAAAAAAAAATGCATGTTTACCTTATTTAGTTTTTTAAACCCTACTTAGACGTCCAATGATAAGAACTCAATAGCTGACTTGATCATGTAAATCCCATGGTATATTTGGATGGTTTAGCCTAAGTCCTTAAAATGGTTTTATGTAGATTGTGAACTTGTGATGAAATTGAGCACATATGATCCTAGGCTAAAAAGCAAATCCAACAAAAATTGTCCTAGTGAGAATTTTGGCCTATAGGGAGAATATAAAAAATCTGTCTGCTTTCTTGAGTGCATTTACTCTTCCTATGCATCTCTAAATGTTGTGATAGTTATTCAAAGCCAATACATATATATGTTTATGTTTACGAGAATTAAATGATGGAGGCATCTTTTAAGCCAATTTTATCCTCTCTTTACCTACCATGCATTATCTCTGCTTGAAGCCAAAATATTAGCCTGAGCCTTATATTGCAAACTCCACAAAATTATCCCTAGCCGAATTAAGCCTGATCCCCATTTGGGAATTGAGACTTAGAATGGTTAGAATAATGCATTGTAGAAAGAAAGAGCATATTGTCTAGTTTTGAGCAAAGGAAATTAAGGGATGGTACATATTTGCATCTTGTCATACTTTGTAAAAAGATCTTTGGCTCACCATATAAATGCACCCTTATTATTTATTTTCGTTCAAAAAAATAATAATAAAAATATCGTTACATAGTGCATGAGCCAAATATTGCTTAGTTCTTTTATTTCATACAAGATTTATATTTTTGAGAGCATATTAGGGTTTGAAAGAAGGTTGATGAGCATTTTGAAAAGTTTGGATGAGCATTATTGCAGAGATATGGTTTGGATATAGTAGTGATAAAGTTTAAGAGTCTTGATTCCCAAATTTTATAAGCACCACATAGCTAAAATGGAGTCTTCTTTGAAGTCTTCCATTGAGCGAAAGTCCTCCAGATGGTTCTTATTGCATTTTCATAATTTGTTGCGAAATGGATTATTATAAATTGCAATGTTTATGAGTTTGTATATGTAATTGAGTTGAGTGTTGATCTTCATAGCCTAAACACATGAGAGTTGAGTGAAAACACATTATCCCTGTGAGGTTGAATCAAAATTGCATATGCCTATGAATCGCTCAAATATGTGCTATGACGTTAAATTCACTTGCTTTGCTATGCTACCACTTATGATGTTGCTTTTTACAAGGGCGAAGATTCGAAGGGTATGTTGTAGGTGTTGGTTATTGCTTGGTTATTGCTTGAGGACAAGCAAGTCTAAGTATGGGGTGTTTTGATGTAAATATTTAGTATCCTTTTTATTGCATCTTTTGACTTCACATTTCATTCAATTCCCAAAGAAAAGGTTGAAAAATATTATAAATTTGTGTAGAATGAGCTAACGTGCAAGAAATAGAGTCTGCACAAGTTTCGGTCTAATTATATAGGAATTGGACTGAAATTGGAGTCAAAACGAAGAAACCAAAGAAAGCAGAAAAGTGGTCGAAATTGACCTATCTGGTCGATATCGACTGAATCATCGACACAGACTCTGAGTGTCGAGACAGACCAAAAACATAAGCAAAGGAGAGCACTCGATATCGACGACTTGAGGTCGATATCGACCAAGATCACGATATCGAGTGGAACTGAGCCCGTCGAGCAGAAAAGAAGAGGTCAATTTCGACCTGTTTGGTCGATATCGACTGGATTTCGACACGGGTTGGACATGCTTTTCGAGACACAGATTACAAGTCTATCTACATAAGCCACAATTTATCCTTTGTTTTAGATAAGATTATGTCTTAAGGGTAGTTTCCTTTTTACCCTAATATTTCTATTAGTTGATTTAGATATTTACTTAAATAAAAGATCTATCCTACTTGTTTGGATAGAGTTTAGATAGAAGATAGAAGATACTATCCTTGGATAGCAAGGATTAGTAGCCTATAAATAAAGCCCTAGGGGGCTGTCATTCATTCATTCAATCACACACACAATCAATAGAGTTAGAGTTAGAGAGAAGTTTAGAGTTTGGCGTTTGCGAGAGCCGACGTTGAGTTGTAAAGCTTCGGAGGTTTAAAGTTTAATGCATGTTTCTTCTTTTCAATAAATGGAGTTTGTTGCGATGAAGAGCGATTAGTCGTCCCACTTCTAGGGTCGGGGTGAGCCCGATGGTAGCCATGTAACTGCGCTTATTCCATATATGCTGATGCGATCTCTTCTTCTACCCCGCGCTTAATTGATGTACATATTTGCACCTCTTTTTATTGCATCTTTTAACTTCATATTTCATTCGATTTCCAAAGAAAAGGTTCAAAATGATATAAACTTGTGTAAGAATGAGCTAACGTGCAAGAAATAGAGTCTGAACAAGTTTTGATCTAATTATGTAGGAATTCGAGCGAAATCGGAGTCAAAACGGAGAAGCCAAGGAAACCTAAAGAGAGGTCGAAATCGACCCACATGATCGATATCGACTACAGAACATCGACACAGAACTGAGTGTCGAGACAGACCATCACACAATAGAAGAAAGTCACTCGATATCGATCTCCTATCGTCGATATCGATCACAACCCAGGAATCGAGTGAAGCAGAGCTCGTTGAGCAGAAACATAGAGGTCGAAATCAACCTTCCTGGTCGATATCGACCATACTTCATCACGGGTTGGACACACTTTTTGAGACACGGATTGGCCATTCTATCTTCAAAGCCATGGAATATCTTGTAACTTTAGATAGATTGCAGCCGAGATTATCTACTTTTTTACCTTAGAGATTTGTTAAGTGTTTTAGAGTTTTATCAAAATAAAAGATCTATCCCACTTGTTTGGATAGAGTTTATAGTTTAGATAGAAGATACTATCCTTGGATAGTAAGGATTAGTAGCCTATAAATAAAGCCCTAGGGAGATGGCATTCAAGGATCCATCAACACATCCAATTTTAGACATCCAATTACATTCAATAGAGTTAGAGTTAGGAAGAAGCTTTAGGGTTTGGCGTTTGCGAAAGCTGGCGTTGAGTTGTAAAGTTTCGAAGTTTTTAATGCAAGTTTCTTTTATATCCATGATGTTTCCTGCGATGAGGTGCGAGTAGTCTTCCAAAGCTCTTAGGGTCGGGGTGAGCCCGACATTAGCCATGCGTGCCTGAGGTAAGTGTTAGATGTTGATATCGTTGTGTCTATATGTTTAGTCCTAATCGAAAGAAAAGGGATTCATGCTAACAACTTGAGTTATAAACATAAAATTTGTAGACACAATTAGGTTTATTTGCAAGAGTAATCCTAAGAGTTGGTGTACAGCGAAAGCTTGTCCCTCGGGTGAAATAGCGCAATTGTCCGTCTTATTTGCCTTATCGCATGCATTGGTTAACGTTGTGGTAAACCCTAATCCTAGGAGTTTCTTTTTATATAGTTTATTCATCAAAACCACTATCTTTATTCTGTTCATCGCTCCTTCTTCATCCTTGAGTCTTTGACCTTTCTTTGCTGGCAAAAAGCTAACAACTTTGCAGGAAAAGACATCGATATCGACCCCCAAACATCAATATCGACAACTTGCTTCATCGACGGTTTTCTGAGTCGACGACGATCATCCTACAAGAGTTACTGAGATCGATATCGACCCCCAACCTCGATATCGACCACCCCTGTGTCGACTGACAGTCTTCTGAGCCAGTCGATTTCGTGAACTGACATCGATATCGACCTTCCCTAGTCGATATCGATTGCCGTTTTTGTCTCTGCAGGTCTTCTGGTGCAGAAAGGATCGATAGCCAAGGTTGACATCGAGCACCAAGGTCGAGATCGAGGCTTCTGGTCGACCAAAGACGTGAGCTTTCAGACGCTACTAGAATTCTGCTGACCTGCCTCCTCGTGGATCGATCCTGACTACCTTTCCACTACAACAGAAGGAAGTCTTGTAATTATTTGCATAGGCTAGGAGTCGGTTTGCATTTATATATCTTTATATTTGTATTTAAGAACTCGACATTTCGTCCTATTAACATCAATCCGTTATGCGAGTTTAGGATCATTACTTATTTACCTTATATGAAGCAAAAGTGGATTATATATGTGAATTTGGATAGTAATTAGGTGTTTCCAGCGAATTTTGACATAAACCCTAATTATGAAAAAGGTAGAAATAATTAGGTTTTATGCGAAAGCCTCTATATTCCTAATTGGTGTTGAGAAAAGTTTAATCTTTTATGAGAATTCGTCATAATACATGCATGGTTACTGTTGTGGTAAATCCCTATCCTAGAAGCATTTTAGTTTATTGAATTAAAACCCAAAAATCTGTTACTTTTTATTTCGTTCTCTTTATTTTCTTCTTTCCTCCACCCTCTTTTCCAGTAGACCTGATATTCCGCCGTCTTCTCCGGCAGACCCGAGGATTGATGCCCCTCTCCCTCCTAGCAATGCCTCCTGCTCCCTCACAAAGCCGACAATTTCCGAACTCAAACCCTAAAAAATTGAAAACAGAGAGTGCGTGAAGGAGGTTTTTTTACGGAGAGTGGGTGGCTTCAATTTTGGCAAAAAGTGGAGTGGGTGAAGGATATTTTTTTTGGGTGCAAATGGGTGGTTAAAAGAAGACACGTGGATAATTCTTTAACAAAGAAGTTGCTTCTGAATTTATATGTATTAGGGGTGGATATGTGGAAAATGTGCATTTATATGGTGAGCCAAAAATCCTCTTACAATATGTGACAAGATGCTAATATGTACCAACCCATAAATTTTCTTTGCTCAAAACAAAACAATATGCACTTTCTGTCTAAAATGCATTATTCTAACCATTCTAAGTCTCAATTCCCAAATGGGGGTCAGGCTCAATTCGGCTAGGAATAATTTTGTGGAGTTTGCAATATAAGGCTCAGACTAATGTTCTGGTTTCAAACAAAAGATAATGTAGGGTAGGTAAAGAGTGGATAAAATTGCTTAAAAGATGCCTCCATCATTTAATTCGCATAAACATAAACATATATATGTATTGGCTTTGAATGACTATCATAACATTTTGAGATGCATAGGAAGAGTAAATGCACTCAAGAAAGCAGAGAGATTTTTAATGTTCTCCCTATAGGCCAAAATTCTCACTAGGACAATTTTGTTGGATTTGCTTTGTAGCCTAGGATCATATTTTCTCAATTTCATCACAAGTTCACAATCTACATAAAAAACAATTTTAAGGACTTAGGCTAAACCATCCAAATAAGCCATAGGATTTACATGATCAAGTAAGCTATTGGGTTCTCATCATAGAACATCTAAGTAGGGTTTAAAAACAAACTTAAAAGGTAAATATGCATTTTGTTTCTTTTTGACATTTTCTAATTTTTTTGGATTTTTTCATTTTTATGAAACAAAGGTACTAAGAACATAAACTTAAACATGAACGCAATGCGAAAATTAAAAGAAAGCCAATTTGTGACCATAAGACATGTTTCATCCCCACCCCATACTTAAAATATACAGTGTCCTCGTTGTATTAAAAGAAAAACAAGGGTGAAGAGAGAAACTTACAGAGCAACCAACGGATTTAGGTCGATTTCAGGTTAGGTCGATGCCAGAAGTTGATGTCGAGTCAAGTAATCGATGTCGACTGCATCTGTCTATGTCGAGGAAGAAGGTGATATCGAGGGTCGCTAGGATGTGGTTGATTTTGAGTGGCCTACTCGATATCGAGTGCCCTGTTTGGCTCTTGAGTCATCAATGTCAACTCCAGGAGGTAGCTCGACCCTTAGGCAGTCGATTTCGACTGGCCTAGTCGATTTCGAGTGCCTCTGCAATAACTTCTTTGCTTCTTCGTTGTCCCTTTTGCTTTGTCACCGGAAATTCTTGTTAGTTCATAATAATAAAGCCATGATATATCAATGTTTCAAAATCCAAATCCCAAAATTTGAAACCTAAAAACCATCTAAGCGATAAATTTAAAGGTTTTATGTACAAGCTCTAGATTTTTGAGACGCTAGGCCGACTTCTTCTTCAATGCTTCATGAATCCTTAAGGTAGGGACCCTTCAAGCTTATGCCTTCTCCTGGATCATCTTGGTCCTTTTGATAATATCCATGCTCGGCAACCAAGGCTTCTTCTTCATTAGGTTCTTTGTTGAGCGCTTTCCTTCTCTTCATTGACCTAACTTTGGAAATATGGGCAAAAGATGGAGCTTTGACCCTCCCATTAGTTGAATTATCAGTAATGGATAGAGAAGGGTAAGGGATCATGCCTGAACTTACATTTTCGTGCCCGAAACAGCGATCTTCGGGCTGAGGGTGAGTGGTGTCGATCTCAAGTGCAGAGGTCAATGTCGAGTAGTTGTGGTCGATGTTGACTTCAGGGACCCCATATATAGGCTCCTGGAAACTCGGTGGATCATCTGGGTCACTCGACATCAAGTCATGGTGGTCGATATCGAGTGATATGGTCAATTTTGACTGGTTCCAATCGATTTCGACTCTCTTTGCAGCTTCCGTCCTCGCCAAAAAAAATTTGCGAAGCTTCTCCTTTGCAGGTGAGAGGGCAACTTGTTCTAGCCACTTTGTCTCACTCATCGTAGGGTTCAAGCAAAATTCGATGACCTCGTTGCTGATCATGAATATAAGGGTGTCATTCCTCACATTGATGTTGGCATCCACGTACTGTTGCTAAGAATGGCCTACGAAGGATGATAGGCACTATAGGATCTTCAGGCATGTCTAACACGATGAAGTCCGTGGGAATGAAGAACTTTCCTACCTTGACAAGGACATCATCCACAACCCTAGTTGGTCTCACGAAGGAATTGCCCGCCATGTAGAGCTTCATGTTGATGGGCTCCAATGCTTCTACGCCCACTTTTTTCCATATCGACAGGGGCGTCAAACTAACACCATCCCCAGATCACATAGGGCTATGAATTGATGCTTATCAACCCCTACCGTTACTGCAAAATTGCTTGGATCGCCGCACTTCTCAAGGAACTCAATTGAATTACATTCACCGGCGATCTGTAAGATAGACCTCTTCTTGGACAAGATGTCCTTTAGGAACCTCATGTAGGCAAACATCTCATTTAGCGCTTCCGTGAGTGGGATGGTGAGGTTGAGACCTTGTACGATTTTCACGAAGCACCTGAACTTGGTGTCTGTCGGATCTTGTAGCACCCTGGAAGGATAAGGGAGTGCTTTAGATGGCTTTGAAAGAGAAGTGGTCGATTTCTACTTTCTAGACTAGTCGACATCGACATCAGGGTGGTCGATATCGACTTGGTTTGTCGACCTCGGGAGTGTCTGAAGCTGTGGCCAATCTACAGAGGTGTCGACATCCAGTAGAGTGTCGATATCGAGTGGGGCCCTCGATATTGAGTGCCTCTCTAGTTTTGTGGTAAGCTTCACAGTGGGCTGAACATCGATAGGGTGATTGACGTCGACAAGACCCTCGACATCGACTGGGGTGTCAACATCGACTGCGTCTTCAACGTCATATCCTTTGCTCCGTGGCTCATGCAATTGACGTCCACTCCTTAGATTGATAGCAACAATGTGCCAGGCTTGCCCCTTTGGATTATCTTGTGGTTGTCCAGGGAACTTGCCGGGTGGCCATGGAATTGGAGCCGCCAGTTGACCCAGTTGGGTCTCAATGGTCTTCTTCCATGTATCTATCTCCCCCATGCGGGCGTTGAGCCCTTGGAGTTGGTTTTGGATATTGTTGCTAGATTGTTGACTCGCAGCTTGGTTCCTCCTTAACTCATCAAGGATGAGTTGGAGTGGTTGATTTCCCCAGTTTTGGTACCCCTGGTGATTGGGATTCCTCATGTATCGCACCTCTTGAAGAGCCTCCACTAGATCTACTTGCTCCGTGCTAGGGCAAGCGGTGGTGATGTGCCTCTCGGAGCCGCATTCGGCGCAGGGATGGTTGGCTTGCTTTTCGAGCCTCTTGAGTTGATCTTGCATGAATTGCGCTTTGATGTCTAGATCAATCTTCTTGGATGGCTCATAGAGTGGCATCGATGGGGCAGGCCTTGAGTCGGAGGCCACATGAGTCCCATAGGTGTTGTCAAATTCTACTAGCCTCTCTATAGTATCCCAAGCTTGTTGTGGTTGGAGCTCAAGATAACCATAGGAGATGTAGGTGTTGATTCTCTCCTTTGTAGATATGTCTAGTTCATTGTAGATGATCTTCTAGATGACATAGGGTGGTTGCCCATGTGTAAGGCAGGACCTTAGCAGCTCCTTGAATCGCTCCCACACTTGCACCAGGGTTTCATGAGGATTTTGTTTGAAAGCCATGATCTTTTGACATATGACCGCCGTCTTGGATGGTGGGAAGAATTTTTTTAGAAAGATATCATTGACTTCATCCCACTTGCGGAGCAATCTCGGGGCTAAGCTCTCCAACCATGCTAGATCTTTTCCTCCGAGAGACCAATGAAAAGCCTTTAGTTTCACGTATTCAAGGCTTTGTCCATCAGCAATAGTATCACAAACATCGAGGAATAATGTAATATGCTCTAGAAGACAATTGTTAGGTTTCCCCTCAAATTGACGTCACCTAATTTTAGTTAAGAAGCTAGGTTTATCTCAAAATTAGGAGGGATAAAAATAGCCGATTCAGTCACTGAGAGCACAAGGTGCATATATTGCTTGGCATTCGGAGGGAGGGCATTGATTTGGGCTTCAATTTGCCTTCTTGCTTCTTCCTCTCTGTTAGTACGCTCTCGTAGTGTTGCCTCTCTAGTCGTGAACTCCTCGACTTACTTCCTTAGTCGCTCAATCTGCTGAGCCTGGATCTCTTGATCTACCATGATTCTTTGACCTCGGGACCTTAGATGTAAATCGCGTTCAGGCTCTTCTACTCCTTCGAATTCAGGCGTGCAATCAGCGCGTCGCATACACCTGTAAAGCAAAACTAGAAGAAGACGTGAGAAAGACTACTAGGGCGCGATTGATAGCCTCCCCGGCAACGGCGCCAAAATTTGATGGAGGGAAAATTGAAAAAAAATATATAATAAAATATAAAACAATGCAACCCTTATCCTGTTCAAATAAATTCAAGACTCCCCACTGTAGTAGTAGTAGTAGGGAATCAGGATCGATCCACGAGGAAGCATGTCAGCAGGATCCTAGATAGCCTTTGAAAGCTCACTTGTTGATTGACCAGAAGCCTCGATCTCAAGTAGGGTACTCGATGTCGACCTGGGCTGTCGATTTCTACTGTAACAGAAAACCTGCAGAGACAAAAATAAGAAGTCGATATCGACTAGGGTGGTCAATATCGATGTTAGCAACGAACGTCAACCTGGCTTCGAAAACTGTCAGTCGACACAGGGTACTCGATTTCGAGTGGTTTACTCGATATCGATCATAGATGCGGGAAGGATGGATGTTGACACAGAAGACGGTCGACGTAGAGCTATTGGGTCGATATCGACCTGAGTGGTCCTGTAGTGATTAGTTGTCAGCAAAGAAGCCTGAAGATTTATAGAATGGATGAAGAAAGATGGGCAGAAAAGGCACGATTTTTATATATTAATAAACTATATAAACAAAACAATCTCCTAAGGCTAGGGTTTACCACAACGTTAACCAATGCATGCAATAAGGTAAATAAGACGAACAATTGCACTATCTCACCCGAGGGAGTCGTACATCAACAATTAGGAATACTCTTGCAAATAAACCTAATTATCTCTACCAATTTTATGTTTATAACTCAAGTAGTTAACATGATTCCATTTTCTTGCGATAAGGACTAAACATAGAATCGTAGGAGATGATATAGATACTAAAATATCAACATCAAGTACTTACCTCAAACACGCACGGCTAACGTCGGGCTCACCCCGACCTTAGAAGCTTTGGGGAACTACTCGCTCTTCATTGTAATAAACACCTTTGATGTAAAAGAAGAAACTTGCATTAATTGAACTTCGAAACTTTACAATCCAATGTCGGTTTTTGCAAACGTCAAACCTTAAAGCTTCTCTAAACTCTAACTCTATTGTATTGTATCTTGTGTTGTTGAATGTGGAATGAATAAAAACCAGCCCCTAGGGCTTTATTTATAGCCTACTAATCCTTGTTAGCCAAAGAAAGTAGTCCTAATTCTACTAAATCTTATATCTAAAATTATATCCCATCATAGATAGGATGAAACATTATTAAGGTAAATATAAAAATAACTAATAAATATCTTAGGTTAAAAAGGCAATAACCCTTAAGACATATTCTATCTAAAAAAGAAGATCAAACCATGGCTTAATGATAGACTTCCAAATCCGCATCTCGAAAAGCACGTCCAATCCGCGTTGATCTCCACTCGATATTGACCAGGTGAGTCGATATCGAGGTCTCCGTTTTAGCTCGACAATTCTCATTTCACTTGATCTCTGAAGTGAAGTCGATCCCGATGCTTCTACTCGATATCGACCGGTCTTCTATGGTTTCTTCTGGTTTGTCTCGACGCTCAGGGTCCACGTCGAGTTCTTTTGTCGTTATTGACAAGTGAAGTCGAAATCGATCTCCTTTCTGCTTCACTTGGCTTCTTCGTTTCGACTCCGATTTCACTCCAATTTCTACATATTTAGACTAAAACTTGTGCAGACTCTATTTCTTGCACGTTAGCTCATTCTACACAAATTTGCATTATTTTCAACCTTTACTTTCGGAATCGAATGGAATACGAAGTCAAATAATGTGAATAAAAAGGGTACAAATATGTACATTAATATTGTGCTATGTTAAATTATTTTCGGCTCATTAAAAAAAGCCGAAAGAAAAAAAAGAAAGAATAAAGAGCCATTTTATTTATTTTTGCATATGAGGAGTTTGATTTATGTTTGGTTGAGAGTTATTTGAGTTGGGTGTTGTATATGCATATTTGAGCATATTGAGATATATTTTTTAGAGTTATGATTTATTGGTTATATTTTGAGAGTCATGTTACATCGAGAGCTTGACGTACTATTGAGTTGGTTTGAGTTGTTGGGAATTTTAGGAATCTTATTTTCCCGGAATTAATAGCACCACATGACCAAATACAATTCCTTACCCTTATGTTTTTACCAAGCCCCATTACAACCCCACCGAATGGAGTCTTCTATGAAGATTTCTATTGAGCGAAAGTCCTCTTGATGTTCTTATTTTTGCTTTGATGTATCCGGTGGAGATTTTGTGATATAAATGTCAATATTTCATTTGATGCTTGTATGTAGAATTGAGGTGAGTGTGTGCTTAAAGCCTAAACACATGAGAGTGAGATAAACACATATTTCCCTTGTGAGGTTGGATTATTGAGCATGCAAGCTACTTGATCACCTATATACATGTTATGACGTTTTTATGCCTTGTTCATATTTTCACTATGAATTGAAGTTGCTTTTTGATGAGGAAGAATTATGAAAAATCTCTTGTTGGATGCATTGATGATGTTTATGCTTTATGGTTACTTGGGGACAAGCAACAGCTTAAGTGTGGGGGGATTTGATAATGCATATTTCATATAGGAATCATAGGTAGTTCTTATTGCATTTAGATAGGAGTTTTGCATATGTTTTAGTTTGATTCCAGATCTTTCTTGTGAAGTATTCGAGTTCGGAATCTACTCCTTTTTAGTGTTTATTATGTAGTTTTACATCCCGACCTTTGATGGGATCTTGGAGGAGCTTAAAAGGATGATCTAGGAGCATATGAAGGCTAAGGAAGGAGAACCAAAGGAGCAAGGAAGCACAATGTCGAACTGAGAGGAACCAAGCTACTCTTTGGACCGGAGCCCGCCGCTTTTGCACTGGCGCCCACCGCTTTTCCACCGGAGCCCGTCGCTGCCGCGTATTCAGAGATTGTCGATTTTAGTCCGAAGATTATATTTTATTATTATATCATTATTTTATTTCCTAGGGTTTTGCATGACTCTATTTAGGTCATTCAGCCATTGATTGTGGATGTGTGCTTTTGTGTTTTACAGTGGATTGTGAGTTACAATATAGAGAGATGAGCGTTATTTTCGCTATGAGTTGCTAAACTCATAGTTTCGTCTGTGATTCGAAGACATGATTGAATGAATCGTGAGGATTTGATTTCAATTAGTTATTTATAATTATATTTATGTTCTTGTTCTTATTGATATGAATTTTTGTTCCTTTCTATGATTGATCATCATGTTAGGAATTGCATCTAGGCTATGTATCCGTTGTTGGTTTCTTGATATCAAATGAAGTCATTGATTTAGTGATATTTCTATGCCTTTGTAGTGGATGGTATCGGTTGATCTATGTCGAGTAGATGTTTATAGGGCCAAGTGGGTTGTTCCCTTGTTTGCTATTTGCATTGAATCGATGTCCCAATTGTTCTAAGAACTTGAATCGTTAATGCTATTCTTTAGTGATATTGAATAAGAAGATTGTATCTTTGCGGATCAATCAACCTTAGTCAAGTCGACATATATATTATAAGTACTATTGAATCAATCCTAGGACCTTGAACCTCAACCATTGTCGAGAATTACAGGTGAAATGCTTTTCTATCTTAATATCAATACATCATTATCATCATCATATTTACTTTATTTTGTCATCAAGTTGCTACAAATCATTGCTATTGGTATTAGAAATCATTGTTAGGAAACTATCATTGCAACCGTTCTCCATGTGGGTTCGATTATGGACTTCATCGCTTTACTAATCTATTGGTTTAAGCAGTGAGTTAGTATATTATTACTATTTGGGAGAAGCGAAAGCTAACGATGTTCGCCGATCACCGGTGAGCCTAACGATAGCCATGGTGGTAAAGTTTGTATGTCGGTAAAGAAGGTATCTTTTATCTTGTCTTACCTTGTGCTTCTTCTTCAAATGCGAATTTAAGGAACTCATGTTGTGAAACTTGGGTAGTAATTAAGGTTTCTATTCAAAAGATTATAAACTCAATTATGAAAAAAGGTAGACGCAAATTAAGTTAATGTATTGCAAGATATCTTTTCCTATTTGTCGGGTTTGGGTGAAATCCTTCTCCTTTATGATAAAAGCATGCTTCTTTATTGATTCTCACCTTTATTTTCATGGTTGTCGTCATGGTAATCCCTGGCTTTGGAAGATCTATTCCTTTATTGTTGAAATCATTATCCTCTACCGTTCGTTGGGTTACCGAAAAATGCAACACCCCTTGTTTATTGGTAATCGTTCCTTCTTTCCCATCCTACTTTCTTCGGCCTACTTTGCCGATGGTTACTAACCTTCTTTAGGAGCATTCGAGATCGACCACACTTTTCGATATCAATATCATCACATCAACTGACGTCTGCTGCGTCGACGCATCTTCTGCTTCTGCTTTGTAGTCGAGATCGACTACCTAAGTCGACATCGAGTGCCTTAGATCGAACACAGTCTTCTGAGTCGGTCGACTTCTATTGCTAACGTTCGACATCGACTCCTTAGGTTGACGTCGATTGTTTGTTTTTGTCTTTGCAGGTCTTCTACATCGAGATCTACAGCCACCTGATCGACTACTTCTGTCGAGATCGAGTGACTTCTAGTCGATACAGAACGTGATTTACAAACTATTCTCGGATACTCCTGATCAGCTTCCTCGATGATCGAACCTAATTCTCCTTCCATTACAGCGGGGGAGTTTTGAATTCATTTGAAAGGCTAGGGTTGCAATTGTTATATTATTTATATTTGCAATATCAATTCTCCCTACATCATTACCCGACCCGAAAACTGACCCGATCTGAAGTGAACCCAACCAAACGTAAAGTATAACTAACATAAGACCCAACCCGACATATGACCGGAGCCGAATGGGTATACCCAAATCCGATCCAAACAACCGAATTGCCACCACTATTACTAATATTTGTACCCCGATGAGAAAACTATCAAGTAGGAAGCAAACAAAGAAAATTATAATAGAAAACTACAGTCATTCTTAACATCAGTATTACTAACTACCCTATATTTACATCAGTATAAAACCATAATGAAAAACTAAATAAGTAAAAATAGAGGCAAGATTGTATTACTAACTACCCTATATTTACATCAGTATAATTTACGAATATCATTATTAAGATACACACCACAAAGCTTTATTTTAGAATAAGAACTAAAGGGCCATTTGCAATGAGATAGAATTTTCACACAAGATCAACATATTTTTAATTTGAAGACATACTTTTTCCAATTTAGATAAAATAAGAAAAAAGCACTTGTATAAATTTATATAGTCATCTGCTTTCAAATATAAAAAAAAAAACTTATTTCTATAATTAAATATAAACAATATAGAGAGTATATCGTATGTACTCAGTCCTTAACGTGTATCATGTTAATAAATTTGATCCCTTGATTAAGGTAGAATGGCGGGCTAAGATTATTCCAAAAAATTAATTAATTGTAATTTTGTTTCTTACAATACAAATTAAAGCACTTGTATAAATTCATATAGTCATCCGCCTTCAAATATAAAAAAAATTTATTTTTATAATTAAATCTAAACAATGTGTGTATATATAGAGTATAAATTATATGTACTCAGCCTTTAACGTGTATCATGTTAACAAATCTGAGCCCTTGATTAAGATAGAATGGAGGGCTGAGATTATTAAAAAAATATAATTAATTGTAATTTTGTTTTTTTACAAATTAAAAGACTCTCTTCTTGAATGCGTGAAATCCCTAACCCTGCAATTAACATAAATTGGCAGTAGAGAGCCCATGCGATGTGGAGCCGAGAGGGAGATTAGGTGCTCAAGCAAAGGCGATGTGGAGGCGAGAGGGCGATTCGGAGAGGATGCGATTCGGAGGTGGGAAGCCGAGTTGAAGGCCGGTGACGGAAGGACGATGGCGGCGTGGACGGCGAAGAGGAGGGATCTGCGCGAATCGAGTCGAAGGGGCGACGAGGGAAGATGGTCGCAACGAAGGAGGGATGGAGGGATGATTGTCTTCTCTACATTACAAAATCAGAGATGCGGTGTAGTCTTGATTTGGGTGAGCAGTTCATGGATTTGAGCCCGGCAATATGGATACCTGCTTTTTCTTTCTTCTCTGATCTCAATTTTAAATAGGGTTCTTCCATGTCGATTTATCTGAAGTCAGGTTGTTGCTTGGTTCTTCCATGTCAATTTGAGCCAGGTTGTTGCTTGGTTGATGCGGTGCAAGGATGCGGTGCGTCTCCGAACACGTCGTCCTATTTTGCTTGGTTGATGTTGTTTCTTGGTTGATGAGGTGAGCCAGGCGAAATGATGTTGAATCGATCAGCCCTTTGTGTAATTCATTTGTTTGAAATCTAAATATGCCCTATTTTATTGCGATTATGGAGTTTGATTGCGTGATTATATAGGATATGATCGATACAATTTCATTTCTTTTATCGTTATTTCTAAATTAGATAGGTTATGTTGATTCGTAGTGTGTTTCAATTTATGTGTCTGATTGATTTCGAAAAACCTAAATTGTGTTTTCATGGGATTTAAGAGGTATTCGGGGGAAAGGTCGAATAATTCATATGTATGGACCGATTTTGTTCTTAATAAGATGGTTTTTTTTTATGTTGGCGGTCATATGAATGAAAAATGCATCGATACCATCTAATAATCCAGATATCATCGAATAATTTTTAGTTATTTGTTAAAATGACATAAGTAACCGAATAATATTGTAACCCCATCGAATAATTAAGCTATATCATCGAATAATCAAGCAATACCATCAAATAATCAAGTGATACCATTGAATAATTTTTAGTTAAACGTTCAGCGTGTTTTCAGCCATTGCGGATGCTAGCCGATTAAAATGATCCATCAATATCATTGCATAATCCGTCGATACCATCGAATAATCCAGAGATACCGCCGAATAATTTATAGAAAGTGCACCACACACGCCCCTAATTCAGTAATTGGGCAAAAAAAAGATGTGGGTCCCACTGATTTTTAATTTAAAAAAAGCTAAAATTTCTGAATTACCTCAACCACCCATTTCATTGAATCAACGTTTCTAATTTGTTAACATGATACACGTTAAGAGTTGAGTACATCAGAGCTAAGGGAGGGTTCAGGTGAGAAGTACCGATTCGGTGAGAAGGAAAGAAGTAATATGATTAGTGGAAACGGATCTACTTTTATTTTTTTTTTAAAGGGAAATTTATAGAAAACAACCCATTAAATAAGAGGGTTTTCACTTAACCACCCACTAAATTCAATATTACAGAAAACTACCCTTTAAATGATTTTTTTATTAGGTAAAAATTCGAAACCAGACATACTCGGTCCTCGATGGCCGACAAGTCAGCAGACGAAAAACCGTTTAAAACAAACCAAGAATACAAAGATGGTTGCAACATACAGGCAAACGCGCTTTACAAAGCGAAACAAAACAAAACAATCTCGAACAAGACGAGGACGTAGACGTAGGACGAAGCTAAGCTCTATCCTAGAGCAGCACCGTAGGCCGGCGGCACATCAGGAGTCACCTGTGGGCAGTGAAGACGAACCTCCAAGGAACCATTCTTCCAGAAAAAGGAGAAGCCTCAATACACACTAACACGACCCTAGCCTATCGCGACTTCGACTGCTAGAACCCCATCAAATTGAAAAGAAAGTCCAACCACACTAAACGAAGAACCACCCGACACCTGAACTGAAATGCACCAGAAACCCTACTGGGATTTACTCAAACCCCACAGGGAATAATTTATACATAGTAAATTATTATAATTTACTACATTCAACAGACCGGGATTTATTTATTTATAGATATTTATTAATATTACAAATTTAATTATTATTTTTATTTTGCCCTTTTTTACCAACGCAAAGCAATGGGCCAAAGAAACACAACTTAGGGTCCAAGACAAGCCCGATGCAAGCACTACCCAAGAAATCTGTAGATGAGGCAAAGAAGTGCCATGGAACCACCCCCAACCACGAAGAGGAATAACAGGCCATCGGAGAGGCACTCTCGGCCAAGCCAACGACGAAAAGATGGTGGTCGGAGAAGGAAGAGAGGGGGTTTAAGGGGCTGCCAGGGAGGAGGAAACCGGAGGAAAGCCAAATGAAAGGCATCGAACCACTGGCAAACCACCGGATCCAGGCTGCACCAAGGCGACGCCGCCGAGTGCAGCCAACGGCAGAGCACAGCAGGCGACCGAGCAAGACGAACGACAGAAGGAGAGACAATCGGAGGCGGTAGGACCAAGCACCGACCCGGAGCAACAGGAGATTTCCAGAAATTGGTCCGATTGAAGACAAATTGAACAAGGAAGGGAGAGATTGAGACAGAAGGGATGAAACCACAAAAGCCACAAACCCCAATTTGACATCGGCTTGCACAGAATTGAGGAGAACACACGAAAAACAGGGGCTGCAACCCAGGATGGCACAACGGGAGTGAAACTTCACCCAACCCGAAGGAGGGAGGAAGGAAGCGAAGTGAGAGAACCGGCCTGCCGGATAGGGATAGGCGGGATAGAAAATCGACCTTCGAAGAGGAAATTAAGGTCCTCCGATGAGGTGAACCTCAGTCGAGAATAAGACCCTATCTCTGAAGAGCGTTTGATTGCCTTTGAAGAGGGTTTGATTACATCCGAAGAGGGGTTATGATCTCCGACGAGAAGTTTTCAGGCCCGCCGGCTGTCGGAAACCAGACGAAGGGGATGACTCCCTCTATCTAGAAAGTTAGAGAGAGAAGGGCATTGATCATTGATGTGATTCACACCCTTTAAATGATTTTTATTTACAAATCACCACCCCTTCATCTATTTTCATTAATTTATCATTATCTATATTATATTATAATATTTTAAAACTAAAATTTAGTTATAAATATATTTAAAGGTTAAATTTAAGGGCTCGATTTTATTTTAGGGGTCATTTTATTTATTTTTAAAAAATAATAATAAATATAGCCTAAAATTATTATCTTAGTTTATGTTTGAAATTGGTTATAAATTTTTAAAATATTATGTATATTACTCTTATTTGTAATATGATTAGAAATCATAATTTCTATTTACAAAGTGAAAAACAACCTTAAATTTATTATTTATTTGTAGATTAAATATTTTCATTCAATAATTAACCTTTTCTAAAAATTCAAAAAGGTTTGTAATTACATTTAAGTTATATAATTAATGGATAAACTATTTTAAAAAAAATTCAACTTAAAATATGAGATTCATCCATTTTTATTTGTTATAAAACAAAAATATTTAAACAATAAATAAATAATAATTTTAAGTTTAGTTTTAACTTTATAATAGAAATTATGATTTCCAAATCCAATCTTATTATGAATAAAAGAGTAATTGATATACTATTTTAAAATTTTATAAAAAATTGCAAACATAAATTGAGATAATAATTCTAAGCTATATTTATTAGTGTATTATTTTAAAATACATAAAACGGTTCCTAAAATGTAATCAAACTCTTAAATTCAAATTTTAAATATATTTATAATCAAATTTGAGTTTAAAATATTAAAATATAATATATTTAAGGACAAATTAATGAAAATAGATGAAGGGGTGGTGATTTATAAATGAAGACCATTTAAAGGGTGGTTTTCTGTAATATTTAATTTAGTGGGTGGTTAAGTGAAAATTCCTTATTTAATGAGTGGTATTCTGTACTTTTTCCTAAAAAAAATAGCCTCAAGCGCCCGATTCTCATCTTCTCATCTTTTTTTTCCCTCATCGTCCCTCCGCTGATCGAGTGTCCGTTCCTCATCTTCCATGTACTCTTCAAGTCGAGCACCATCCCACTGTTGCCGCCCGCCATCGCCTAGCCGTTAATAGAGTGGTCGTTCTCCTATGCAGCGACCTTGATGCTCTCCTTGTGTTCAATCGAGATGCTGAATCGGAGAAGATCTTGGGACAAACTAGCATCAATGATAGAGAGAGAGAGATTGGAGTTTCGGTTGTAAGCTTTGAAGTTTTGCTTTTCCATGTTTATGATGTTTTGCTTTGCGATAATGAGTGAGCAGTCATCCTACCTCTAGGATCGGGGTGAGCCCGACAATAGCAATGTATGTATGCTTGAATCTATGATTCTTTTATGTAATTATCATCTTCTATCTTATGCTTAATTCCGCCGTGGAAGTAGAGGAAATTCCTTGTTTGCAATTATGTAGCGAAAGTGAATAAATTATGAATTTGGATAGTAGTTAGGATTGATTTGCGAAAGTTGATTAAACCCTAATTATGAAAAGGTAGATACAAATAGGTTTTTATGTGAGGGTTTATACGATCTATTTGTTGATGCGAAAGCTTCTTGATGATAAAAGCATGAACTTTCTATGATTTTTGTTGTTTCATGCATGGTGGTTGTCATGGTAAACCCTAATCTTGGAAGCCTTTTATATATTGTTTACACCCTTTATTTGAGCTTTTCGTTATGTTGAGTGAACTAACAAAACCCCTTTGCTATTTCCGATCATTGCATCCCTCCATCGTTCTTTTATTCTTCAGCCTTCTTTGTTGACAAACTTTCTGTTTCTCTGTTTCTGTGATTGATATCGACCACTTCACTCGATGTCGACTACTACTGTTGTTGGTTTTGTTTCATTCGACCGTCTTGTGTGTCGACTGCTCTTGGTACTGACTCGACATTGACTACTCTTAGTCGACGTCGGTTATTCTTGTTTGTTGTTGTCGTGTTTTGCAGGTTGTGCTCAACGTTGAGGTCTTATGATCGAGATCGAGAGCTTTTGGAACATGTGCTAAAGAAAGATATCGATTGTTCCCGTCAACATCGAGCACATTTGGAACACATCGAGCACTTATGATCGACGTCAGAGGCCGTTTTTTAGACTACTTTGGAACCGCTGACATGCTTCCTCGTGGATCGATCTTTGTTCCTCTGTACTACAGCAGGGGAGTCTTGTAATTTAATTTTGCTTGGTTGAGTTTGTTGCGCGTGTGAGCTTATCCTATACTCCCTCCGTTAGGCAAAACATGTCACTTTACTATTCATGCACGCTTTTTTAGGGGATAAAAACTATATAAAATATATAGTTTTTTAATAATTTTTTTCATGATTTCCTAGTTATTATTAATAAGTACAAACATGTTAAAAATTTTTATAAAAATAAATATTTTATATAGTTTTTATCATTCTAAAAAAGCGTGCGTGAATATTAAACGACATGTTTTGCCGAACAGAGGGAGTATTTATTTACATAGAAAAACTCCCTCAACAAAATTTGGTGTTGTTGCCGGGGAGGCAATCAATCGCGCCCTGAGTAGTCTATTTAACGTTCCCTTTTAAGTATTGTTTTATAGGTGTATGCGTGCGCTGAACACACGTCTGAGTTTGAAGGATTAGACGACCCATCGCGCTACTTACGCCTAAAGGAAAAGTTAAAGAAAGCCATGTCTAATCAAAAGACCACCCAATAGGAGCTTGAGAGGCTTCATAAGCAAGTTGAGGAGCTTACTACGAGAGAGACCGAGTTCACACGGGCTACATAACGGGAAAAAGCAACGGTCGAATGTGAAGCCTAAGCTAGGAGGGAAGCCTAAGAGCTGTTGAATCTTATCCCCCAGACCGCTAAGGATTACCTGCACCCAACGCTGACGATACTAGAATCCCCTATCATTCTCCTTGTAGTTTCTTTTGAAATTAAAACGAACTTTATTGCAGATATTAGGAGACATACCTTTGAGGCAAAGACCACTGAATGCCTTATGACCCATATTTCTACATATATTGACTTATGTGACACTATTGTTGATGGTGCTAATCTTGAATATGTGCATCTTAAGGCTTTTAGGTGGTCGCTCGCTGGGAAAGCACTGTAGTGATTGGAGAGCTTAACCCCACAATCCATTCACACGTGAATTGAGCTTAGGGGCTTGTTTCTAAATAAGTTCTTTCCACCATCCAAGACGGCGCACATTAGACAAAAAAATCATTTATTTCAAGCAAAGGCCTAGAGAGACTCTAGCACAAGTTTGAGAAAGTTATAAGGACCTGCTGAGATCATGCCCTACTCATGGGCAACCCCCGAACATGATTCAACAGGTCATCTACAATTCTCTTGATATGGCAACGAAGGAGAGGATCAATATTTATACCTCTTATAGGTATCTAGAGCTCACACTACAAAGAGCTTGGGGTACTATTGAGAGACTTATGGAGGCTTCTGATGTGAGGCTTGTCCCATCTATGCCACTATATAAGCCATCTAAAGAAGTTGATCCTGAGATCAAGGATCAATTCATAAAGGAACAAGTATGGAGCCTGTACATGCAAGTGAGCTTCCTGATCGTTGACAAGGGTTGCATTGAGTGTAAGTCTCAGAAGCACAACACTACTACTCACCCATTCACAAAGCAAGTGCAACTCGCTGAGACCCATGAAAAAGCACGCTTTGTGAGGGGTCCTAACCACGTAGGATATCAAGCCAAATGGGGCAATCACCAACCCCAACAACACCAAAGGGACTCCCCCGCCCTGCAAAGCTCCTAGACACCCTGAAAGAGACCAGTAAAAGGATGATCTATAGCTCATTCTGGCCAAGATGAGGAGGAACCATGCTGAGTATAAGCAATCCAACAATGTCATTCATACTCAACTATATGGCATAAATCAAGGATCGGAGAAATATACGTATGGAGGAAGAATGTGGAGACCCAACTAAGTTAATTGGGAGCACAAATTCCAAGATCATCCAGAGATCTCCCAAGGTAACCAAAGGCAAATCCTAAAGGGCAATCATCCAGACATATTGTAGCTGTCCACTTAAGGAGTGGATGTGACTTGACAGAGCCAGCGCACAAGACAAGCAACGAGGAAAATGGCAACGAAGCTAAAAAAGAGGTCGATATCGACCACCTTGAGGTTGATGTCGAGCAGCCAACAAACGATGTTGACCACCACCAGGTCGACGTCGACCATATTTAGAGCCCTGTCTTGAAGCAGACTTACCAGCTCAACGTCGACCACCCTATAATTGATGTCGAACACTCTAAGCCACCTCCGAAGGCTATTTTGAGCTCGATGTCAAAGAAGACACTCCCTTTCCCTTCAAGACATTAAGGGATCCAACGGACAAGAAGTTTCAGCATTTTGTGAGGATGCTTTAGGGCCTGAATGTTACTATACCCTTCACAAAAGCTTTCCACAAGAGGCCATCATATGTACGTTTCCTTAGGATGTCTTGAGTAAGAAGCGATCGATGGTTGAGATAGCTGAGAAGTGCAATAATATGGAATTCCCAGAAAAGAAAAGGGACCCAGGGAAGTTTGCCATCACTAGTGGGCTAGGCCAATATCACTACAAGGCTTTCTGTGACCTAGGGGATAGTGTGAGCCTTAAGCCTTTGTTAATTTGGTCAAAGGTAAATATTGGAGCTTTGGAGCCTGTGGATATGAAACTCTATATGGCCAACAACACATTTGTAAAGCCACTGGAATTATTGTTGATGTCCCAGTCCAGGTGGGATATTTCTTTATTCTTACAGATTTTATAGTGCTTGACATGACAGAAGACCCTGTGGTGCCTATCATTCTTGGTAGGCCATTCCTGGCTATGGTAGATGCCAATATCAATGTCAGGAAGGAATTTCTATCTTTTACGATTGGGAATGAGATTATTGAGTTCTCCTTCAACCCTACAATAAAGGAACTCAATAGAATAGAGGTCAAGTCATTGCATGCTAGGGAAGGCACCATCCCCTGCGATGAACCCACAAGGAGAACTATGACCCCAGAAGAACTAGAGATAAGGGCCATGGAGGCCCCAATGGATGAAATCTTAGTTGCATTAGGCTACGAAGACGAGCACATTTCTGAAGAAGCACATGACGTCGACCCCCAGTCGATGTCCACCTCTATTAAGAAGCTTGAGCTAGCACACTTCAGCAGCCCAGTATGAGGTTTGCACTAAGGACCCCCTCGACGTCGACCCACCCTGTTCAATGTTGACCACCTCCTCCTTGACGTCAACCCCATTACCACTGAAGGCAAAGAAGCTGGTCGATGTCGACCCACCTCTATCGACCCCAAAAACTCCATTAACCAAGAAGCAGACAGAGGCTGAGAACTTGCTCTCAGCAAGGTAAATCCAGGTAACGCCTTCTCTTCCCCTATTTCCATTAAAAACTTGTCTATTACAAATGGAAGGGGTATGCTTTGGTTTGTAAGACTATGCAGGGGATACAATGAGGATGAAGGAACTTATGAGGTTGGAGATATGGTGTACATCTCCAAGACCAAGGATTATTGGTTCCCAAACAAGTTCAAGGAGAAGAAAGTTGGACCTTTTGAAGTCCACGATATTCGGCCTGGGGTAATGGAGCTTAAGGACAAGGATGGTGTCCTCTTCAAGGCCAAGTTGCAAAGTCCGGAGGAAGAAGCCAAAGCCACATGGGTCCTGCAAATGCCCACATGAGCTTAAGAAGAAGTCAACCTAGTGACTTAAAAATCTAGAGCTTGTACATAAACTTTGATTAGTTAGGATTTTCTATTTTTGGTTTTGGATTTTTGGTTTTGTTCTGATAAACTTTAATTTTCAAGTCTTGGAAGTTATGGACTAACAGGTTTAGGTGCCAAGCATGACAAAGGATGAATAAAGGAAAGTCAAAGTTCTACAGGCAGTCGATATCTACTTGACGAGGTCAACATTGTCCATAGCTAGGCCAAGCCACACCAAGAAGTAGTGATCAACATAGATCACCCTAGAGCTGCGAGAACAAAGGAAACAACCGACATCAACGAGACCTTATCGACGTCGACCACATGTGGAAGGCTACCTAAATCGACCAACCTTGGAGTATAGTTGTTGTCGACATCGACAATACCCTGGTCAATGTCGACCACTGAGCAATGATCCCATGCACCTATTCGAATTTTTACGTATAAATCAAGTAAGTTTCTTCCTTTATCCTTATTTTATTACATTGAGTACACTATATTTTTTAAGTTTAGGGTGGGGGAAGAACTTGCTTACTTACTTACTATTTGATTAGTTCTTGAATTTCTCGTTACATGATTACTCTCCTATATGTTTTTAGATATTGTCGTTGGACGTATATTTGGTTTGTCTTTGTGCTTAATATCTATCTCCAAGGAAAGGTTTTGAGAGTAGTGAAAGGACTTACCACGATTGTGAAATCAAAAGAAAAGTGTCATGGAAGCTTTGACGAGACTCAGCGATGCAAAAGTGGATTCCATTAGAGATATTGCCCTTAAATTGCCTAGTAAAGGGAAGTCTCAATAATGTGCAGAATTTTTGAGAAAACCCTGAATAGAGGTAAATCATGTTAGTTTTGATATATGCAATGATAAGAGGATGGAGGACTTTATTTTCCATATAAGATGAATTTTTCCATCCTACCCATGCTTATTACCTTCACAAGATAGACATAATTGAGTCTTACATTATATTTGCTCCCAAAGTTCATAAATTGTCTATTTTCTTTACCTTATTACCCATCCAGAAGATTATTATGAGAATGGATGTTATGTTATGGAGATGGATATGTGAATATTTTGTGTTGTGTTGGAAATAATCTTGAATTTTATGGCAGAAGAATGATTTACAATAGAAAATTTAATGAGTGAAAGAAAACTCTGGTCATAAGGGAGTAAATTGATCGATCCTACTTGCTTGAGATGTTAGTTCGAACGAGATGAGACACAAGTTAAGGAGTCCGGAGCACTAAGTATCCGAGGCCATTCATGACACTCATTTTTGCGACTCACGAGAAGGCGGTGCTAAGGTTAGACATGTAAAAACATTGAAGTGAAAAGCGTAAAGAGTGATATCAAGAGAGGATGAGGGATGTAGGAATATCATAAAGTAGAAAGAGCATAAAAGCTTATGTGAAAATTGAAGTTTCAATATCGCCAAATTTAGCACCACATAGCCAAAAATCATCCCACCTCTATGTCTTTTACCTTTCATTCCTCTAAAGCTTGCATAAAGTCCTCTGGATTATTGTTGCTATATCACAGGAAATTATTTTTACATAACCTCCTTTTGTATGAGATATTTCTTATATACACAAGCATCCATTAGATGGCAAAAGTACCTTTGCGAGGATGGCAATTGATTATTTAAGGGTAATATAAGAATGGATCCATGATGTTGAGAGTTTTTGTTGGCTTCCATTGTATGACCATTAAAAGTATTGCTTGAGGACAAATAAGCTTAAGTATGGGGTGATTTGGTGTCCGTATATTTGACCATGTTTTATGGTTACTTTTATTCCGAATTATATCATTTATTTACATTCTAGGTTGGAAATTCTATTAAGATGTGTAGAATATGATTATTTACAAGATATGGAGGTCTACACAAGTTTTGGTTTAATTTCGCAAAATTTGGAGACAAATTGGAGCAATTACAAAGAAGGGGATACAGAAAGGAAGAGCTCGACCTCAACTGGACCTACTTGATGTTGACTAAAGATGTTCAAGAATCGACTACTAGAATCAAGGAGAAGAATGGTCGAAATTCAACCTTTACATCGACCACTGCTCGAGATCGAGTACAGCTGAGGAGTGCCCGACGTTGATGTAACGGCCCGGATATAAATATCCGGATTACGTTTCGAAGGTTGGATACCTTCGTTCGGATGTTAAAATTCAGGTATTAGTCGTTCCAAACCTCAAAAGATTAGTGGTTGAAAGTGGGGATTTCGAACCCCAAAGCAATCGAAGGGTCGTTGGGTACCCTTAACATGTCCTAAAGACTACGTCACAGAAATTCATTTGAACGAAAATGCGAAAGTGGAATTAAAGTACAACTTGCCATGGCGAGCCCGAGTCAAAACCAAATCCATAAAACATAGATTAAGGAAAGCCTTTAGCCAAGTTAGCGGGTTAGTCCGGTTGTTCGCATTCACCAAGGAGGATTTCCCACGTCATGGAAACATGGAGCAAGCATACCTAAAAATGAGTTGTGGAAGCGTTATCAGACCGAGACCCTCCAACGCACTCTGTCCCGCAAGAAAACATACACATACGCTATACCTATAATAAAGATGCTCTAATGCAGTACGAAAATTTAAATAACACAAGCATGTTGGCAATTTATATAATATGCAGAAAAACTGTAAAGACGCCCAAAGAATGTCAAGTGGCATATCCCCCAACACACTCTGTCCCACAAGAAAACATACACATACGTTTTACCTATAATAAAGATGCTCTAATGCAGTACAGAAATTTAAATCACACAAGCATGCTGGCAGTTTATATAAAATGCAGAAAAACTATAAAGGCATCCAAAGAATATCAAGTGGCATATCCCCCTTCTACCTCTACACCCATTCCCGTTAGTGCAGAGACTGGCCAGCTCGATGCTATAGCATATCAAATCATATCATCATATCATGCTCATACCCGATGGTGCTGGGCTATGTCATCATCATGCTCATATATCAACAAAACTGACTCGGGGCAAACCCGATGAGGCTGGGCTACCCTATGACCATAGCAAAGACTCTAGGACTCACAGATAACGGTTGTTCTGTTCTCAAACACACAGAGTAACCGAATGCTCATTCACAAGTGCAACCCTAGCATGATACTACATGACATGTTTTTAAAAGCATATGAAGCACCTAGAATATCATATGATCACAAGCAGGAAATTTCTCTTTCGAATTTGAGTAAGCCCATAAAGGAACTTACATGAAGAAGCGAAGAATCTATGAAATAATCAGCAATAGCAAGCAATCCAATCATGTCATAAATCACCTAGCATATAATATAAGATGTGCATAAGTCTACATCTAAGACACACAAGGCGCTCCTAATTATCATACATAACTTCGCATATTTCATAGGTCTCATTATCATCATCACCCTCATATCATATCAACTCACCTCATATCTTATCATATCATCTCGCATCTTGTCTCAACATCATCATCATTATCTCCTCACTCATAGCATCATATGACATCTCATTAATGTCATTATTGTCATCATCTCAACTCGTTATTATACCATATATCAAGCCTTTTAGAAAACATGTATCATTATCTCGTATATAAGTCATATTCATACTCTAATTAATTATCATATAACATATCCATAATTATCCTTATCAACTATATAATATAACATCACGTTTTACTTTAATAACATATCATAGTCTAACATCATAATTCACCTAGCATAATTTTCATTTGATACTCGTATAAGCTACCAAGTTATCCAACAAGTTAGACAAAGCAAGTCACTTTCCAAAGATTTCCCAAAACTCTTCTAAAATCTCAAGTTAGATCAAATCATTAATCAAAACACTTTCCCAATTCATACTTAACCCGAAAATCCATTTACAAGGCATTACTCTTGAAATCAACTTATTATTATTACTTTATCAAAACAAATCTGACAAGGTTAGGGTATTTCCAAACATCCTCATTTTCATTTATTAGATCAATTTCCGACTTTTGAAAATATTTTCCAAATTCCTTTTCCAATTCAACTTCAGTAACTTATTTTAAATCTCCAAATAATTCTAAGGCGCATAATATATTCTAAATACCCTTAATAATTAATTTTATCAAAATTAGTCCCAACCATTCTATTAACCGGCCCTTTATTTTAATTACCAAAAACCTCCCTTATTTTCTTAGTAATCCAAAACCGAGCTTATTTTATAAATTAGGCTCAAAATCTCATTTCTTTAAAACAACCCATTTTGACCCCAATTTAGCCCAATGATTTCCCAGCCCAAGCCCAACCAATCTCACTCTCATTTAAATTTTGGATTTCAGAAGAAAAGAAAGGAAGTGGGTCCCAGATAGGCTGATGATGTGGCGATGGCGGGGCCCGTGCCTTCTTATTCCTTCAGAGACTGGTTTCTCGCCTGGTTCGAAGAACCCATCGGAGCTCGATCGTTCCTCCTCCCGTCGCCCGTCCTCGGCTTCCTCGCTCTCCGGTGCTCGCTCTCGCCTCCTTCTCGCTCACTATCTCGCACCGCTCGCACTCCCTGATCTCTCGTTTGCCCTCAATCTCGCTGGAACATCGCTCTCACTAGACCCTCAGCCACTCTCAGGCTCACCGACGCCCTTTATCGACCATTATGAAGATAAAAGGAATCTAAAATGACACACATGAGAGAAGGAGAGAGGGTCGTAGCTCACCGAGAGGTTCGAAATTCCACAGGGATGCTCGTTGGCGGCACAGATGGGCTTCATCGGAGGCTTGAGGCTACGATTCTCAGCCTAGGACGAAGGGAGAGGTTAGAAAAGGGAAACCTTTACGGAGATTTAGGTCGAAAACAGATGAGAAGCCCTTACCGATCAATTGGAAGTGAAACAGGGGAAGCGACATCGGCTTCGGTGGCTGCTGTTGGGCGGCTCCGGGGTGGCTCGAGAATCGAAGGAGACTTAGCGTGGATAACTGTTGGTCCAGCCTCGTAGGAGGAAGTGATGGGGTGGGGGCGAGTTGCTGCTCGGCTTGACATTTTGGGAGGAGAATAGGGGTGCTCGGAAACATTGACTGTGGTGCTGGTGGAGCTGGGCGACGAAGACGTTTGAGGTGCTTGGCGTCTTCTTCCAAGAAGCAGAGAAGGATGGAGCTTCGGTGGTGTACGGTCCAAACGAAAACAAGGGATGAAGGATAAGGGAATGGGAAGCTTGAGTTTATGTGGGTAAATGGAAAATGGGTGAGCTGCTTTTGAAATTAAGAGATGGGGTTTTGAACACAAGGGAGGAAGAAAGTGGTGACAGACAAAAGAAGGGAACATGAGGGGGGGGGGGGGGTTGTTTTATTCTTTAATTGTTGTGCACTGCAGAGGAGTGGTTGTTGTCTTTCCTTCTTTGGTTCACTGTTGAGCACTCGGAAGAGGAATCGGGGAGGAGGTTGCTTGCTCAGAATGAGAAGAGCAGCTAGATTGGTCAACAATCAGAAATGGGTGGGAAGAAGGTGACAAAGGGTGTGGTCCTAAGGGAACTTCAAATACCCACAATAAAATAAACCTCAAAACCCGCTCGCTCGAACCGATCCTGACTCATTTAAAAAAAATTCAAATCAAACCTTTGAAATCGAAATAAAATATTTCGATAACAATCTCTACCATATTTTAAAAAAATATTAGGTCGTGGAAGCGGAAATGAAATCCGTCTGAAAACTCGTTTAAAAGTAATGCCGGAACTTGCTTCAGAAAATTTTAGTTAGAATAAATCGCTCGAGGACGGAAATTTTCAAATTTTTCTGGACTTCAAAACTAATCTATTATAATTCATTACCTAAATAGAAAATACTACTTTAAAAACTTCCGGTCTTTACATCATCAACCTCTAAAAACAAGTCTCATCCCCGAGACTAAAATCGTTTCCAAAATCGATTAAGTCTTTTTCAAAACATGGAACCCAACAAAATCATTCAAGATCCAGGTCAAGCCATTTTCAAAACCTCAAATACAAGAAAATCTTCCAAAAGGTCAAGTCAACTCTACCCATATCAGTCAACCAAATTTTCAGAACTCAAGAGGTGGAATCATCCACCTCTAAGAGCGAATCTCATATTCTCTTCCTAGGTTCATCTTTCAGAATCAGTCTCAACTATCAATCTCAAGATATCATCTTGGTTAACACAATCATCTCAAATTATCTCAGGATCTCATATATCAAAATAATCAAGCCAACCTATCAAGTTTCATCATGCTAACAACCATATCAAGGGTGGTATCCTACCATTATCATACAAGCAAGTCATTACACATCAAGAGGCTCATCACCAATCACATCATATCATCATATATTCTGTACATAACTATCAATCATATAAGCACAACGGCATAGAGATAAACATCGAAGCACACATCTCAAAACAAGGCACTAGGGTATACCCATCACTAGGTCAAGAGGTCTAAGTAATATCTACGCCAGGCTCCACATACGACGCGAGTAACTCATATGAAATTTCTCCATAGCTAGCCCAAATACTCTCCTTAGGACGCTCTACCAAAGAATGATCGGCCTCAACATGGAGGTGAGAATAGTAAAAAATATGGGTAGGATGAGGAACATACCGACGAAGCTGAGACATGAGAAGACATCGTGCACTCCAACTAAGGAAAGGGATAAAGCTAAGCGATAAGCTACCTCTCCAGAACCTCAAAAGGATCAACAACCTAGAGCTCGACTTGTCTATGATGTCAAACGGCGACCCCTGCCCCTCGAGTGGTGATACTCTCAGCCGTACGTGTGCTCCCACATCGAAGATAATCTCGGTCCTTATCAATGCCTCGGAACTCGTGAAAATGCTGCCAGAATATCGGAGTGAACTTTCCACCTCTGTCGGGAACTATCCTCTCAAGAACTCCATAGAGCCTTGAAATCCGTCGGATTAACTCCTCAGCTAGCCTCAAAACACGCCAAGTCTTTTGAATAGCAATGAAGTGCGCCTCTAGCATATTGCTCTTCCCCAAGTCCTGGGACCGGTGGGTTATGGGCCCACCATGCTTCCACTAAGCCGCTTGAGTACTATCCAGTTGACCGTTCTCTTCTCCATGTCGTCGCTCGTTGAAGGTAACGCAAGGATACTAAGCTAATGGAGGTAGGGGAGAGGTAATAGCGAACAACTCAGATTCTCTACGGAACGAAACATAGACCAGAACTGACTACGATGAGAATGAAAGACAAGATCACAACCCAAGAACGACAATAGTGCCCTTATGAAATTCTATGAGGTTATAATTGTGGCAAGCAAAACACATATGAATCAATCATGAAGCATACTAGTCACACCAATACACACTAACATGTACCTATCTCGAGGAATAACGACAACACATGTTGGTAGCAAGGAACATGATCGAGTTCTTCACGGACATACATGTAAGACAATCTAGTCACCTATCATTCCTCAAGTAATAGACGAGCTCGACATATTAAAAATCAAATATGCATGAATTCAACAATAAATCTGTGTGGTACAAGCCATGCAAAATATAGTAATATACGGGTATCATATGTATGGTTGGTTACTCATGTTCAATAAAATCCCAGTTGATCATATATACCTATCATCATAATCAATCCAAGTCCAATCCGTATAAATCATTGAATCATAAATCGTTTTTAAATCCCTTTTTATCAAATTATATAGCATCATATATGAATTTAAATCACATATATAAAATAACCCAACCAAGATTAAACCAAACTCGAGTCAACGCCCAAAGAAAGGAGAGAACCGACTCCGGCCAAGAGCGCAGACATGGTTTTCATCGTGATGAATTGGTCGCTCGGCACGGAGAAATCTAGTTCTTCGTCCCTCGTGAGTGATGCCTCTCACTACCGCGAAAAGCATCATTCTCTTCCTTTGTTCCTAGTTCTTGTTCGTCGCGGCAACCATGGTTTTACCATGGCGAAACAAGCAACTGTGAGCTCGCTTTTGATCTAAACTCGATCATTTCTTTTCCAACTACTCTCATCCTTTCCAATATCCTCCCCCGACCTCAAAAAACAGTTATAATAATAATTCTAAATGGTAATATAACTAACAATTAGATAAACGCTTAAAATCACATTTTTATATACCTCAAGATTTAATAAAGGATATTTAAATAATAATCAATTACTCATGTCGGATACACACATAGACAAGTCATATCAATATAGAATCCGATACTAAGATGCTCAGACATGCCATAGCACTATAAGAAGGAACATATAAGGGGGCACGGTAACTATCACATTATACAACAACGAGGTTTACATGATAAGAAGATGAGTATGACATGTAATCGTACGATGAGCTATAATAGGGAAGCATGTCCTACATGATACTAGTCAGTTATGATGTGGCATAAGTACAACCAAAGATGAGCACTGAGGAACAAGTTTAACACTAAAACCCATATTTCATGTATACTAGCATCTATCATGTCGTAGTGTATAAACATGCAATGTGGCACCCAATTGCTAATTAACATATGACTCGCAACTATATGCGTTCAACACAACAAGCATGGATTGACGATATATTCTAAGCAAAATTATAATGTGTGAACTTGGGCATGATTTTAACTATAATAGGGGGTGTGTAGTCAGACGAGGTACAAGCTACTAGAACACATACAATAAGCATCACAAGAGCATCATATGGTAAGACCAAAAAATCATATGAGACACACAGCTAAGCACATCATTAGTCATATTAATTAAGATACAAGGTTGTTGAGGCATAGCGTGATAACTAGATTACCAACATCAAACGGGCTCAGATAGTCATAAGATCGTATAAAGGGGGATATCATGGCTATCACAACCTAGGGCAAGTGTACTAGATGATGATACAATTTGAGCATGGGATTATGCAAGTCATATTCCTAAAGGCTTAGATTTCACATGATCTAGTAGTGCATGACAAGTCATAGCTAAATGAAAAATAAGGTGCATCGAATAATTTCATATAATGACATGGGGAGTAATAGAAGTTCAAGAAAGACTACCATTTGCAACCAACATCAATGTATATATGGAGAATATAAGCAAGTATAACAGATGAATCATGCACATGCCATAATGCAAATCAGGATAGTGCTCCTAAGGTGTCATGCTTCGAGAGAACATTACGCTATATTTACACATATAAAGGTAATCATGCGAGTGTCTAGCAACCATCATGGTGTGTGTGTGCTCATGCAAAGGTCGCGGTCTCCACACATATAAAGATATTGTCTCAAGAAAGGGTGTACCAAGAGGTGTAACATATCCTAGTGAGGTCATCAGAGTATAAGATGAATGATGGCAAGATGATCATCTAAGGTGCCACTAGATGCTAAGATGCAGGGGAACAACATGACATTAGGAATGCAATATTCGCATACATAAATTAGACAATTAGAGTATATATCCTCATGATAAGTTATATTTTAGAAGAAATGCGTCCTATATGGTACTAATAGCATACACGGAATCTAGATACAAGGTGGTGTGTGAACATGTAGGGTATCAACCTATTCATTATTAAAAGCATAAAAGAATGTCATGGGGCATGGAGGAGCAGAATCATAAGACAAGTAGGTAGGCATGATACTAGTTGGAATCTCAGAAGGCATAATGAGCATTGAGTTATAACACCAATCATATTTCAATGACATAAGGGACGAATATCAATACTATTGGGGAACTATTTTAATTAAGTAGGAGGAGATAATAAAGCAAGTAGGCCACAAATTTACACAAGCCACAAGTCATGGGCCATACAGGATACTAATGTCTCGATGAAAGGCGTAAATGTGCAGCATATGATACATGTACGTTACACTACTTAGCACCAACATACACAAGAGGTTAAGACAATCGTAACGCAATCATAGGGAAGCAAGGAAGAAACATAGCGGGGGACAACACGAGCCTAAGATAGTGTGACTTCACATGGTGATAAGGGATATACACACATGGGTATAAATCAATCAATATATGTACGGGGCATGTATTTAGTATAGAAATGAATCAAGTCGTGCAACATAGTAATGTATCAAGACATGTAAACACAGATAGGGCTACCATTTTAACCAAACAAAGATTTCCAAGGGCAATATCGACTTATCCCCACAGACTCAAAACCCATTTCATGTGGAATGCTTGTGTGACTTATTTTGAGAACATAGAAGGGTAGTCAAATTACTCCCGAAAGAAGATGACGGAGTTCGTGTAGAATCTCATGACAAGGAGACACCAGTTGACCACTGCGAGAATCGAGGAGGATGACTCCACAAAACAAATCGGCCCATAGTCTTAGAATCATTCAAAGTTGATACTCTAGCACACTGACCATCTCGTGGCATGACCTATGGTGTCAAGTACCATACTCATCAAATGCTCAAGTAGTCAATGTTCCTAAACCCAATTCCCGTATATGATTAGATTCCCAATTCCATTTCCGTGAAAAGACATCGATACCATAAGGAACGACTCGATCAAAATACCAATTGAGACATAGAAGAAGATAGAAGGGGAGGAAATCTGAATGAAAGGAATAGACATCTCTCAACCATCACCAACCTTTAACCAAACTTCATCGAACCAGATACAAAACGAAAGGGGAAAGACACCAACAAGTAAATCATGGAGGAGACCGCTCTATAAGAAAGAAATTCTGACTATACCGAAAGGAAATGCTCCCTCGCTTATCCCACTCACATAGAGATGCAACACTTAGTTTAAGTATATCAACGAATTTCTAGTTCTAGCACAATAGCACTCAGCACAGAATCAGTTAGTGACAATTATAATGATCTCCTTCAAGGGAGATCGCCCTCAGGTCCAATTGATATAAAACACGTCAAGCTATCTAATGTCGCTCTTCGAGGAGCGACTGACCGGCGTGGCAAATACCTCACGATCTCTACCTAACTCGCTACTCCAACCACCGCGGTGCAATTCCTTGGAGTCTTTCAGGCCCATCTGTAAAGAATAAGCTATATTTTGCCTACACGTTCCCAACTACATCCAATAGGGATGGTCTAGCGCCTTTTCTACCCTTTCGACCCCCTTTGTGAATTCTCTTATTTATTAGGCCGAGTTCACATTTAGTCCGTTTGAGTTAGTCATATTAAGTTCATTTTCCCCTTTAAAACTCTTTCAAATCCTTTTGAAATTCATGGGCCGTTTTTTCAAAACATACACTGGACCCTTGCGTACCCGAATTGCACAACATGGCTCTGATACCAACTTTGTAACGGTCCGGATATAAATATTCGAATTACGTTTCGAAGGTTGGATACCTTCGTTCAGATCCTGAAATTCAGGTATGGGTCGAGGTTTCCAACCTCAAAAGATTAGTAGTTGAAAGTGTGGATTTCGAAGCCCAAAGCAATCGTAGGGTCGTTGGGTACCCGTAACCTGTCCTAAAGACTAAGTCGCGGAAATTCATTTAAACGAAAATACGAAAGCGGAATTAAAGTACAACTTGTCACGGCGAGGCCGGGTCAAAACCAAATCCATAAAACATAGATTCAAGAAAGCCTTTAGCCAAGTTAGCGGGTTAGTCCGGTACTTCGCATTCACTAAGGAGGATTTCCCACGTCATGGAAACATGGAGGAAGCATACCTAAAAACGATTTGTGCGGGCGGGGTCAGACCGAGACCTCCCAATGCACTCTGTCCCACAAGCAAACATACACATACACTATACCTATAATAAAGATGCTCTAATGCAGTACGAAAAGTCAAATCACACAAGCATGCTGGCAGTTTATATAATATGCAGAAAAACTGTTCAGGCGCCCAAAGAATGCCAAGTGGCATATCCCCCTCCTACCTCTGCACCTCTTCCCGTTAGTGCAGAGACTGGCCAGTTCAATCCTATAGCATATCATATCTTATCATCATATCGTATATCATGCTCATAGCATATCAAATCATATCATCATATCATGATCATGCCCGATGGTGCTGGGTTATCTCATCATCATGCTCATATATCGACAATACTGACTCAGGGCAAACCCAATGAGGTTGGGCTACCCTATGACCCTAGCAAAGACTCTAGGACTCACAGATAACAGCCGTTCTGTTTTCAAACACACAGAGTAACCGAATGCTCATTCATAAGTGCAACCCTAGCATGATACTACATGGCATGCTTTTAAATGTATACGAAGTACCTAGCATATCATATGATCACAAGCAGGAGATTTCTCTTTCGAATTTGAGTAAGCCCATAAAGGAACTTACTTGGAGAAGCGCGGAATCCAAGAAATAATCAGCAATCGCAAGTAATAAAAAATCATACCATAAATCACCTAGCATATAATATAAGATGTGCATAAGTCTACGTCTAAGTCACACAAGGAGCCCCTAACTATCATACATAACTTCACATATTTCATAGGTCTCATTATCATCATCACCCTCATATCATATCAACTCACCTCATATCTTATCATATCATCTCGCATCTTGTCTCAACATCATCATCATTATCTCCTAACCGATAGCATCATAAGACATCTCATTAATGTCATTAATGTCATCATCTCAACTTGTTATTATACCATATATCAATCATTTTAGAAAAAAGTATCACTATCTCGTATTTAAGTCGTATTCATACTCTAATTAATCATCATATAGCATATCCATAATAATGCTTATCAACCATATAATATAACATCACGTTTTACTATAATAACACATCATAGTCTCACATCATAATTCACCTATCATAATTTGCATTTAATACTCGTATAAGCTACCAAGTTATCCAACAAGTAAAACAAAGCATGTCACTTTCCAAAGATTTCCCAAAACTCTTCTAAAATCTCAAGTTAGATCAAATCATTAATCAAAACACTTTCCCAATTCATACTTGACCCAAAAATCCATTTACAAGGCATTACTCTTGAAATCAACTTATTATTATTATTTTATCAAAACAAATCTGACAAGGTTAGGGTATTTCCAAAAATCATCCTTTTAATTTATTAGATCAATTTCCGACTTTCAAAAATATTTTCCATATTCCTTTTCCAATTCAACTTCAATAACTTATTTTAAATCTCCATATAATTCCACAGCGCATAATATATTCTAAATACCCTTAATAATTAATGTTATCAAAATTAGTCCCAACCATTCTATTTTGTACAAACCGGCCCTTTATTTTAATTACCAACAACCTCCCTTATTTTGTTAGTAATAAAAAACTGAGCTCAGTTTATAAATTAGGCTCAAAATCTCATTTCTTTAAAACAACCCATTTTGACCCCAATTTAGCCCAATGATTTCGCAGCCCAAGCCCAACCAATCTCACTCTCATTTAAATTTCGGATTTCAGAAGAAAAGAAAGGAAGTGGGCCCTAGAGAGGCTGATGATATGGCGATGGCGGGGCCCGCGCCTTCATCTTCCTTCAAAGATCGGTTGCTCACCTTGTTTGAAGAACCCGTTGGGGCTCGATAGCTGCTCCTCCCGTCGCCCGTCCTCGGCTTCCTCGGCTTCCTCTCTCTCCGGTGCTCACTCTCGCCTCCTTCCCCGCTCACTCTCTCGCACCGCTCGCACTCCCTGATCTCTCGTTCGCCCTCAATCTCGCCAGAACATCGCTCTCACTAGACCCTCAGCCACTCTCAGGCTCACCGACACCCTTTATCAACCACTATGAAGATGAAAGGAATAAAAAATGACACACTGAAGGAGAGAGGGTTCAAGCTCACCAAGAGGTTTGAAATTTCATCGGGATGCTCGCTGGCGGCATGGTTGGGCTTCGTCGGAGGCTTGAGGCTGCAATTCTCAGCCTAGGACGAAGGGAGAGGTTAGAAACGGGAAACCTTTACGGAGATTTAGGTCGAAAACGGATGAGAAGCACTTACCGATCAATTGGAAGCGAAACAAGGGAAGCGACATCGACTTCGGTGGCTGCTGTTGGGCGGCTCTGGATTTTTGTTGAAAATTTTTTAAAAGTGCAATTATCATGAGCTCATGTATGAGCATGCACTATTAGATGAGTTGAAGCATCAGCTAAGACAACCTTTTTTTTGTTAGACCTCTTTAAGTTGATTCATCACAAACACTTTTACTCCTTTTCTCTTGTTATTTGATTGTTTAGTAAGCCCTGGCATTACCTTGAGATTCATAAGTTTAAGTCCTTCTCTTTGCTTCTTTCCATACTGTTGACACAAATATCAAAGTATAAATTTCATCTTCAATAATGATTTTTTTTTGTTGGACAACCAATGAACATTGTTTAGGGTCACTAGTATCTTTTGAGTAATGTGATTGCTTGGTTTAAATGAAGTGAGCTTTGCGTTTTGTATCCATAAGTTGGCTCCTTCCCCTTCTCTGATCGATCCATTGTTGGTTGAGGAAGAAAAGCTTCAAAATATTAGATCGTTGCGCTTTGTTTTGTATTTATTTTTCCATACGAAATCATCCTGTCTCCAAATAGAGCAGATTCAACCAAGGAATTCAGGACTGAAATTAACATACCTTGGATCCAGATCCTGTTATAAAAATTCCTAGGATCCGAATTCCGTTATGCCCAGGTCTAGGTAAAGTTCATTAGGACACAATATTGCAGCTTCTTGCACCCTTAAGGAAAGATCGACCTATTCTCTCCAATCTGTTTACACCAATCATGTCTTCTCATTGTTTGCAAATGCATAGCTATATTAGATATACACTAATGTTTTGAGTTGAACATTATATGTTGTTGACCAAATTCTCTTGAACTTTTTGACAAATTAGCAATTTAGCATTGAATCTCAAAACATGGGTTCTGCAGATCGATTTGACTGGGGTAAGATTTGTTGTTTCAGGCCGTTCATTTTTCCAATCACTTGTCGTGTCTAGTCTTCTCTTATAATTTTTATGCCTATTAGCTCAATCGGTAGAGTGATGTGCTCATGCACAGACATGCAGGTTCAAATCCCGCATAGGCAAATATTAACTTAAATGAAATTATCATTCATTCAACAAAGTAATGGGCAACCTTCTTACATAAACAAATTAAAGTAGCAAAAACACCAAGGAATGTACACTTTCACCGCCTTTGATTTTTTAGTGTTTTTTATTATTATTTTTGCCCGTATTAATACACCAAACATGTATTTTTTGCGATGAAAATATACTTTTATCGCCTTACAATTATGCACTTGTGCCATAGTTTTCTCTATACCACTAGTGACAAAATGTTCCTCGTAAAATATAAACTTTTGGTGAGGAATTTAAACTTTTATCACAATTGAATTTAGGGCATTTTCTCAATTTTAACACAAACAAATAATGACGAAAATGGAATTCCTCACTAAATGATATTTTTAGTGACAAATTATTTCTCTAGAAACACATATTTTTAGCAAGAAATTCAAATATTTATCGCTAATAAATTTTGTGGGTTTTGCAAAATTTCCACCAAATATTTAACAACAAAATTAAAATTACCTCGATAAATGTATTTTTAGTGATGAAAATATTCCTCAATAAAAACTTTAAATTTGTCGTTATTGCTCTTACACTTTAGATGACTACAATATGGCAACAATTAGCGATGAACCGAAAAATTTGTCGTTGATTGTCATTGTAGCAAGGAATAATGGTTGCTAACCAATGACCCCTTGCCCTAGTGGAAAGGGAGAGGTAACCATTGCAAGAGGACAAAGGTTCAAATCCCGTTATTTACATCTTTGTGTTCATTGGCTTGGGTGAGCCTGCCGCCTGGCTTACCCGATTCGCGTCCTTTGCTGGCTAGGGCTCGGACTGTGGGGGATTAGTCGACAACATCGGAACCCCCACGTCACAAAAAAAAAATACTCTATGGTTGCTGCTTGTCTTGTGACCCTACAGTTTGAACATGATAAGCACGTAAATCAAGTGTCTGACAGGTGGTCTAGACAGACTGAAGGTATCGTTTGTCTTCCTATAATAGCTTGTTATGGCTTTGCTACCGGAGCTATAAACTGTTTTCACCATTCAAGCAATTTGTATTATTTGCTGGTGATCCCCATTGTCATTACAGTAGGTGTTGTTGCTAATATTTTTTTAATCATCTATCATTTCTTGGTGTATTAAAGTTTTACATGCATCAATATTGCTAGTATTTTTCTTAATCAGCATTTAGATTGAATCAGATGCTTGAGATGCTACATGGCAAAATGGTTGAGGTGCTTTGTAGCTATACCAAGGTCCAGAGTTCAATCCCCAACGCACGTCCATTATGGCGTTTTCAATTAATTGGCTAGGCGTGTGTGCTGCAAGCACGGGTGTTGCGACTGGGAGAGCATGGGAGCGCGCGTGTACAACTGGATGGGCGCGTTTTTCAATATAAATTTATATTACTTTAGTCCGACAAATCAAATTACTTATTTTCTTCTTACCGGTAGTGTGTATATATATATATGTATATATATATATATATATATATGTATTTATATGTGTGTGTATAGACACACAGAGGAAGAGAGAGAAACTATCTCGATGATCGATTATGGATTGACCTCCTAAATATCAGACAATTTATATATCATCTATAAGGATTACTCTTTTTTTCATATCATCTATAGGGAATCATACTGAATTTTCAAAGGGATGTTTCTTTCAAACAAGTTACTCTATGGTTGATGCTTGTCTTGTGACCCTTCGGTTTGAACATGATAAGCACACAAATCAAGTGTCTGGCAGGTGGTCTAGACAGACTGAAAGTGTCGTTTGTCTTCCTGTAATAGTTTGTTGTGGCGTTGCTACCGGAGCTATATACCGTTTTCACCATCCTGTTGGAATATGGTTGTCCCACATCGGTAATATAGAGAATACTTGAACAACATATAAGGTTGAAGGGCTACTCCTCTCATTGCCAATTGGTTTTGAGATGGAACCCCGTTGGGTTTATGTGTTGTTCGAGTCTCCCGTATGTGGGCCCGCACACACGACCTCCCTCCAGCTTGTCTTAGCCCAGCCTACTATGTTTCTGTCTTAGCCCCACCGGGCCCAGCCGACTATGTTTCACAAGTGTAAATAGGTTGTAGAGACGCACATCCTTTTAAACCTCTTTTAATGAGATGACTGATGTTGATGACCATCAATATTGGGCTTTAATCATCTATCATTTCTTGGTGTATAAAAGTTTTAGATGCATCAATATTGCTAGTACGGAGTATTTTTTTTTTTAATCATCACTTAGATTGAATCAGATGATTGTGATGAGTTCAATAGTTTTTAGAAGGTGTTATTTTGAAAGAATGAATTGACCAGCGAGAGCAATAGAGTGAAATGACCAAACATCAAATTGTATATTAAATTGATCATCCTACTAACTATGCTTGTTACATAAGCACTACTATCTTTAACACTTTTCTACTGGCCCTGCAGTTTTATGTGTTAGTACGCCAAGTAATTTTCTTGTTGAAATTTTTCCTTAAATTTGGTAAATAAAAAGCGGTCATTCGGGGTTCGAATCGGGGACCTTTGGGTATTACCCACTAGTTCTTTCCGATTGAGCCATTTGTTGACATTTTCCCTACTTCATAGGATGGAACACAATGTAGCTAAATTGATTAATATAATTGTTATTCTTCTATTAGACCTATTTGGGTGTTCCTCGATTTTCATGTCCAGAAGTTCCTATCCTAATAGTAGACTGCATTTTATTCAACCTATTCCTAGTTACTCGGGTCTGCTTGTCGTCAAACCTGAAACTCCAGTTTGTTATATATGAAACAATGGCAAAGTAACTATCTAGTTTTACTTGTTATTTGACCATTGTCTCATTTTTTTCTTCTTATGCCGCTCCATGTAGAAGGTTGGTGTAGGTTTGTCATTTTGAGCGTCGTTGCAATGAGAATATGCACATGCTATGGCCAATATCATGTTAAACCAAACTCCGAGGAAGCCATTGTCCGTCACCTTTCACCAAAATAATTTTAACAACTTGTGGAAATTCTTCTTTGAGATTTACTGAGCACTTCTATCAAATAACAAAATGTGCTAATTTGTTGACACTTAAGATGCTAACTTTATAATAGATGATGCTTTTAAAAGTAAGTACATGAACCATTAGGCATCATCACTAGACTTTGTTGCATTTCTATCTCATTCTTCAAAAATATTCTTATTACGATAATCTTTTGCAACCCTCATCAAAGTAATGTCAAAATTCTTCTTGTTGCAAGTCAATCTCACTTGATTATCATGGAACCTCCTCAAAAAAAAAAAAAAACTATACAAGCATTATTCTCATTTGTATATTTTTGTATATTTATCCGATGATTATTTGAAGGATGTTGTAGTGTAGTTTTTATTTTCAAATATGATAACGAAGAGGTTAGGGACCGGTCGCTCTCTTCTGTTGATTAGAATACACATGTTGATGGATTCCCACTATGAGATATAAAGGGTTAGAAAATGATTATGAAACATCAAAGTTTTACACTTTCTAAGCTTATAAATCACTCCAACATATTTTCATACTCCATATGTGAGATACACAACCCTCAACTTTAAGGGTAGTATAATTTTATCATAGGGTAACCTGTGACCTCTCATTACTAATAACAAATCCACCGATTAGTAATGTAAAATATTTAATAATATATATGTGGGGTAAAAACTAAGAAGTCAATGTTTCTTTAATAAACTATAAATAGCTAACGAGTAACTTCATGGCACTTTCGTCTACTACATTAAGAAACATCACAAGAGATTTCTCTTCTCTTTTCTTGTCAGGCCTAACTTGATTAAACTAAAAACGATTAGAAAATGATCATGAAAGATCCAAGCTTTACACCTCATAATCTTAATATTAGAATATATGTATAAATCATTTTTATATATACCTCATATGAGATATGCAATCCTCAACTTTTAGACCTAAAAAATGTTAAGGTTATCATCAACCTATATAGTCTTGACCTACTCAATCTCAAACATCAACAATGTAGAAGCTATCTCGATGATCAATTATGGATTGACCTCCTCGATCTCAAACAGTTTATGTATCATCGATCTATAGGATTACTCTTCTCTTTTTTTTTTTTGTATCGGACCTAGTTTGATTAGAACTAAAAATGGCTAGAAAATAATTAATTATGAAAGATCCATGATTTACACTTTCTAATCTTATAAATCTATTTGATGTACTTTAATATACCACTTGTGAGATACACAACCCTAAACTTTAGGTATATTACAATTTTATCATGTGGTTATATATGGCTTCTTTTTACTAAAAATATGTTATTTATATGATGAGAATCTCACTAAAGTACTTGAGCAACCCAACTGAGAATTATAACGACGGTATCAAACCAGCTTTGCTTACAGTGAACTTCATTGAAGTGAACATAAAGAGCCATCGAGGATGCAGTTGACCACAAATGCTCCCGCCTTGAAAGGGATTTCATGTCCCTGAGCAATTCCTCGATGTTGGGCTCTCGAATATAGCATATCATCCACTACAGCTCCTAGGAGTGAATAATGGCTCCTCTAAAACCATAATGATCTTTGATGGTGGATCGACCTCGTCAATCTCACTGGACAATGTACGTAGGAACCAACTTGAGCATCGATGGTGGATTGACCTCCTCAATCTCAATGGGTAGTGCTTGAACTATATCGGGGATTGCTCTTCTCTTTGCATGTCAGATCAACCCCCTCAACGTCGGGAACCAACTTACTCTTATCGTTTACTATTCACGCATGCGCACACACATGGTGTTTTAGAGTTTATTTCCTTCCTCTTTTCAATAAATGTGACATTTTTATATATTGCGCTAAAACACAACATTTGTCCTATATATTTTGCACATATAACATCACTTCTACATATTTTCATATACCCCATATGAGATATGCAACCCACAACTTTGGAGGGCATGCTCTTCTCTTTTCATGCATGGCTACTTAGCTTGATTAAAATTACAAAGATTAGAAAACAATTATAAAATATCATAGCTTTACCCTTTCTACTCTTATAAATCACTTCAATGTACTAGCTTCCCAACAAGTCGTGATTGTCAAACCACACAAAACTAGCCCAAGGATTGATAGCCAACACCGTCTCCTTCTTGTCATCGCATTTGTCTGTCTCTTTATTGAGATCTTGCCTGGAGGATTCTGATTAACCCTGAGACAAGGTATATATATATATAGGGTTGGGTTCGGGTGAGAAGGAACGGTTCGGTAAGAAGGAAAGAAGTGATTTGATTGGTGGATAAATTAAAAAAAACTCGTCAACCAATGATAGCATGACTGCTGACATACCGCAAATGTGTGAATCCGCGTGTGCAAACAATTCTCATTCGCACATACCGCGCTTCCCAACACGCGCCCACCACTGCATTTATTTAAAAGGCATGAAAACAGGAAGCTATATTCCAGGAATCGAACTCAAGGTCTGGCTTTCATCCCAAACGACACCAACCACTAGACTAAATGATCTTCTTTAGAATTATCTACATCTATCATTATTTATTACTTATTATTCAAAACCGATTTAAATATATTCTAATTCCAATTAAAATATTTTCATATAAATTAATTGATTAAACATGATGAGACATTCTTCTTTTATTTTCTATTAATGTTTATTTTTTAATTAATTATTTATTTATTTTTAAAATAAAATGGTTCATTAACCAATACTATATATTTCATGAACCAATACTATATATTTTATGAGCCACTACCCTTTATTTCATAAACCACTACTATTTAATAATTGTAAAATTTTCACTCTTCTTTTATTTTCTTTTAATGTTTATTTTTTAATTATTTATTTATTTATTTTTAATATAAAATGGTTCATGAATCAATACTATTTATTTCATGAACCAATACTATTTATTTGATGAACCACTACTCTTTATTTCATGAACCACTAATCTTTATTTCATGAAACCCTACTATTTAATAATTGTAAAATTTTCATTCGTCTTTTATTTTATTTTAATGTTGATTTTTTAATTATTTATTAGTTTGTTTTTAAAATAAAATGGTTCATGAACCAATACTATTTATTTCATGAAAAACTACTATTTAACAATTATAAAATTTTCATTCTTCTTTTATTTTAGTTTAATGTTTATTTTTTATTTATTTTTTATTTATTTTAAAATAAAATGGTTCATGAACCAATACTATTTATTTGATGAACCACTTGCTATAAAACACCTAAACCGTTTGGTATTAAAAATTTATTTGATGAAGCAATACTCTTTATTTGATGAAGCAATACTCTCTATTTAGTCACTGAACCAATCTTTATTTAGTCACTGAACCAATCTCTATTTAGTCACTGAACCACTCTCTATTTAGTCACTGAACCAATCTCTACTTAGTCACCGAACCACTCTTTATTTAGTACTGAACCAATCTCTATTTAGTCACTGAACCAATCTTTATTTAGTCACTGAACCACACTTTATTTAGTCACTAAATCAATCTCTATTTTGTCACTGAACCAATCTCTATTTAGTCACTGAACCACTCTTTATTTAGTCACTGAACCACTCTCTATTTAGTCACTGAACCAATCTCTATTTAGTCACTGAACCAATTTCTATTTAGTCACTGAACCAATCTCTATTTAGTCACCGAACCACTCTTTATTTAGTACTGAATCAATCTCTATTTAGTCACTGAACCAGTCTCTATTTAGTCACTGAACCAATCTCTATTTAATCACCGAACCACTCTTTATTTAGTACTGAACCAATCTCTATTTAGTCACCGAACCACTCTTTTATTTTAATGCTTATTTTTAATTATTTATTTGTTTTATGAGCTAATACTATTTATTTGATGAATCACTACTCTTTATTTGATGAACCACTATTATTTAATAATTGTAAAATTTTCACTATTCTTTTATTTTCTTTTAATACTAGTATTTAATAATTGTAAAAATTTTATTCTTCTTTATTTTCTTTTAATGTTTATTTTTTAACTATTTATTTATTTGTTTTTATTTATTTATTTAATGAACTAATAATATTTATTTGATGAATCACTACTCTTTATTTGATGAACCAATACTATTTAATAATTATAAAATTTTCACTCTTCTTTTATTTTCTTTTAATATTTATTTTTTAATTATTTATTTATTGATTTTTAAAATAAAATGATTCATGAACTAATACTTAAAAAAGCCCTGAACCACTTGGTATTAAACGTCTGAACCACTTCGTATGAAACCCCTGAACAACTTAGTATTAAAGCCCTGAACCAATTGGTATAAAACTTGTAAAGGCTCGGATTTAAATCCTAATTTATCGGAAAAATAAAATTTAAAATTCAATTAAATCGGATTTAAAACCCGTTTAACAGATTTCGACCTGAATTTAAATGTTTGACGAACGATTCTGTCTTTTCGCCTCGAAAAATTTAAAATAAAATCGGATGGTGATATCCTTTTAAGTTTTAACAATCTAATTGATCGGGAAAGCGAGAGTCGAGGAAACTAACATTCGGGGATTAATTTCGGGATTCGAAATTCGCGTATTCGGGATTTAATTCCGGGTATTGTTTACCCAAACCCACACACCACCCTCAGCCACTCTCACCCACTCCCCCCGCAACCCGAGCCCATTCCCGTAGTCCCTACTCCCTCCTTCCCTATATCATCGTCCATCATCACCATCGTCCATCATCACCGTCGTCCATCATCACCATCGTTCTCCCTCCTCCACCACCTTGCCACCACCACTCCACCTTGCCGTCACCACCAGGAGCCACCAGCGCAGCCTTCGAGCCGCAGCCAGCACCAGACGCAGCCCCGGAGTCCCCTAGCGCAACCACCGAGCCACCGAACCATCTCCTCCTCTGATTTGGCAAGCTAACTTCCGGTAAGCCGTTCTCGTCCGTTTTCGATCGGAATTGTTCCCGAGCTTCACCATCGCGCTAACCAATATGCGGTGCAGGACCGACAAGCCATCGCGAGCCACCGAAGGCGCCTAGAACTCCGATCGAGAGCTCCGAAGTCGCGAAAAATCCACCGGTGAGCTTCCACTTTCTTCCTAGTTTCGATTCGTTTTTCGAGCCTATTTGATGTTTAGATTAGTCGGGAGTGAGTGAAGGCTGAGTGCGGGATGAGAGGGGGTGAAAATGGGGGAAAACCCGAGCTCCAACGACGAGGACGATCCAGTCCGTCGAGCGGAGGTTGAAGATGAAGGCCGCGGCGCGGCCAAGCTAGCCGCGGTGCGGCCAAGCCGCGGGCGCGGCCAAGCAAGCCGCGGCCAAGCCGCGGCCGCAACAGTCTGGCAGCGGCCGCGACACTGTCCACTTGGACCGGTTTAGGCGCGACTTCTTGGGCTGGTTTTATAATTTAAAATTAATTATTTAATTAACTAATATTATTTGAAGATTAAAATATAAAATATTATTTAGGGTATTTTAAATAAAATATAATATTATTGGAGGTTTAAAATATAACATTATTTGGACTTGGAGGTTTAAAAAGAATTTGGAAAAGAATTTCAAGGTCGAAAAGTGATTTAATAAATAAATTGATAAAGGGAATTTAGCGAGTATTTTCAAGGGTCGGAATTCTTAACTGTTTAATCCGGAATTGAAACGGTTTTGGAACTAACTTGGGATTAAGACTTATTCGATGACTGACTAGCATGATAATAAAATCGTTTGACTAACGGTATGGTAGGTATGATCAATAGCATGATATTGTGGTGATTTTTAGAAGAGATTTAATGATCGATACTTGTGATGATAATGATATATGTCCTTATGGAGAGTATGAGTATGGAATAGTAATATGCGAATTTGGCTACGAATGATATAGAGGTTATCTTAAGCTGATAAGATGACGGATTATATATGTTGAACGGTATGAGATGGGAGATGATTGATCAGGATGAACTGGAAGTATGATGGATGCGAACTTGTTTATTTATCTGTTTGTATGAGTGTGTGATATATGTGTTCAGAGAGATTGTAGAAGTTTACTCAGTATATTCTCCTTATGTAATTAGGTGATATTCTGTTATCGTGACTACTGTGTGCTAGATTCTTCTTTTGTTGATCTTCTAGCCATGTAAGTACCTCCGGGGCTTACTCAGTAACCAGGACCTCCTGCCTGATGTGTCATATAGTATGTAGGTGTTGCATATGCATAAAAGCATGTCATGTAGTATCATGCTTAGGAATTGCACTTACGATTGAGCATTCTTATTCTGCATGCGTTTGAATGCAGAACGACCGTTATCTGTGACTCCTAGTGTCGTTGTTAGGGTCATAGGACAGCCCAGCTTCATCGAGTGTTGTCCTCCTTGAGTCATTTATATATGTATCACGAGATACGAGATGAGCATGAGATACGATATGACGATGAGATGTGATATGCTATAGCATCGAACTGGCCAGTCTCCACCCTATCTAGAAAGGGGGTGGTGGTAGAAGAGGGATATACCACTTGGTATTCTTTGTTAAGGCCTTACTTCATATTTTGTATATATATGAATTAGGAGCATGATAGTGTGGTTAACATTTCAGTACCGCATGAAGGCATTCTTATTCTAGGTATAGGCGTATTATATATCCTCAGCGCGGTCAAAGGACCCGCAGGCGAACACTTGGCCTGACTTGGTGGTATAGTTTCAGGTACCCGTTCCATTCCTTGATTTCGTGCTGTTATGACGGGGTCCATTCATATGGCGGAGAGTGAGTGTTTGAACCCTGACTTCACCAAATTCACACTTTTGGGATTTCTTCCTAATTATACTCTGTTTTGATCCGACTCTGCCGCGACACTGGTTGTATTGTTTCAGAATTTATGTCCTTTGTATGATAAAAGATTTTTCGCTTTGTAGACTTAGGATAGGTACAGGGGTTACCCCGGGGTCTCCAGCAGACCTTCCGAATTTGGGTGCGCAATCCCGCTTTAAACTACAAATCCTTGATTTCAAACCTTCAACCTGTACTCGGGGCGCAAGATCCTAACGAGGGGTTTTATCCCTCGAAACGTAACTTAGGAATCATAATCCCGGGCCATTACAAAGGTGGTATCAGAGCCGAGGTTTTGCAATCCGAGTACAATAGGTTGAAGATGGTTTTTAAAATCGCCCAATGATTTCAATTGATTTTGGAAAATGTTTAAAGGGAAAAATGAATTTAATCGGACTTAAAACCTAAATGAATAAAGGGGAAACAATCTCGTGGGTAGAGACCAAAGCGATAGACCTCCCTTATGGATGTAGAACTCGGGGAACGGTAGGCAAAATACTAGCTTTTATTTACAGATGGGGCTGGAAGACTCCAGGAAGTTTGCACCACGGAGGTTGGAGAAGCTGGGTTAGGAGGCCGTGAGGTATTTGCCCCTTCGATCAGCCGTCCCTCGAAGGACGGCATAGATCGTCTCTGTGTTTACATATGCAATTGGGCCTGAGGGCGATCCTCCTTGAAGAGGATCATATTAATATCGTTGATTGCTTCCGTACTGAGTGCTGTTATGCTTAAGATAGAGAACTATTTGGTGTGCCGTAACTTGAACATGTAAATGACTGAATGTGCAAACAGGATAGCGGGAGAAAACTTTGTCCTTATGTAGTCAAAATTCCTTTCTTGTCGGAATAGTCCTCCCATAGTTCAACCCCCATGATGATTCCGCTTCCGTCATCCATCACACCAAAACATCCAGGCTTGTAGCAAGGTCGAAAAGCGTCTGCCCTCCCTGTTTCGAACCCTGTTCTATTCTAGCATCGATGCTTCTATCGAGTCTCATACCTAAGATTATGTCCACGTGAAATTTGGGTTGGTCAACTAACTACCTTCGAAAATCGTGTCGAATTTTAGGGATACCTAAGTATGTTAGGGAAGGCGATTATTGAAATGATCCGAGTTAGAAGTGAGTTGTCTTATGGAGTCATCCCTCTCAATTCTTATAATGATCAACCGTGTCTTCTTGCCACAAGAGTCTAAACACGAGTTCTACCCTTCCCTCTCATAAGCAGTGTGAATGTCCTTGTGTCCTACCGAACGAGCCATACTAGCGTCCACGGGGAAATGGGGTGATGAGTCAGTGATTGCCCTTGAAGAATTCTGTCAGGTTATGATAGTAGCCCTCTTTGTGATTGCATGACATGACTTATTAGTATACTCCAGCATGACTTGCCATATATCTTGCATGATTACCCTTATGAATGAATATATATGCCGAATGTATGAATCCCTATGATTGTCATTCTCCATTGAATTAGGTCCATGATAGTGTGGTCAACTCTATTTGAATGTATACCCCATACAATGATCTCCTTAGCATGATTAGTTGATGATGTCTCGATGCTTATCATGCCTTCTGTGACGTCCTCTCGTGCTTACATGAACATATGACCTGACGCCTTATATGACCACACACCACGCCACATAATAACTTCGTATGCACATGATACATGAATGCTAGGTTGGACCTATTTGGATTACCTTGACTGTATACCATGCTCGTGCAATTGTTCATATATGAAATGCTTGTGATGCTTATTAAACTTTGCGTGACCTCGTATCTTGCATGATCATTACTAGCCCTTCGCATGAGTATGTGCCAAGCATGACTCTTACATGAGATGATAGATCGTCAGTTTTCTCACGTGCACGTCCGTGTAGAAATTGGTTATATGTACATGTATGAATGCACATGTTGTTATCCCTTGAGGTAGGTATATGATAGTGTGAAAATTAATATGACTGATATGCTCCATGATGAATACATGCTTGCTTGCCGCAATTATAACCTCATAGGCTTCCATAAGGGCATCGTTGTCATTCTCGGGTTGAAACCTTGTCTCTGGTCTCGTCGTCTTTAGTCTTGGTCCGTGTCTGAATCTGTAAGGAAATTGTGTTGTCCGCCATTGCCCTCCCCTATCACCGTTGAATTGGAACTCTGTGTGATAGTTCTAGAAATAACACGATGATGAATTATGAGGTGTTGACGTTCTGAGTTAACAATTACTGCCTGAGCGCTTTGCCTATAAAACGTAAATTTCAAATGTGGGACCATGATCTAGTGATATGATATGATAGATGATAGGCTCTGTTAGTGTATGATGATGAACCATTGTGATGTTGATATGATATTATCCTTGCTGTGGTTGTTAGCATGATGCAATTTTATGAGTTGGCTCGATTATCTCTATATGTATAATGATTTGCAATATTATTGAGTATAGTGATACCTTGAGTTGCTTGATGTGATCGACGATGTATTGATAATGTGGTAGATATGGAATATTAGCAAGTGTGACGTACGATATGTGAGATGGATTCCATGAATGTTCTGCTTGATTATGTGGGATGAGGACCTTAGGCAGAATGACCAGAGAGCAGTGAGAGGATTTGGGTTGCCGAACTTATCTACGATAGTATGAACAAGAGAGGTAGGGAGGCGATGTTAGCTTAAATGAGACCGAGCGAGTCCTAGGATTGATAAGAGATAGTGGTTAGTGGATTTCAGACGAGCTTCTAGGTAGGCCTTAGGAGAGGAGTAGGATTAGGATGGCAGGTTTTGGGCGAGAGGTGTTGGTACAGGCAGGTAGCATAGGAGAGTAGTGGGTTGAGGACTAGGCTAGTTTCACTAGGGTAACTTTGGGAGTTGGTATGTGTACAAACGGTTAGGGTAGCTCTTGAGTTGGATAGGAAAGTTAGATGTGATTAGGGAATTAGTATAGAGGAGGTATCGTTAGGTGGATTAGGGTGTAAGGAGTAGTACCTAGGTAATCTAGGAGTGGATTGTGGGAGAAATTAAGGATGATCGACTAAGGAATGTGAAAGAAATCATATAATTTGGAAATAGACTATAGGTGTTGTGGTTGAGAACGATTTTGGTAAGGAAGGAGGTTGAGGAATTGCTAAGGATGAGTAGTATAGGGTTGCTCGAAAAATCATAGATCTTGGGGATTAAGTTGTACGATATTGGAATTGTCAGCAAGGTGCGTATTTGGGGGCTGCTTAGGTAAGTTTGGGAATGTTTGGCAAATTGTGAGTGAAGGATTCTAGATGCGTTGTTGGAGGACTTTAGCATAGGGAATGAATCAAGGTTGATGTGTGGAAATTGTTTTGGCTATTGAGGTATTGATGAGGTAAGATGAATCTTCGAGGAAAGGCTAGTGGCAGAATTTTCGAAGGTTTGGCGAGATTGCGGTAATTGGGAAATTCGGATGAGGATGTCATAAGAATTTGTGAAAATGAGGATCGGTACATAAGGGCTTGAGCGGTAGAGATTTCGAGGTTCGAGGAAGTGTGATCTAGGGAAATTTGGGAACATGCGGGCATGAGGAAACTAATCTAGGTAGAGGGTGTCGGAAATTCTATAGGTCGGAGGATTACGTAAGACTTGGTAAATTTGCAATGCTATGGTTAATTCGGAATTAGGATGACATCGAGTTTCCTTGGGAATAATGAATAATGGATAGAGGCTTAAAATGTCATGGTTAAGAAGTGATAGCTTGGGGGAAAATTTGAAGTTTGAGGAGATGAGGAACTAGAGTAGGACAACATGCGGAGTCGCGATTGGTTAAGGTTTCGTGAGGTCCGGAATGGAGAATTCAGGCTGGTGGCAGGTGAATTATCATGATCTTTTGGGAAAAGAATTGCTATGGTTTAGATCGATTTGATCTTGAGAGCTAGATAAGTGGGTTGTGATGTGGGTTACTTGGGATAGACGCGGGTAATGAGGAACTTGGTGATTCATGGTTGAGAGTTAGCACTAGATGGTCTTCTGCGTAGAGTTGTCGAAAGTAGACAGTTGAGCAAATTCTAGCAAGGGAAGATGCGAGTGTTGTTTGGGATATGAGATTGGCATAGGAGGTGAACTCTTGTTGGTAATGTCGAGGATATAAGGATGGGAATGTCATGTGTGAGATGGTCAGTAGGAGTTGGGTTCTTAGAGGTGGAGGATTAGTGAGAGTGCTTAGCAGTGCGGGAAGAGTGATCTGAGTAGCAAGGTGATTCGAGATGTCTCTTGATGAATGATAGTCAGATGGATTCTTGTGAGCCTAGGAAGAGTAAGCGGCATTGCCAAGGGACACCTAGATCGATCGTAATAGAGGTTCGGTTGAGGACTTTAGTTTGAGATAATGAGGTAAGATTCGAGTATTGAGGCGACATGGGATTTCTCTTTAAGGGTAGTGATGGGACTGGTAGGAAACTCCTAGGGCAAGTATGTGTTTAATAGGGAGTCTTGGTAGATGGTCGATGTGTGAGCTTGGCGGAATAGGGAATTTGGGCGATTTGGAAACTCTGAATTATGGGTTTTAGATGTTTGAGTGAAAGGTTAGGATTTGAGCTTTGGATATTGAAGTAAATTGATCCCTAGATAGCTTGAGGGAATAAGAGCTGGGATACCTAGAAATTGGTTTGGGACGTAGGCCTGCAATTGAGGATAGATATGAGGCTAGAGAGGTTGTAGACTATGCAGAATGCAATGGTATTTAGAATTTGTATCGGATTTGAGTTGGAAGGCATAGGTGAGGTTGACCGGCCTTGATGCGAGAGATGTTGAGTAGTGGTCGTGCCCTGGTATGTTTGGTAGTTATAGACAGATTATCTCGAAATGTGACCTATGATTATGCTATACTTGGGAGCGAATAATGTGCAAATTCTCTTCTATAGACGATGTTGACACTCTAATGTATTGCCATAGACAATAGTGAGGTATTAGTACTAGCATAGTACTCCTTGAGCTTGATGGAATATTGGTGCGCGACGGTGCCTATATGACTCTGATGTGATACCTTCTGGTAGTTAGCGCTAATATGATGTGATTTATCCGAGTGTTATGACGTGCAACTTCTTTGATGTGATGTGATGAATCCTTCTATGAGTGATGATGTGCTAGCTGTGCTATGGTGCGTGATTATTATCTATGAAACTGTGGCATGCTATTGAATGTGCTATATGATTGTGATATTTATGAAGTCCTGGAATCGGAATGTTGGAAATGATAGAACTAAATTGATAGTATATGATTCTGACTTGGAACATAGGAAGAGAATATGGGATTAGCCCATAGAGGTGGATGATTCCACCTCCTGAAATTTGAAAAATGGCTTGACTAACGCCGGGTTAGGGAATTTTTGAACGGTGTTTTAAAGAGGACGTTGGGATGTTTTGAGTTATGATATGACCGAGGAGTCGGAGTAAGGATGTGGTAGGGGTCCATATTACATTCTTGCTACGGTCTTTTGGGGATATTATGATCACGGCAACGGTATTGTGAGGATCTCATGGGGGCACTTATGAGATGCTTACGGAATCAATTGCATGATCCTTGGACTCACCAATTTCAAACTTCATCCCCAGTTTTAAAAATGTTTTAGTCTCGGGGACGAGACTTGTTTTTAGAGGTGGATGATATAAAGGCTCAGATTTAAATCCTAATTTATCGGAAAAATGAAATTTAAAATTTAATTAAATTGGATTTAAAACCCGTTTAACAGATTCCGACCTGAATTTAAATGTTTGACGAACGATTCCGTCTTTTCGCCTCGAAAAATTTAAAATAAAATCGGATGGTGATATCCTTTTAAGTTTTAACAATCTAATTGATCGGGAAAGCGAGAGTCGGGGAAACTAACATTCGGGGATTAATTTCGGGATTCGAAATTCGCGTATTCGGGATTTAATTCCGGGTATTGTTTACCCAAACCCACACACTACCCTCAACCACTCTCACCCACTCCCCCCTGCAACCCGAGCCCATCCCTCTAGCCCCTACTCCCTCCTTCCCTATATCATCGTCCATCATCACCAACGTCCATCATCACCGTCGTTCATCATCACCATCGTTCTCCCTCCTCCACCACCTTGCCGCCACCACTCCACCTTGCCGCCACCACCAGGAGCCACCAGCGCAGCCTCCGAGCCGCAGCCAGCACCAGACGCAGCCCCGGAGCCCCCTAGCGCAACCACCGAGCCACCGAACCATCTCCTCCTCTGTTTTGGCAAGCTAACTTCCGGTAAGCCGTTCTCGTCCGTTTTCGATCGGAATTGTTCCCGAGCTTCACCATCGCGCTCACCAATATGCGGTGCAGGACCGACAAGCCATCGCGAGCCACCAAAGGCGCCCAGAACTCCGATCGAGAGCTCCGAAGTCGCGAAAAATCCACCGGTGAGCTTCCACTTTCTTCCTCGTTTCGATTCGTTTTCGAGCCTATTTGATGTTTAGATTACTCGGGAGTGAGTGAAGGCTGAGTGCGGGATGAGAGGGGGTGAAAATGGGGGAAAAATCTGAGCTCCAACGACAAGGACGAACCAGTCCGTCGAGCGGAGGTTGAAGATGAAGGCCGCGGCGCGGCCAAGCTAGCCGCGGGGCGGCCAAGCCGCGGCCGCAGCAGTCTGGCAGCGGCCGCGGCACTGTCCACTTGGACCGGTTTGGGCGCGACTTCTTGGGCTGGTTTTATAATTTAAAATTATTTATTTAATTAACTAATATTATTTGAAGATTAAAATATAAAATATTATTTAGGGTATTTTAAATAAGATATAATATTATTGGAGGTTTAAAATATAACATTATTTGGACTTGGAGGTTTAAAAAGAATTTGGAAAAGAATTTCAAGGTCGAAAAGTGATTTAATAAATAAATTGATAAAGGGAATTTAGCGAGTATTTTCAAGTGTCGGAATTCTTAACTGTTTAATCCGGAATTGAAACGGTTTTGGAACTAACTTGGGATTAAGACTTATTCGATTACTGACTAGCATGATAATAAAATCGTTTGACTAACGGTATGGTAGGTATGACTAATAGCATGATATTGTGGTGATTTTTAGAAGAGATTTAATGATCGATACTTGTGATGATAATGATATATGTCCTTAGGAGAGTATGAGTATGGAATAGTAAGATGCGAATTTGGCTACGAATGATATAGAGGTTATCTTAAGCTGATAAGATGACGAATTATATATGTTGAACGGTATGAGATGGGAGATGATTGATTAGGATGAACTGGAAGTATGATGGATGCGAACTTGTTTATTTATCTGTTTGTATGAGTGTGTGATATATGTGTTCAGAGAGATTGTATAAGTTTACTCAGTATATTCTGGTTATGTAATTAGGTGATATTCTGGTTATGTAAGTTTACGGCCGTTATCTGTGAGTCCTAGAGTCGTTGTTAGGGTCATAGGATAGCCCAGCTTCATCGGGTGTTGTCCTCCTTGAGTCATTTATATATGTATCACGAGATACGAGATGAGCATGAGATACGATATGACGATGAGATGTGATATGCTATAGCATCGAACTGGCCAGTCTCCACCCTATCTAGAAAGGGGGTGGTGGTAGAAGAGGGATATACCACTTGGTATTCTTTGTTAAGGTCTTACTTCATATTTTGTATATATATGAATTAGGAGCATGATAGTGTGGTTAACATTTCAGTACTGCATGAAGGCATTCTTATTCTAGGTATAGGCGTATTATATGTCCTCAGCGCGGTCAAAGGACCCGCAGGCGAACACTTGGCCTGACTTGGTGGTATTGTTTCAGGTACCCGTTCCATTACTTGATTTTGTGCTGTTATGACGGGGTCCATTCATATGGCGGAGAGTGAGTGTTTGAACCCTGACTTCACCAAATTCACACTTTTGGGATTTCTTCCTAATTATACTCTGTTTTGATCCGGCTCTGCCGCGACACTGGTTGTATTGTTTCAGAATTTATGTCCTTTGTATGATAAAAGATTTTTCGCTTTGTAGACTTAGGATAGGTACAGGGGTTACCCCGGGGTCTCCAGCAGACCTTCCGAATTTGGGTGCGAAATCCCGCTTTAAACTACAAATCCTTGATTTCAAACCTTCAACCTGTACTCGGGGCGCAAGATCCTAACGAGGGGTTTTATCCCTCGAAACGTAACTTGGGAATCATAATCCCGGGCCGTTACAAAACCCATCTTAATTCATTCTCCCTCGTTGCCAATCAATTAATCCAATACTCTCTGATTTGTACAAGTTCTATAATTCACCTCTTAATTCAACTTCTCTTTCACCCAATTTTATTTACAGTCATTTGAATGTACAGTCATTTGAGAGTCTCAGCCCATAAGAACAACCCACTTTCCAGCTTAAGGAAACAACTCTGACAAGCTTCAAATGTGTGCACCTCAATGACCACCTTCCTTTAACCAAAACACCTCTGCTCCTTGCAACACCGATAAGCTAGAGCAAGCCCTCTTTGCTTTCCAGGTAAATTAGATCGAAGATACCCCCTAAAAATCACCTCAACCAACACATTTAAAATATACACCAATAAGAAAAATCCGGGGGGAAGATACTCATTACAACTAACTAGCCAAGGCATACCCGTGCTACGCAAGGGGCGTAAATATAAGTTTTGCTATTTTATAAGCCTATTTAAGAGCTTATTTTATATCATCTCATTGACTAATCTAAATAGTATATGTGTACAAATAGTAAATCTTGGTTTTATATACTTGATAATTTGGTTTAAGTTATCTATTAAATATTTATATTTTTATGGGTTTTTTCTTCAAGAAGACACCTTGTAAAATAATTTTTTAATAAAAAAACACCTTTTAATTTTTTGAAAACAAAAACACCTTATATATATAAGGTATTCGATCAATTGAAGCACCAAGTTTTATTTTACAACTAAAATTTCAAGTTTTCAGTGATATTTTTTAATCTATAATCGAAATGTCATTATTTAACTAACATTTTTTTAAAAGGAATTGTATATAATAAACACTCTATTATATAAGGTGCATTTTCAAAATAAAACCCTATTTTTTTATGTTCAATATTTTATTTTTGAAGAAATAATGTTATTTTTGATTGTCAATGACATATTATGGTATAGTTTATGTCTAGTTTGATATCTTATACTTACATGAAATTTAATTTATAATTTTATTATAAATATTGAATCAAAATTAATTGTGTATAGAATGGGGTGGGTTTGAGTTTTTTTTTCTTTTAAAAAAATGAATAATGAAATCTTATTATGACCCTTTATTATACCATCCTATTTTTTGTATATAGATGAATCTTGCAAAAGTATACAAATAATAATACTTGATATTGTTGAATTGGATCGAGCCGGCCAATACAATGTATTTATCAGTTTCTTCATTAAGTGTCTTAATCTTCGTCTTCAAGGCTTACGATGACTGATTCGGGCACACAATTGGTTTAGTGTTAGTGGTCAGTTTCTTCACCTCTTTTCCGAGCTATTGGTGTTTGAAAATTTGAAGACTTGTCAAAGTAGCTAGTAATGCTAAAATCACATTTCTTATCCATTTGACATAATTGTGTTGATAGCCTTTTTAAAAAAAATCAACGATTCCCATTCCAAACTCTAAATTTTAATTTCTTGTTTAGCTCTCCTTTGATTTTTTCATTGTTGATGTTTTTTTTAAATAAATTAAAGACTAAAGGAATTTACCTTGATTATATCAATAAAAAAATGAATTTCAAAGCATTTTGTTGGCATATAAAATAAATTCATCGAAAAAAAGAGTATATACATACCGAGTATTGACCCACTCCAATCTAATTGATTATGTATAAATAAATAAGTAGATTCCAAAAGGCAAAAAAAGATCTTTGAGTTTTTCCTTTCCTAGCTCCCTTGGTTTTTTATGAGCTCTTGTTCTTCTTTTTTTTGTTTTGGTTTTTAACTTTTAATAAATTTACGGAAGACTCGATCTCATACCCTTTTTCATTGATCAAATATATAAAAAGATATTGAGTAGTCGATGAGCTTGTATCGGCGGTGATTGAATTTATGGCAATCAATTTAATAAAATTGAAGTTAATTAACTATTTGTTTTTTCTTCCATCATTTCATATCCCTTCAAAGTGTCCAAATTAGTGGTCATTGAAGCCTTGAATTTAGCATGGATAATAATTTATATTAATGGTTGCAAGTAATTAACCGTAATTCATCCATGTATAATAGTCCTCCATAATTATATATGATCAATGATATATGGTGATAATCATGATATATATTGGTACCAAAAGTAAAATATTTTTTTATTTAATTTTCACCATGTTTTAGTTAGGAGATTAGAAATACAGAGTATAAAAAAGTGACATAAAAAAGTAATAAATGATTATCCATGCTAAATTTGGATTAACTTATATGTTTTATTACTTATATAATTATATTTTAGAAATTTTTAGGCAAAAATTAAAATTAATTTATTATTTATGTTAAAATCTATTAAGGATTCTAAAATTAACAAAAGATATCGATAAAATAGACTTTTAATATTCGGTTTCAACAAAAAAATCCATAAATTGGGATCGTAAAGATGCTTTGATAGGTATAGATATATAAGATTAATGATTAATTGATTTTTATATGAATATATGTTATTTGGATGATATGAATTTCATAAATATATTGGGGTTTAAAATGATGTGAAAGAGGTCATTATTATTGAGCATAGAAATTTAGGAAAATATAATTAAATTTTCATAAGTTAGTAAGAGCATATAATAATCCATTTATGAATACATTAAGAAAATTAAAATAAACCTTTTATGAATACATTAATAAAATTAAAGGAAAAGAAAAGAATTAAAAATGAGAATATCATTAATGAGAGCTATTAAGGGGTCTTGAGACACAATTTTTAAAGGTATATAGATTTAAGAGACTCATTACAACTTCCAAATCAATGAGGGAGTTAATCGACAACAATACAAATCCGGTCTGTTAATTACCGATCAGATCGATGATTCTAGTATTCGTAGGAATTGGAATCAGAATACGACGAATCGAAATTGCAACGAAAACAGAAAGATCTAGAAAGCATCGATGGAGAAAAGGCTAAATAAGAAACATACAGTTTGAATTCCCTATCATACATAATCCATTAATTAAACACAGAACAACAAATTAAGATAATGAAAAAGAACCCCCCCCCCCAAAAAAAAGTCGAATGCATAGACAGATTAAGAAACGAGAAAGGACAAACAAGTACAATCCAATTAAATTCGCGCGGATAAAACAAGAACGAAAAACACCAAAGAGAGAGTATTAATTGAAGAAAACGAACGACATTTCTGAAATTTTAAGCTGAAACAGCTGTGAGAAATAGCCATTCGCGGCTCAAACGAAATGAAATTGAAGAAACGAATCGTAAGAGGGAGGTGCCTGAGGGCGAAGGAAGAGATGAGGCATCAATGGAGGATTTGGCGAGTGTCTGCCGACTCTCCTCCTCCTCCCACTCCAAGTCCGGGGTGCAAGGGAGATTTCATCGAAGGAAGGAAAAAATCAAAGAAATGGAAACCGCCGAACCAATGGAGAAGTTCGTAGGGCGGAGGAAGAAGAAAGAGAGGCGGGGTGGGCGGAAAGAGAGGCGGGGTGGGCGGAGGCAACAAGGCGCGTGAAGTTGTTTTATTAAAAAAAAATTTGAACAATTTCCACCAATCAGAGCGCTGCTTTTCTTCTTACCGGATCGCGGGCTTCTCACCTGAACCCTCCCCTATATATATATATAGTATGGATCGGATTTAAATACCCCTTAGGGTGTAAACTAGGAACAAATCTGGGCCATCGAATATGATGAAATCAAGGGTTGAAATTAAATCCTAATATCTGATTTTATTTATATAGAAAAAACATGGGGCCCACCAAAAAATACCTCAATCTCAAATGGATGCGTGTGCTGAACTTCCCCTTTTTGAGTTGAAAAGATGCACTGTATTTTGTATTTTTTTATAGGGGATTGATAAATACACCGCTAATTTTTACTGGATACAGCGCTAATTTCCGCAACTCCTTGCGGAGTTAATTTCGCACTCTGTTGCGGAATACTTTTGACGTTGTGCCAAACAGCCTTTACGCCGACTTAACTCCGCAACTCCTTACAGAGTTAAGTCGGCACCCGGTTGCGACTTTGTGTCCGATTCTCCTTCCAATGAGCAAATATATATATATATATATATATATATATATATATATATATTACGCATCCTAATGCGTAATACATCTACATATAGCAGTGTATTAATTACATTACACACGTACCTACAATTGGAAGGAGTAGTCATCATTGTTTAGGCATCATTGTTTTTCGCATTAATTACATTAATTACATTACACACGTACCTACTATATATTGGGGTTTTACTCTTAGGAAGTATGTTTGAAGAGTCATATATATGTAGAGGCTCCACTTATATATATGACTACTGTTCAATTGTAGGTACGTGTGTAATGTAATTAATGCTGCAAATTTAAGCTCTAAAAAACAAGGGGATTGATAAAAACGTGTGTAATATATTTATTACGCATCCTAATGTGTAATATATCTTTGAGATTTTTTTTATTTTTATTTTTTTAACATATAGGTTAGGGAACTCCGTATCCTAATGCGGACCTCTCTCCACAACATCTTGCGGACCTTTTGTCGATGGACTTTTAGGGCGTGTTTGACACGATATCTGGGGAGATCCGCAAGGGGTTGCGGTGCTCGGTCCGCAGGGGGTTGCGGAGATTAGCGGTGTATCCATTAAAAATTAGCGGTTTTATTTAGAAAACCCGTTTTTATACGTAATGCACTTTATAATTTTTGGATTTTTTTTATAGTGTACATAACGCCAAGGCCCATTAAATATTTTAATTTTTGGTTTTTTTAGTGCAATTGCTTTTACTATAATTGGTTAACCAATGAAATTTACTTGTTTTTAATATTTAATGAGTATTTTTTTTAAATATAACCGATGAAATTTAATTATTTTTAAATCTTTTTAAATCATTTTAAATGCATATTATATACTATAATTGATAAACCAAGGCCCGTTGAATATTTATTTAATAATTATTATACTCCATAATTTTCCTATTTATTGGTTCTATATATATCATTTTAGCAAACTCAACAAAATTGTATTTTTATCTACAAATAATAATTATCAATCAATTCATCGAATAATGCATAATTTAGCCGAATAATCTCTCAAAATGAAAAGAATAATTGTATTCTTATATATGAATAATCTCTATAACTTAACCAAATAATCTCTCAAAATTAACTGATTAATGATCATTAAGTCATAGATAATTGTTTCAAATTGCCTCTTGAAAAATGCATTTTTATCTACAAATAATGATTCTTCATTTACCGAATAATGCATAATTTTCTTCAAAACCACTCATCAAATAATGCATAATTTTTATATATAATTGTTTCAAACTCTTCGTACATATGAATACTCTTTGTGATTTTATCAAATAATGTACAAGTTTATTGATTATTATTTTAATATTTAAAATCAATAGATATGTAAAGAATCACCCTCTTACATACGAATATTCTTTGTAATCTCACCGAATAATATACATATATGTTAAATAATATTTTAACTTCACCAAAATAAATAAACCCTTTAAAAATCGTCCCCTTATGTACGAATAATGTATCGAATCTAACCGAATAATATAAAATTATGATGGACATTATTCGTATATCAAATGAAATTATTCGTATACAAAAACTAAATTATTCGTCTAGAATTATTCATAGACAATGTGTCATGTGTATCGAGTATATAAAAATGGAGAAATATCTGGCTTTATCTCTTTCATAAATCAAAAGAGGGGAAATGGTTAATATTTTCCTTACGTTTGAAAATAATTTTTTTTATAAAAACTAAGTCAAAAGCCGAAAGGGCTGGGCTGGCGTGTGTATTACAATGCCCAAATTGAGAGATTACATGATTTTAACTAGTGGTCCCCACAAATTAATTAAAAACTAATTCAAAATAGGACTAATCTTTGATAGATTACATAGTCCTATATTGTATAGTGGGCCCAAAAGCCCAATACCTTTGTAACATATATATATATATATATATGATTATCAATGAATGGCAACCCTCAAGGAGGATTTTACATCAATCTTACAATCTCACATGGTATCACAGCCTTTTCTTCCACACGGAACCCTAATTTGATCCTCCCGTCCTACCCCTCAACTTCCGCCGCCGGCGTCATCTTTCGCCGCCGATCTCTCTCTCACCCGTCTCCCAAAAACACCATCTTTCACCCTCATCTTCCCAAGCACGTCTGTCTCCTGAACCGATCGCTGTATGGGCTGAAACAGGCTCCGAGAGCTTGGTTCCAGCGCTTTGCTTCTCATCTGCTACGCCTAGGCTTCATTGGCAGCCGCTCGGATTCGTCTCTGTTCATTTATCGCAGAGGCTCAGACATGGTCTTTCTCTTACTGTATGTCGATGACATCATTATCACCGCCTCTTCTGATGCTCTTCGGACGTCGATTATTTCACAGTTGAGTGCCGAATTCGCCATGTCAGATCTGGGTCAGTTATCCTACTTCTTGGGGGTCGCTGTTCAGCATCATGCTACTGGTCTGTTTCTTTCATAGAGTAAGTATGCTGCTGAGATTGTAGCTCGGGCTAAGATGGTTAACTGTAATCCTGTCGCCACCCCGGTCGATACATCCACCAAGCTCAGTGCTCATTCTGGTCCTTTGGTTGATGATCCGACATTGTACAGGAGCCTCGCTAGTGCTCTTTAGTATCTCACCTTCACCAGGCCTGATATCAGTTACGTCGTTCAGCAGATCTGTTTGTTCATGCATGCACCTAGGGAACCCCACTTTCAGGCATTGAAGCGGATCATTCGGTACATCAGCGGCACCCTCGAGCTAGGAACTACAATCACTCCTTCCGCTAAGCTTGACCTTGTTGCTTACACTGATGCGGATTGGGGTGGTTGTCCTGACACACGTCGCTCCACGTCTGGTTACTGTGTCTTCCTCAACGACACACTTGTGTCGTGGTCGGCAAAGCGTCAGTCTGTCGTGTCTCGCTCCAGCGCTGAGGCTGAATACAGAGGTGTTGCCAACGTTGTCTCCGAGTGCTCTTGGCTCCGCAATCTCCTTCTTGAGCTCCGTTGTCCTCTTCAGAAGGTCACTCTGGTCTATACTGACAACATCTCCGCCGTGTATCTGGCTAGCAACCCAGTCCAGCATCAACCCACGAAGCACATTGAGCTTGATCTCCACTTCGTCAGGGACAAGGTTGCCATTGGACATGTCTGTGTTTTACATGTCCCGTCCTCCTATCAGTACGCGCTGATATATTCACCAAGGGTTTACCTCGACAGTTATTCATTGATTTTCGCTCCAGTCTCACTATACGGCCCCCTCCAGTTTCGACTGCGGGGGTTTGATAGATTACATAGTCCTATATTGTATAGTGGGCCCAAAAGCCCAATACCTTTGTAACCTATATATATGATTATCAATGAATGGAAACCCTCAAGAAGGATTTTACATCAATCTTGCAATCTCACAATCTTGTCCATTGATTTTTATTCATCCAAAGGTCAATATTTGTTCTTAGTTTACATACTAAGGGGTGTTTACACAGGAGCCACCCCTATATATATATATATGAACTTTTTAGTGAGGACATTCCTTAGCGAACATGTAACCGCTTTTTCAATCAAAATTTGTTTTCAAAAAAAGTAACCGTTTTTTTGGTGGAAAAAATGTAACTGCTTTTTCAATCAAAATTTATTTTCAAAAATTCCGTATCTTCTTTTCTCTCATATCTTTTTTTTTCTCCTAAATGGTCAACTATTCATAAATAGTAGTAACTTCCCACTTGTAGTTTTTAATTATTTTTTTGGGTGAAAAATACCTATTTTACCCTCATAAATTATATTCTCATCTTATATTAACTATGTCCTTTTAAGTAATTTCTATCTTTTTTTTATAAAATGTCTTTTTTACCCTTAAAAGTTTGAATTTAAAAATATTTTTTTATTTCAAGGTCCTTTTATGTCTTTTCAAAATTATAACTCGTCATATTTCATGAATTTCACCTAACTTTATTTTTTTTTCTTAAAAGGCCCAAATTACAACTTGAAAGTTTTCTCAAATCAACTCTACTTTATTATTTTAATTAAACTATCCAAGTTACAATTACAAGATTTCTCAAATCAACTATATTTTGTGTTTTTAATTTAACTACCCAAATTGTAACTTTAAGGTTTTCTCACATTAAATCGACTTTATATTTTTTTAATCAAATAATTAATAATTAATAAAAAAAATAATATACATTTGATGTGTAATGATCATGATTTTCGAACTCTATATTTTTGGATTTCTTTTTTTGTTTTGATTAATAAACTTTAAAAAAAATTACCCTTCTTTATATTTTTTAATTGGAAGACATCATTCTTATTGCTTTGATGAAAATTTTAAAAGACTATCCTTATTGTTTCTTATAATGATACAATTAATGTTTTTTATTACTATAGGATTTAAGTTATATGAAAGTTCACACAATCGTACTTAATTATTTTGCACATATAAATATTTACACATATCTAAAAGGTAACATGTACAATTTAAATATTAATAGACCACGCACATACGCGCGCGGTGCCTAATCTAGTGTGTATATATATAGTGGATCATGTGTAAACACTCCTTAGAGTATAAACTAGGAACAAATATAGACCAATAGATTAAGAAAAATAACAGGTCTAGATTTGACATTAAAAAATTATTTTTACTAAACTTAAAAATGTGTGGGACCCACCACATTTGTCACACCACTCTCCCATATGTGCGTGTGTTTCACTTAATGCAAAAAGGAAATTTGGCCATGTGCGGTAGAAAAAAAATTATGGATTTCTTTTTTCAAAATGGGACGTAGCCACGTAGGAAGGAAAACTGGCTATGTACCAATTTTATTTTACTTTTGCCATTTTTTAAAGAAAAAATTTGGTGTTTTGTACCCCTGTGCACATTTAATTGGGTAATTAACCACTTTACTTTTTTTTTTATTGAATTAATTTGTGAAACCGGCCCATTTTTTGGCCTTTATTGGAAGAGTGTCCACCAAACATAACAAATTAGGCTTTTGTCCACCTCTCCCAACACCTACTCGCGCGTGCCCCCTTAACCAAAATCAACATCAGTGCTCAGAGATCGGGAAGAGTACTTCCGGCGATTGGAATCACAACTCCTCCTCCTTGTTGGATTCACGGCCGCGCTCCTCCTCCTTGTTAGAATCCGGCGATTGGAATCACGAATCCCACAACCCCTCCTCCTTGTTGGAATCACGGTCGCCTCCGAATCGCCGTTAATGGAGTCTGCAAGCAGATCGACAAGAACATGCACAGTTGTATGCCAGGCTTCTTCAACATCTTCGATCGGAATCACGTCCTCTCTGGAAAGCGCCTTGCCACGGCGGCTGAAGCAGCCGGCACCGCCTGGGAGAGCTTCCGGCGTTGGATATCCCGGAGAAGACCTTTCTCCCCACGACGGAAGCAATCGTTAGCGAATTCCCACCGATCTGGCACCACTTTTTGGAATCCCTGAATGTCCAATCAAAAGAAGTAAGAATAAATTCAAGCAAAATAACAAAGAATCTGATTTAAAATCCAGATAAAAAAAACAAGACTGCACAAAGAGGCTGACATAAGTATTCAGCTGCCGGACGAAGCTGGAGAAATTGTTGTGTTTGAAGTATTTAAGGAGCAAATCCCTAGCGAACTTTGCGGGTTTCCAAACGATGAAGCTGGATCCGTCTTCATTCCACGAGATCAGCTCGTCCACGGCCGGATCATCCACAAGCTGGAACGTCTTGTTGAGGAACGGCGTCGGAAGCGTCCTATGAGCCTCATTTGATCCGCCACTCCCGGCGCTAACACCTCCAGCGGCCGATTCACCGGCCTGCTCAACCGGCAATGGCGGCATATCCCGTTCTTCCTCCTCCACCACCACCAACTCCCCTACCTCTTGCCGTCCCAGATCGGACCTCCTGGAAACCACGCCAGATAATTCCTCGTTTGAATCCATTCATCCACAAAAAGACAAAAAAGGATTTAATAAATAATAGTTGTTCTCATCTTCTTACTTGTGAACAATAGGCAAAAGTTTGCATTTTGTAACCATGATGTGATAAGGGTGAAAGAGTTTGCATTTTCTATTTAAGAATGCATATATACTTGAATGGAAAAAGTTTGCATTTTGTAACCAACCTTCGTTATGCTGAAATGCTGAAATTAATTCTTATTAGCAAAATCCGTTATGCTGAAATGCTGAAATTAATTCTTATATAATTGTATGAGCTACTATATCTTACTCACAAGCATGTTCAGCAACACGGTTTCAACAATTCCAGTTTCAGCAACTCCGTTGTCGAAGTGCTGACGCGAAAAAAAAGAAAAAAAAAACTCCGGTTTCAGCAACACGCTTTCAGCAACTCCGGTGTTGAAGTGGTGACGCGAAAAAAAAAAGAAAAAAAAAGCAACTCCAGTTTCAGTAACCCCGGTTTCAACCATTGCTGAAATGCGGACTGCAATGATTTTGATGTTCCTTGCTTTAAATCTCCTTTAAAAGCCTCTTAGCTCAATGGTAGAGCGATGTGCTTATGCGCAAATACGTGGGTTCGAATCCCGCAAAAGCTAAATTTTATATCCCGCAACACCGGTTTCAGCAACACAGTTTCAGCAACTCCGATGTCGAAGCACTAACGTGAAAAAAAAAACTAATTTAAGCAATTACAACAACAATTTCAGCAACTCCGGTGTCGAAGCGGTGACGCGGAAAAAAAAAAGAAAAAAAAGAAACTTCGATTTCAGCAACTCCGGTGTCGAAGTGGTGACGCGAAAAAAAAAGAAAAAGAAAAGCAACTCCGGTTTCAGCAACTCCGATTTCAACAACTTCGGTTTCAGCAACGCGTGAAAAAAAAAGAAAAAAAAACTAATTTCAGCAATTATGGCAACAATTTCAGTAACTTCGGTTTCAAAATGAATTTTGATGTTCCTTGCTTTAAATCTCCTTTAAAAGAGCTCAATGATAGAGCAATGTGCTTATGCGCAAATACGTGGTTTCAGCAACACGCGGAAAAAAAACTAATTTCAACAATTTCAACAACTTTGGTTTCAGCAACTTCGGTTTCAGCAACGCGTGGGAAAAAAAAAACAACTATTTTCAACAATTTCAGCAACTTCGGTTTCAACACCTTTGGTTTCAGCAACGCGCGAAAAAAAAACGCTGAAATAGGAGTTGCTGAAATCAAATGTGCTGAAACAGGAGGGGGCACAGGGGGCGCGCGTTGGGGGGCAAAGGGGCAAAGGAAGGAAGGTGGACATTTTGCCATATGGAAGGGAAGGGTGGACATTTTACTAATAAAGACCCTAATTATGGCCTATAGCACAATTCCCCCTTTTTATTAGGTGAGATAGCACCCTTAAATTTTTTATTAGCCGCATTAGACCCTAATCCCTCGGTCACTCTCCTTGCTCCCTCATTCTCTGATATCCATCTCTCCGTTCCTACCTTGTCTCGCCCTCTTCTTTCTCATCACGCTCCCATGACGGCTTTCTCGTCCTCGCTCTCTCCATTCCGGCCACGAGTCGGAGGTGCTTCAGCCGCCGCCACGAGTTGGAGGAGGACAATTTCGAAGGGGGTTAGTGTGGTGCTTCTTCATCTTCTCCTGGATCTAATAGGGAGAGGAGGATGAGGAGAGCGACACCGAAAATTATGTAGCCAAACCAGAGGTAATATGGAATATCAACAGATTGGAATGTCATCATCTTCGCCATCTTCTTCCACCGGATCGATTAAGGTGGAGTAAGGTATTTCTTATGTTGGTTATTATTTAAGCTTTTGTGTGAGTTGAGTTTTGAGCTTGTGGTTGGAATGTCGGCCGGTTGAAATGTGAGCAGATTTGAGCAAGATTGAGAAATTTGAAGGTGCTTCATAGCTTTGAATTGGGTGAGGTAAGAGTTGCATCCAAGGTGTTCGATGAAATGCCTAGATGAGGTAAGAGCTTTGAATTCGATGAATTGGGTAAGGTAAGAGCTTTGAATTGAGAAATTTGAGATCTTCTTCCTTGTCTGCATTCCTTGGTCTTCACCAGCTACCAAGATCTCTCTGTTTCCTTTGCCAAGATGTTCAGCTCCTTCACCATAGGTACGATCATCATTAATCCATCCAATTCCAGGTCATCACATACTTTTATTAATTCCTTCTTAATTATTTGAATTGAATTGAATTGTTTGGGTTTCTTTAAATTAAACAAGGAAATATGGATCTCATGGGACGATTGATTTCATGAATGAGAGCAAGCTTATGGACCTTCTCAATGGCTCTGATTATTTTCCTATATATGAGGATAAAGATAGAGATTGGATGCTCATTGGAGATGTTCCATGGGAGTGAGTTCATTCTTATATATATATATATATATTCATCACAATGAAGTTCAATATATAATTCACTAATCAAGCCTAATTTGATTTGTGCCTTTGTTAGGATGTTTGTTGAATCTTCGAAGCGCCTTCGTATCATGAAAGGAAAGGAGGCTGTTGGACTCGGTTAGTATATTCATCGTCGATTAATCCGCTTTTTAAATATGCATTCAACATCAATTGGTTCGTATTGACAAATTTAACTAATTACATAAGGTTAGTTTAGGATACATGATATGCTTTCTAGTACAATTGTACAAACAATACATTTATTAATGTATCTAAGTCAACGTAGCAAAAAGGGTCCAAAACATGTATGGTACGTACTTGTTGAATGGTAACACATACTTGCAAGGTTCAATGCATTAATTCCTTTATCGAAAGTATGTACCATTCACTAACTTAGTCTCTATATGATGGTTTTCGACAGCGCCAAGGGCCATGGAGAAGTGCAAGAGCAGGAGCTGAAACAGACCGAACCGAAATACTAGCTAGTAATAGTATACATATATAAGGCTAGTGACACTGCAGCCCTGTTCCTTGATCTTTCGTCCCACAATGGTTTCATTAGATGGAAGAGCCAATCGAGGAGGTACCCACGAGATGATCGAGTAGAGTGCAAGTATATGTGTATTCATATTGTACGTGTTTGGATTGCTTGCATTAATGTTTGTTTGTTTGGTTGTCTATTTTCCGACTTAAATCAACCCTTGGAATCTTTGCATTATGATCAGTGATCGATCATACATACTATACAAAAACTCCGATATCCTAATTACATAATTACATGGCAATGTGTAATGGTGTTGGGAAAAAAACCCTAGCTTCCTAAGCTTATGCCTGTTAATTTGTTAGTGTTAAGTTTCGTGTTTATGGCTTGTTGTTTAATTAATGATAGTTTGTTTAGTGTGTAAATCCATCATGTATATATCAATTTGACTCGGGTTAGTAACTTAATTGGTATACGTTCGTTAGGTCCAATATATTGTGAAGAATATAAATGAAAAACGAGTAATATTTATAATATCGTGTACATATTTATAACTTGGTCCGATAGATTATATACGGTAGATAGAACAATTCGACTTGATCAACTGCTCTATCGACTAATGTTTATAGAACCAATATTACTAGCTAGATTGCACTATCGAAATTACGAACACCTACATTAGTAATACCCAGAAATATACAGTATTTAGTAAGTATATAGTCTCCATGATCTCTTCGTCATTAGGCAAAGTTGGATCGACTCCCCGGGTGACAGCAAAGTCAAAACGACATAGTGGACAGAAACGTTGAACTTGGAGCCATCTAATGATGCACTCTCCATGAAAAACATGTGAACATGGCATCCTTGTCGCTTTTGATCCAAACAAGAACTCCTCCAAACAAACCGTGCAGGTCGTCTCCCTCTGCGAGCCCCTAATCGTGATCTTCTCCACTAGTGCCTCCGGTAGTATCTTCTCCAACTCCTCTTCCTCTTGATCAGCGAACCCCTCTTCATAGTCTTCATCAGGCACATAGTATCATCAACAAACCCCTCTTGAATTGCATCTTTATCTATCATTTTTTATGTAGATATAATATTATGTGTAATTTTTTTTGAGTTGATGACATGTTATAATAGGTGTTTTTACGTATACACCAAATATTAATGTCATAGTTTTAAAGACCTTGTATTTTTATATGTACAATACAATAAGGTGACTCTATTTTGATTCCACATTTTAAGCTCCTATAGTCCTATGTCATCAATTATATAAAGATGTCATGAGAAACGATTGAGATCAATGAAGTGTAATAACTAATGTCATTAATTAATAATAGCCATCGATAAAACAATGTCATCAATGAAGTATAATCTCATTTTATACTCTTATTTTACTAATTGTATTAAACTAATAAAACCATTTCATCAATGAATAAAAGTCATCAATAAAAGATGTCATCAATCAAGTTTAATCACATTTTATGCTTTTATGTCATCAATGAATAAAAATGTAATAAACATGTCACCACAAGTGATTGCATCAATAAAGTGTAATCACAAACGTGTCATCAGTGAATAAAAGTAGAATCGATGAAAATATATCGATATACAATTGATTAAATTAAAAAAAGTGACATCAAACGATTTGATTAAAAAAGTGGCATCAAATAATTACATTAGAAAAATGGCATCAAAACACTACTTTGAAAAAATTGCATCGCATTAAATAAAAAAATGTCATCAAAACACTACTTTGAAAAAATATGGCATCACGGTAAAAAAAATATCATCAAAAATTGACATTAAAAAAGTGTCATCAATAGCCAACAGTAAAAAAACGGCATCAATGGTCAACATGGCATCACAGTAAACAAAAAATGTCATCACGGTTTGAATAATGTCATCAAATCATTTCATTAGAAAAGTGACATCAAAGTGAAAATAAAATGTAATAAAAAATGACATCAAAACGGGAAAATGACATAACTAAAAGAATGTCACCACTTATAATAATAAAAAAAACTCAAATAAGTTGGTCAACGTTGACCGGTTAATGGTCAACCGTTGACCGGTCAATGGTGAAACAGTTGACCATTGACCATCATTTCTCTATTTGGATGGGGTGACTATCCCACCTAATTTAATTTTTGAGATGGCTAGTTACCTAATTACATTTTCATAGGTGTCTAGTTACCTAATTCACCCTTTTTTAAATTACTGCATATATATAAATATTTTTCTCGGTCAAACAAAACAATGAATAATGATTTTCGATTTACCGAATAATGTATAATTTTTAGAGAAAATTTGGTATTTTATACCTTTTTTACTTTTTAATTAGGTGATTAGTCCATTTCAATGTTTTATTAGGCGTTCTATCCACCTTTGAAATTTAATTAGGTATGTGTCCCCGTTCTACTTCCCCTAATCCCCTTTCATTCCTCATATCTGATGCGCTCGTCCATGGCAATTCTCCTCTCTCGCCTCAGATCTGATGCGAGCTCTCGTCTATGGCGACACTAGCTCCTCGGAGCCTGTCGATCTGCACAAAGCTACACAGATCGAGTCGAATCAAGGTATTCAGAGCCCTGCGACCATGATGAAAGAGACTCACCAATAGACGCGGATTGATCTGCCCAAATCAGTCGATAAGCTGATGACGAGTTGGGTTGAAAGGAAACCTGAAAGAGATGAGATCAGGAAGGGGATGGAGATCCATAAAGAAACCGATGAGGACATACCATTGACAGAGTCTCTAGCAGGTTGTCCATCTCCCTTTTTTAATGCTTTTCTGTTATTGCAAGTGTCGTTTTGAATTATGATTGTTGATCTTCCTATTGCAGATTTTAACGAGCTCTTCAAGAAGTGCGATCCTAGTTAGAGCTTTCTCATTCTCTCTCCCTCTTTCTTTCAGAATTTTATTTTTATGCCTGTCAATGGTGGATAATCGATGTTCTCGTGTGCCTCTGTTTGAAATTGCTTGTTTGTGGCAACTCGGAACCTGTGTTAAGATGGGTAAAATAGATGGATTTTCAGTACACTTACACTAAGGGTTTTGATCATTCTTAGTTCTGGTTTTTGTCGAGTAAAGATGACAGTATCACTACTTGGTGTTTATGTGAGTTTCAGTTGACCTAGATTTCGTTTAGGGTTGATTATTAGTTCTGGTTTCCGCTATGGTGTTTCGATTTTCGTTGCAGGCAGGGATTGGTGAAGGTCGATGAATTTCTTTTCTCTGTCATTTTGATTGACAATCGATGAATTATCCTGCTTTATGACAAACTTAAACTTGATGCTTACAATCTGGATTGTTCTAGTGTCAAAGTGAATCTATTTGATTGTGTTTGATGTGTTTTCATCACAACTTTGGGACTCCCTGTGATTGCTTCGTCTATAGATTAATGAGGTAACTCTGTTATGTTTTAGTGGTGTGAATGGTTAGTCAAATCATTTTTGATAACAAGAGTTGTGTGGAAGCCGACAGTAATTCAGTAACTAATGTAACTGGCTCATTATATTCAAAATCAGCTGATATTAGTGCCGGTATTGTCCTTAAAAATCAAGTTCTTTTATGAACCAAGTGCAAAATCTGTTGTATTTTGCATTGCAGTTCAAATTTGGAAGTTATAAAAGGATGTTTTATGATTGGGATAAATTGGAAGTAATGTGCATATTGGACGTTTTGTGTATGTTTTTTTTTATTAAACTTGCAGACTTATAATTCGTCACCAATTGCATTAGTTATGGGCAAAAATGGATGAGACTATGTAGTGTGATAGGAAAAATTGGCAATGTATGAGTGCTTAACATTCGTGTTCTCGTCCATGGCCATGGGGACAAAACTTACATGTTTCTCTGTCAATCTCGCAAAAGAAAAATCAGGGCTCAATATTTTACCCGTCTTCATCTCGCTTGATCCTGAAAGAGTTACTGTTAAACAAGTCGATGAATATATTTAAGGTATGTATGTATAATTGTTTCCCTTTTATTAATTTTTTATGAAGTATAATTGTTTTTGAGTTCATTGAGCAGTGGCTCGTGCTTTCTTCTGAGCGCAGTTGTCATAGTAAAGCCAACCGTGATGATAAATCTTTTCTATATTTAAAGGATTGGCATTTTGTTAAGGTTTGTCACTTTGGTTTAAAATTGATTATTCACAATTCTGATGAATCAATTAGGTTTTTCCTCAAGGTAATTGATGTACATATTTGTACCTCTTTTTATTGCATCTTTTGACTTCATATTTCATTCGATTTCCAAAGAAAAGATTCAAAATCATATAGACTTGTGTAAAAATGGGCTAACGTGCAAGAAATAGAGTCTGCACAGTTTTGATCTAAATATGTAGGAATTCGAGCGAAATCGGAGTCAAAACGGAGAAACCAAGGAGAGCTGAATAGAGGTCGAAATCGACCTACAACGTCGATATCGACTACAGATACATCGACACAGAACTGAGTGTCGAGACAGACAACAACACAGCGGAAGAAAAGCACTCGATATCGATCTCCATACATCGATATTGACCTCAACCCAGGAATCGAGTGAAGCTGAGCTTGTCGAGCAGAAACAGAGACATCAAAATTGACCTTCCTGGTCGATATCGACCATACTTCGACACAAGATAGACATGCTTTTCGAGATGCGGATTGGCTATTCTATCTTCAAGGAGCACGAAATTATCTTATAGCTTTTAGATAGATCATAGCTGAGATTTAATTACTTTTTACCTTAGAGATTTATCAAAGTTGTTAGAGTTTTATCAAAATAAAAGACCTATCCTAATTGTTTGGATAGAGTTCATAGTTTAGATAGAAGTTACAATCCTTGGCTAGCAAGGGTTAGTAGCCTATAAATAAAGCCCTAGGGGGCTGCCATTCATACATCCATCAACACATCGAATTACAAACAATAAAGTTAGAAGAAGCTTTAGGGTTTGTCGTTTGCGAGAGACGACGTTGAGTTGTAAAGTTTCGAAGTTTAAATGCAAGTTTTCTCTTTTATATCAATGATGAGTTCCATGATGAGGTGCGAGTAGTCCCCCAAAGCTCTTAGGGTCGGGGTGAGCCCGATGTTAGCCATGCGTGCCTGAGGTAAGTGTTAGATGTTGATATTGTTGTGTCTATATCATCTCCTACGATTCTATGTTTAGTCCTAATCGAAAGAAAAGGGACTCATGCTAACAACTTGAGTTATAAACATAAAATTGGTAGAGACAATTAGGTTTATTTGCAAGAGTAATCCTAAGAGTTGGTGTGCAATGAAAGCTTGTCCCTTGGGTGAAATAGCGCAATTGTCCGTCTTAGTTATCTTATCGCATGCATTGGTTAACGTTGTGGTAAAGCCTAATCCTAGGAGTTGCTTTTTATATAGTTTATATTCATAAAAACACTATCTTTATTCTGTTCATCGCTCCTCGTTCATCCTTAAGTCTTCGGCCTTTCTTTGCCGACAAAAAGCTAACAACTTTGCAGGAGAAGACATCGATATCGACCCCAGACCTCGATATCGACCACTGAGTTTAGTCGACAGTTTTCTGAGTCGACGCCGATCATCCTGCAGAAGTTACTAAGATCGATATCGACCCTTCAACCTCGATATCGAACATACTATGTCGATTGGCAGTCTTCTGAGCTAGTCGATTTCTGGAACTAACATCGATATCGACCTACCCTAGTCGATATCGACTGCTTGTTTTTGTCTCTGCAAGTCTTCTTTTGCAGAAAGGAATCGACAGCCAAGGTCGAAATCGAGCACCAAGGCCGAGATCAAGGCTTCTGGTTGACCAAAGACGTGAGATTTCCAACGCTATTAGGATCCCGCTGACACGCCTCCTCGTCCATCGATCCTGACTACCCTTCCACTAAAACGGGAGGAAGTCTTGTAATTATTTGCATAGGCTAGGAGTCAGTTTACATTTATATATCTTTATATTTGTATTTAAGAACTTGATTTCCTCCTACTATCAAATTGGAGTCGTTGCCGGGGAGGCAATCAATCGCGCCCTAGTAGTCTATCTCACGTTTCTATCTAGATTGGCTTTGCAGGTGTATGCGACGCACTGATCTCCCACATGAATTTGACGGAGTAGACGAACCTGAACGCTATTTCCATCTAAGAGCCCAAGCACAAAGAATCATGGCAGACAACGCAAACCAGGCTGAGCTAATTAAGCAACTAAGGAAGCAAGTGGAGGACTTAACAACTCGAGAGGCGGCACTTAAAGAGCATGCATATAGGGAGGAGGAAGGCCGGAGGCAAATAGAATCCCAAATCAATGCCCTCCCTCGGAATGCCAAGCAATACATGCACCCCGCACTCACAGTGCCTAAATCGGCAATTCTTATCCCTGCCTCTAATTTTGAAATTAAGCCTAACTTCCTTACTGAAATAAGAAGACATCAATATGAAAGAAAACCTAATGAATGCCCTATGGCACATATATCAACCTTCTTAGACCTCTGTGATACTATTGCTGATGGACAGAGTCTTGAATATGTCCAACTGAAAGCTTTTCGTTGGTCGCTTACAAGTAAAGCATTACAGTGGTTGGAGAGCTTAGCCCCAAGATCGCTCCACACCTGGAATGAAGTCAAGGACGCGTTCCTCAATAAATTCTTCCCTCCATCTAAGACGGCGTTGATCCGACAAAAAATCACAGCTTTCAAACAAAAGCCTGGTGAGGCTCTAGCAACTGTTTGGGAAAGGTTCAAGGACCTACTACAATCATGCCCGACGCATGGCCAACCACCGTACGTGATTCAGGAGATTATTTACAATGCTCTTGATGATGCAACCAAGGAGAGGATCAACACCTACACCTCCTATGGCTACCTTGAACTTTTTCCACAAGAGGCTTGGGACATCATAGAGAGGTTGGTGGAGTTCGACAACACATATGGGACTCCAGAGGCTTCCGACACATCATCATCATCGAGGCCTGCCCCATCTATGCCATTATATGAACCCTCCAAGGTAATCGATCCGGACGTGAAGGAGCAATTCTATAGAGATCAACTTTGAAAGCTCCAAAAGCAAGTGAGGTTCCTTTCAGCGAACCAAGATTGCATCGAATGCGGATCGCAGCGGCACACCACCATCGAGGGCCCCCATGCTGAACAAGTGCAACTAGCGGAGACTCACCATGAGGCGTGCTACATGAGGAATCCCAATCGCCAGGGGTACCAAAACTGGGGAAATCAACCACCCCAATACAACCCCAGGGATCCTCGACCTTATAAAGCTCCTGGGCACCCGGAGAGTGGCCAACGGAAGGATGGTCTTCATCTTATCCTGGATGAAATGAGGCGGAATTATGCGGAGAATAAGGGAGCACTACATCATCTTACCGCAAGATTCGGGGAGATGGATGTATGGAAGAAAAACATAGAAACCCAACTGGGTCAATTGGCGGCACAAGTCCCTAGACCATCCGGAACGTTCTCTGGGAAACCAACTACAAATCCTAAGGGGCAATCCGGAATGGGCCACGTCGCAGCCATGCAACTAAGGAGTGCCAACAAGGTACAAAAGCCACGAACGGAAGCGGAGGAAAAAGCAGCAGATCCAGTCAACATCGACAGCCCAGTCGATATCGAGGCAAACGTCGATATCGACCCTAAGGTCGACCCACGGGTCAATGTCGAGGCCACTGCAGAGCCATCAAAGCCACAACAGAGGTCGACATCGACCATCCCGGTCGATATCGACCAAGTCCCAGTCGATGTCGATGCCCAACATGCCCCTCCGACCACCGTTTTGGCCCCTCCGCCAAAGAAGACATTGCCATTCCCATCCAAAGCATTGGAGGATCCCACCAAAGGTAAGTTTAGGCACTTTGTAAAGATTCTTCAAGGTCTTAACGTTACTATTCCTCTTACAGAAGCATTAAGCGAGATGCCCGCCTATGTGCGATTCCTCAAAGACATCCTTAGTAAGAAGCGGTCCATGGCAGAGATCGTAGAGGAGTGCTCAAAGATGGACTTCCCTGAGAAGAGGAGTTATCCAGGGAAGTTTGCAATCACCGTGGGGCTTGGCCAACATCACTACAAGGCCCTATGTGACCTAGGGGCAAGCGTAAGTCTTATGCCTCTTTCTATTTGGTAAAAGGTGAACATCGAAGCACTTGAACATGTGGATATGAAGCTTTATATGGCTGACAACTCATTCGTCAGGCCCACATGTATAGTTGATGACGTTCTGGTAAAGGTAGGTAAGTTCTTTGTGCCTACTGGTTTCATTGTATTGGAGATGCCTGAAGATCCTGTAGTACCTATTATCCTTGGTAGGCCTTTCTTAGCTACTGCTGATGCCAATATCAATGTACGTCGAGGGTTACTAACCTTTACTATAGGGAACGATGTGATAGAGTTCTCCTTCAACCCGACCATGAGCGAAACGAAGCAACTGGAGCAAGTTGTCCTCCCATCGGCTAAGAAAAAGCTTCGAAAGTTTTTGTTGATGAAGACGGCAACAGCCAGCAGGGTCGACATCGACTGGGGCCAGTCGAAATTGACTGAATAGCTCAAAATCGACCAGAAATCATCGATGTCGAGTAAGCCAAATGATGTCCAGGAGCTTAAGTATGGGGTCACAGAAGTCGATATCGACCCCCACATGTCGACATCGACCAAAGCACTCGGAATCGAACCACCTTGGTCGAAATCGATCTCCCCTCAGCCCGAAGATTTCTGTTTCGGGCCCGAACAGGTAAGCCCAGGTATAATTCATAACCCTTCTCCGTCCATTATTGATAATTCTACTAATGGGAGGGTCAAAGCTCCATGGTTTGCCTATATTGCAAAAGTTAGGTCAAGAAAGAGAAGGAAAGCGCCTAATAAAGAAGAAGCCTTGGTTGCCGAACTTCGCTATTACCAAAAGGACCTAGATGATCCAGGAGAAGGCTCAAGCTTGAAGGGTCCCTACATAAAAGGGTCGTGAAGAATTGATGGAGAAGTCGGCCTAGTGACTCAAAAATCTAGAGCTTGTACATACAACTTTAATTTTTTTTTTCATAGATGGTTTTTAGGATTTTGACTTTTGGCTTTTTAAACTTTTAAACTGTGATAATTCGTGGCTTTATCTATAATTCTAATAGAGATTTCAGGTTTCCAAGCAAAAGGAATGACGAAGAAGAAAAGAAGCTACTGCAGAAGCAGTCAAAATCGACCAGGCCAGTCGAAATCGACCAACTAAGGGTCGAGCCATCTCCTGGAGTCAAAATCAAGGACTCAAGAGCAAAAAAAAGAGAGGTCGATATCGACCAGTATACTCGATATCGACCATGCCCAGGCGACCCTAGACTTCACTTTCTTCCTCGACATCGACAGATGCAGTCGACATCGACCACTGACATAGATATCGACTTCTGGCATCGACCATACCTGAAATCGACCTGAATCCATAGGTTGCGCTGTGAGTTTCTCTCTACCCTTGTTCTTCTTTTAATATAGTGAGGACACTATATATTTTAAGTATGGGGTGGGCGAAAGACATGTCTTATGATCATAACTTGGTTTTCTCCTTCGCATTACATTCATGTTTAAAATTTTTTGTTTTTAGTTTTACTTTTCTAAAAAAATATAAAAAATCCAAAAAAATTAAAAATGTGAAAAATACAAAAAATGCATGTTTACTTTTTTAACCCTACTTAGATGTCCTATGATGAAAACTCAATAGCTGACTTGATCATGTAAATCCTATGACATATTTGGATGGTTTAGCCTAAGTCCTTAAAATTTTTATATAGATTGTGAACTTGTGATGAAATTGAGCACATATGATCCTAGGCTACAAAAGCAAATCCAACAAAAATTGTCCTTGTGAGAATTTTGGCCTATAGGGAGAACATTAAAAATCCCTCTACTTTCTTGAGTGAATTTACTCTTCCTATGTATCTCTAAATGTTGTGATAGTTATTCAAAACAAATGCATGTATATGTTTATGTTTACGAGTATTAAATGACGGAGGCATCTTTTAAGCCATTTTTATCCTCTCTTTACCTACCCTGCATTATCTCTACTTGAAGCCAGAAAATTAGCCTGAGCCTGATATTGCAAACTCCACAAAATTATCCCTAGCCAAATTGAGCCTGGCCCCCATTTGGGAATTGAGACTTAGATTGGCTGGACTAATGCCTTGTGGAAAGAAAAGTGCATATTGTCCAGTTTTGAGTAAGGAAATTATGGGTTGGTATATATTTGCATCTTGTCATATTTTGTAAAAGGAATTTTGGCTCACCATATAAATGCACATATTTTTTAGTATTTATTTATTATTTTCGTCCAAAAAAAATCCGAAAAAGAAACGAAAGAGATATGTATATATGTATCATGTGCATGAGCCAAATTCCTTAAGTTCTTTATTTATTTCATACAAGTGTTATATTTTTTTTGAGAGCATATTAAGGGTTTGAAAGAAGGGTTGATATTATGGTTGATATCTCTGCATATTAGAGCATATTATGGAAAGATAAGTTCGGAAAGAGCATTATGGGAGATTGAGCTTGAAAAGTGCAACATTGTAAGAGTTGTGGTTTGGATATTGCAAGTGTTGAGATTTAGGAGTCTTGATTTCCGAATTATATACGCACCACATAGCCAAAAAATTCCATACCCTTTATTTTATACCAAGCCCCATTACAACCCCGCCGAATGGAGTCTTCTTTGAAGTCTTCCATTGAGCGAAAGTCTTCCTGATGGTTCTTATTGCATTTTCATAATTGGTTGCGAAGTGGATTCTTATAAATTGCAATGTTTATGAGATTGTGTATGGAATTGAGTTGAGCGTTGATCTTCATAGCCTAAACACATGAGAGTTGAGTGCAAACACATTATCCCTTTGAGGTTGGATCAAAATTGCATATGCCTATGGATCGCCTAAATATGTGCTATGACGTTAAATTCACTTGCTTTGCTTTGCTACCGCTTACGATGTTGCTTTTGACAAGGGCGAAGACTTGAAGGGTGTTTTATAGGTGTTGGTTATTGCTTGGTTAATGCTTGAGGACAAGCAAGTCTAAGTATAGGGTGTTTTGATGTACATATTTGTACCCATTTTTATTGCATATTTTGACTTCATATTTCATTCGATTTCCAAAGAAAAGATTCAAAATCATATAGACTTGTGTAAGAATGGGCTAACGTGCAAGAAATAGAGTCTGCACAATTTTGATCTAAATATGTAGGAATTCGAGCGAAATCGGAGTCAAAATGGAGAAACCAAGGAGAGCTGAATAGAGGTCGAAATCGACCTACAACGTCGATATCGACTACAGATACATCGACACAGAACTGAGTGTCGGGACAGACAACAACGCAGCAGAAGAAAAGCACTCGATATTGATCTCCATACATCGATATCGACCTCAACCCAGGAATCGAGTGAAGCTGAGCTTGTCGAACAGAAATAGAGACATCGAAATCGACCTTCCTGGTTGATATCGACCATACTTCAACACAAGATAGACACGCTTTTTCAGACGTGGATTGGCTATTCTATCTTCAAAGAGCACGGAATTATCTTATAGCTTTTAGATAGATCGCAACTGAGATTTAATTACTTTTTACCTTAGAGATTTATCAATGTTGTTAGAGTTTTATCAAAATAAAAGACCTATCCTAATTGTTTGGATAGAGTTCATAGTTTAGATAGAAGTTACAATCCTTGGCTAGCAAGGGTTAGTAGCCTACAAATAAAGCCCTAGGGGACTGCCATTCACACATCCAACAACACAACAAACACTACTAGAATACTGTAATTAGACATCATGTGATTTAAGTCTGTCAAAAAAGCAACCAATGCTAAATTAATCTATTATATCAATTAAAAAATTTGTGATGTTAAAACAACTTAAGACAATAGTTGAAATTTTTGACATATTTTAAATGCTTAATTTAAAAAAATTAAAACGCGTGCCCGTTGAATTTTTCTAAGTATTTGAATTGAAATTTTTTTTTAAACACCCGCCCAGAGTGAAAACTGAGCTATTCCTCAGTATAATCCAAACATCTCCTTTGTTACCTTTCTCCCAACTCTCAGCAGTCTAACCCTCGCCCTTTCTCGCCTCACCACCTCCACCCATTCTCTCCTTCTCCCTCTCTCTCCGGCGGCCATCCTCTACCAAACCTGCGATCTCTTCACATCTCTCTCTCTCTCTCTCTCTCTCTCTCTCTCTCTCTCTAGTCGACATCCTCCTCTGAACCATCCATCTTCGTCCTTAATTTCTCGCCTGCTCGATCTCTTCAGATATCGTGACCGCCTCTTGTCGACCTCCCTCCCTCTGTCCTTGTTCTCCGCCTCTCTTTGAGATCCCTTGAATCTCGACCCCAAATCGAAGACAGAGGCTGATAATTTTTCTCCCGACTCCGACACTACCCAGGCGCCGCCTCCAGCAGCACTCTCCCTCTCCTCCTCCACCCGACATCGGCAGTTAAACCTCACAACGACGACTATTCAATCTAGTCTTTGAATGCCACCAAGAGCCAATGATGGTTAGTTCTCCTCCATTGATTCTCAGATCTAGGTTTAGGGTTGTTTGGTTCAGATCTAGGTTTTTAATTTTGGTAAAATATTCTCTTGCACGGGTTGAAGTGGTTAGGGACTTAGGGTTTTCGATTTTCGAATTTGTTTCTCGTGTTTGTGTTGTTGATCGCGTTTGATTTGACTTCTATTAAGATTCAAACTTGGGCATTGCTGAAGATGGGTGTTGCTGGGGAGCTTTTTTGAAGCGTCTTCACAAAAGGTAATCTTCTAATATTTGGTCTTCTTTCTCTTAATATGGTTCATCGTCGTTTTATGGTTTTTCACCTTAAACATAGAGCAGTAGGATGGCGACTAGGAACAGGAACTTTGGACTTTTATCTGCTGGTTTGAACTTTGAATTTCACATATCTATGTCTATAACATAGATTCTTCTGAACTTGTTGATTTGGTATTGTTGTTTACTGACATTTTAATGGTCAGCTCACCTTTTATGTTTATGTTAGGCAACACTAGCATGATAAGTATAGAAGAGGAACTTGTGGTGATCCAATAGTTATACCTCGTACCTGGTCTATGATAAGTATTGATACAATATCTTACTAGTTTATTTTATCTCTTTCTTGGCGTGGACAAACTTCGAGCTGATAGTGTTTACTAATACACTGTTATCTTTTGGCCAAAGTAATGTTGTCCCTGATGAGATGGGTTTTAGAGGCACAAACATAGCTTAACAGTAGTGAGTGGTGTATGCAGTAGCTGATTAGTGTCCTGTTACGGTAAGTAGTGTAAAAGACAATGAAAACATGTGTAAGCATTATGATTCAAGCATATATATATTTTCATGTATCTGTCCATTATTTATTTTGTGAATTATCGTTTTATGTTTTTTGCAGAATGAATTCTGTTGCCAATTACATGGCGATGTGGTAAAGGACCTTGACCTTCTTTTTCTAACTGTAATTTACCTTCGGTCTTCGCAATCTGGTATTTGACCTGTGATGGAATTTCTCTTTTTTACTGCTAAGCTAGATGATCATCATCAATGTTCTCCCTACTTGATAGAGATTGGAATGAGGTTTTGATCAATACGTATCATAGTTTACATATATTCAATAAAGAGTTACTTCAAAACAAATAGATTTACAAATAGAGTTTGCAACATTCCAAAATCACCCCCACCCCCACCTATCGTTGTTCTTGTATGTTGTTCATGGTGCTTTTATCCTTCATTTTCTTACTATTGGTAAATCTCGACTATTTTAGGTGGGACTGCACCGAGCTGTTGACTTTCGTTTGTGAAATCAACAAACAATTTCTTTGGAATTAGAGAGCAACATGAGTATTTGTTTAAAGCTTTCATTGTTTAATGTGTTTGCAGTTCTTTTATACATTTATGTTCTTACTCTTGGGAAGGAATTACCGAGTTTTGAAGATAATTTATTTACCAGAGTTTTGAAGATAAATACCACAACTACTATTGGACAATATCTGACCTATAGGATGACTAGTTCAAAACTTCAAAGTGAATGTAGCACTAATTAGTTGGAATTTTCAAAATATTTTCTCTTGTTCTATCGTTCATGATCGTTCGAGTTCTTGAAATAATTTTCATTCTATTTTTTGTGTGTTTTTGTTGTTTAAGGATGCTAACAAAGCGGAGAGGCTCAAGTATCAAGGGTATGTTCACTCTGCTGCCCTTAATGCTATTTTCTGCTTCTCAAATATGTATGTTTCCGCAAAGGAGGAAACTGGTCCTCTAAAATCGGGTGTGGAATCAGTTGAGGCTTGAGGGTGCATTCAAGACCATTGTCAGTCTTGTTTACCATAAGTGTAACGGTGTTCCTGATGAGGTTCTCAAATTTGTTGATTGTAAGGTGAGTCTATCCTATCAATTTTTTGTGTTTGCTTTAGTATCCCTGTTAAGTTTTGGTTTTATGAAGCTTCTAATTGCTTGCTAGTTTGATGAGTTGCTGATGTGAGCATTTAGTTTGTGTGATTATCTACTTTCTATTGTTAAATGTTAAGTGACAAGTTGTAAGAATGATAGATTTAGCTATTCTGCTAGAACTCTGGATTTTATCATTCTTGTTTAGTCATTAGGAAAAATTATGTGACTGGATTACTCTTCAAAGTCTCCATTGTCTCTATGCTTTTTTGATTGGTATTTGGATGATTTTACCTAGTCACAACCCTGGAGGTCCCAAAGAGGTTTATTCCTTTTGTTTTCATTGACATAATATTGATGAGTGACACTTTAGTTTATACTTGGATTATCTTAGAGCTTCAGTTGTTCTGTATAACCTAACTGCACAGAAAATGACTCTAAAATATGTTGTGCAGTAGTTTCAGACATTAAGGTGTATTGTGAATTCATTATGCGAAAATAAAGCAAAAGTAGTGTCATTGAATTATAGAAGAATTAGACTGTTAAAAAGGGTAAAAAGACCTAGCTTATGACCTCGAAAGAGGTTCCGTTGGCCTTTTGTATCAATGACAACATTAGTTGTTTATTTTTATATTATGAGACTCCCTAATTTGTTTCAAATTGAAGTTTCTGGTAAGACCAACACCAATAAGATACTAATAATTGCATTCTTTCTATGGAAGCGTTCTAGATTTTAAAATTTTTACGTGAAGGCGTTTCCTGTTGATTTGTCCAATTGAAAAGATTTTTAGTATATAGCAGAAGCTGAAATTAAGAATGGAACCTACCAATATGTTTATCATTTTATGCTAAACTATACTTCTCCAAACGTGCTTTGTTAGAACAACACCCCTTCTTTTTACTCTTTATGACAGGATTTTGGAATCAAATACGACATGGAAAATTGAGGTCTTGCTCTAGAGGGAGTAACATACAAGAGGTCAATCTTCCATATCCGGGGCAAAAGATAGGGGTTGGGGCAAGATTCATATCTGGGCATAGCACTTAATCTGCCATAACCATTGAATTGAATGCAGATAGGCCAGCTGAACTATCACCGTCTGATCATGATTAATTAGCTTCAACACTGGCTCAAAATGGTCTAATGTATGTGTATCTTTCAAGTACCTATCAGTTGTAAAACATTTGTAAATATTAATTTTGCTTGTATCTTAATGTATATGTTCATTAAAGTACCATCATTTGCAAAATCTTATTTTATGAGCAAAGGGTGTTGTGTATCAAATGAAAAAACATCAGATTATAGACGAAAAATTGATGCTAGTATCATTATAGACATAGTCTAAATAATCAAAATCAATGTGGAACATATATTTTTACATCACAATGTTATATAAATTGATATATATTGCTAACAACAACATCTTTATAAAAATCTAAAATGATGTCCATATCATATTAATACATCAGTTATGTATATATTTGATGCGATGGATTATTTTAAAACAACAAAAAATCACAAATTATATATATGAGTTTAATATACAAAAAATCAATATAATAAAAAAGATGTCTATTTTATTTTCATAAATTGATTATTTTAAAAATAATGATGTAAATGTAAAATTTCGGTTTGGTGTGTACATCTTCAAAAGCTTATAAATGAAAAATAATGAGGTTTTAACAACAAGTGAACATGTCAAAAATAAATTTCAGGGGTTTATTTATATCTATATTCAAAATAAAATAGATGTTTTACCTCAGAAAAGACATCGGCTTAGAACCGATGTGAAATGTTTGATCTTTCACTACACGCACAATAAGATCGGAAATTTTTTTCAAAGACATCGGTTGATAACAGATGTCTAATTGCATTTTTCTAGTAGTGAAATTAAATACAATAAACTTAGAAGAAGCTTTAGGGTTTGTCGTTTGCGAGAGCCGACGTTGAGTTGTAAAGTTTCGAAGTTTTAATGCAAGTTTTCTCTTTTATATCAATGATGAGTTCCATGATGAGGTGCGAGTAGTCCCCCAAAGCTCTTAGGGTCGGGGTGAGCCTGACTTTATCCATGCGTGCCTGAGGTAAGTGTTAGATGTTGATATCGTTGTGTCTATATCATCTCCTACGATTCTATGTTTAGTCCTAATCGAAAGAAAAGGAATTCATGCTAACAACTTGAGTTATAAACATAAAATTGGTAGAGACAATTAGGTTTATTTGCAAGAGTAATCCTAAGAGTTGGTGTACAGCGAAAGCTTGTCCCTCGAGTGAAATAGCGCAATTGTCCGTCTTAGTTATCTTATCGCATGCATTGGTTAACTTTGTGGTAAACCCTAATCCTTGGAGTTGCTTTTTATATAGTTTATGTTCATAAAAACACTGTCTTTATTCTTTTCATCGCTCCTCATTCATCCTTAAGTCTTCGGCCTTTCTTTGCCGACAAAAAGCTAACAACTTTGCAGGAGAAGACATCGATATCGACCCCAGACCTCGATATTGACCACTGAGTTTCGTCGACCGTTTTTGAGTCGACGCCGATCATCCTGTAGAAGTTACTGAGATCGATATCGACCCTTCAACCTCGATATCGACCATACTATGTCGACTGGCAGTCTTCTGAGCCAGTCGATTTCTGGAACTAACATCGATATCGACCTACCCTAGTCGATATCGACTGCTTGTTTTTGTCTATGCAGGTCTTCTGTTGCAGAAAGGAATCGACAACCAAGGTCGAAATCGAGTACGAAGGCTGAGATCGTGGCTTCTGATCGACCAAAGAGGTGAGATTTCCAACGCTACTAGGATCCCGCTGACACGCCTCCTCGTGGATCAATCTTGACTACCCTTCCACTGCACTTTAATTTCTTTTACAGGTGAAAAACATATCAGACCATCCACAATAGCTATGTGCAAATATGTATTTTTTAGACATTGTTTAACTCCATTTGTGGTTTTGGGTGTGTGCAAATATACACATTTGAGCATATAATGGGCAAATTTGAGCACACCACCCCACAATGTGTAAAGACTGAAAATTTTAAATCATTATTTTATTTAAATAATTAATAATATTGGATTTGATTTTGAGATTCGAGAAATTTTGAGAATTTCCGTCCTCGAGCAAGTGATTTTATTTAAAATCTTCTTAAATAAGTTTTGACATTTCTTTTGAACGGGTTTTTGAACGGATTTCATTTCCGCTATCATGACTTGAGATTTTGAAAATATGGGCGAAATCTTATCAGATTAATTATTTCTAAAAAACTCGATTTGAAAATGTTTGAGTCGGGATTGGATTGAGCGAGCGGGGTTCATGATTTAATTTCCGGGTATCTAATTCTTGCATATGGGACCACTTTTGTATTTTTTCCTCTCTTCTTTCTCCCCTTTCTTGTTTTGTCCTCTTTCTCCTACTTCTATCAGATTTACAATAGCAAGCAGTAGCAACACTCTTTCCTCCAGCTACCCAATGCCATTTTGAGCTCAACAATCCTTCCTCAATCTCCCTCCTTCACTCCCATGTTCCTCCATTTGTGGCAAAGAGCCAAAGGAAAGAAACACAGCTCCCATGCCAACCCTGTAGTGCACCCTCCCTCCTATTTGAATCCAGTGCAGCATACCTCCCCCCTCCCGTCTTCATCATTAATTCAACCAAACACAAACCCTCACACCCATTCTCCCTTTACATTGATTCAGAAATAGGCCCTCTCCTCCCCTCACTTTTGATTCTCAACAACCTACACTCTCCTTCTCCTTGCTTCTTCAACACCACCACAAAACCACCCCTCTGTCCCTCTGTTTTGAAGCCTAAGCCCCGGAAGAACACCCCTGAGCATAGAACCCCGAGCACCCGAGCACTCCCTGGGCACTCCCCGAGCACCCGAGCATTCCCTGAGAAGCTGATCCGAAAACCTCGCCTCTATTTCTCGAGCATCTTCCGAGCAGCAGCCCTGGAGCTCCCCGCCGCCGACGTCGCCGACCCGACTTTCTCTCTTCCTCCTCAGTTCGGTTCAAAACTCGGTAAGCTCATTTTCTTCTCCCTCCGCTCAATAGGATAGTAAAAGCTTCACCTTTATAACTCCTATCTCCGACCCAGGCCTAGGTTCCTTAATTCCGACACCGAAGAAGCCGGATCGAGCCCCGACGAGCATTTTCCAGCGAGACTCAAGCCCCGGTGAGCTTTCCCTTCTCCCCCTTTTTTCGGTCTTGTTTAGCCCATTTGTGTGTTGAGGGCGGGAAAGTATCTGTCAGTGAGAGTGGTCGGGGTGAGGGTGAGAGCGCTTCCAATGAGGTCCCCTTCCTTCTTCTTTATTTCCGTTTTGTCGAACATAGAGGCTGAGCGAGGTTAGGTACGGGTTCAACTCCGGTCCACCTTCTTTTTTTTTCTATTTTCTCGGTTCAGCTCTATTTTGAATTAAGCCAGTTCGCTAATAATCTGAAATGAGTTTGGGTTTGGGCTGGCGGATCCGGGTTTAAGTTTGGGTTGTCAGGTGTGGATTCGTTTTGGGCTGAGGTGTTGGGTTGTTTCCAGATTTTATGAGAATTGGGTTATGTTTTGCTTGTTTTATTTAGTTATTTTTTGTATAATATATACTTGTTAGTTGATTGTTAAATAATACTCCCTCTGTTAATTAAAACTTGTCGTTTACTATTCATGCACGCTTTTTTAGAATGATAAAAACTATATGAAATATTAACTTTTTTTTAAAATTTGTTTTTATAAATTCATACTTAATAGTAACAAGTATGAAATTATTAAAAAATATATTAAAAAAGTTAATATATTATATAGTTTTTAACACCTCCAAAAGCGTGTATGAATAGTAAAACGTCAAGTTTTAATTAACGGAGGGAGTAACTATTATTATTATATATTATTTCTGATTATGAATATAAATTATCAATTCTGTAAAGTATATTTATATATATATATATTATAAGTTGTTTTAAGAGTAGATTTATTTGGGGATATATTATTTTATTAATGTGGTTTATTAAAAAGGGAATGACTTGATGTTTTATTTTTGTTGAATATTGGTTTTATAAAATTAAAAAGAAGATTTTTTGGAAATATCCCAACCTTGTCGGATTTATTTTAATAAAATAAGACACTAATTTAATTGAAAGAGTTATGTTTTATAAATGGGTTTTTGGATGACTTGAAAAAATGTTTTGATTATGGATTTATCTAACTTGAGATTTAAGAATTTCGTGAACTTGGGGATTTCCTACTTGGTTCTACTTGATGAATCTTATGCGATGAGTGCGACATTATGTTATGATATCGATATAATTATTAAGTATAAGTTGTCATATGTGGATATTGTTATGATGTGTTATATGATGATTAAGAGATTATGATATGTTGAGAATGAAAACTTAAGAATTAAGTAAAATGTAGTATGATATGAGTATGTTGCAAGTATGATCACTATTTGAAACCTTGAGTTGATGATTATGAAAGCATGAAATGTTATATGATATGTGAGGTGTTGTTATATGTTATGAGATGAAATAATATGACGAGATGATGAATGATATGTGAATATGATTTGGTGAGTTATGTTGAGATTATATGGGGATGATGGAAATGAGTTATGATAATGACGATAATGATGTTATGAGATTGAGTCATGTCTGTCTATGTGAGTCATGGCCATTGTATGCTTTGTAACTTAGACTTATGCATAATATGTATTACTCGTTAGGTGATTGGTGACCTGATTGGATTGCTTGCTATTGTTGTAATTGCCTTGGATTCCGCGCTTCTCCAGGTAAGTCCTCCGGGGCTTACTCAAGTTAGAACCTCATGCCTAATGTGTCATATAGTATGTAGGCATTATAAAAGCATGCCATGTAGTAACATGCATAGGATTTGCACTCATGAATGAGCATCCGTCTTCTTTATGCGTTTGGAAAGAGAACGACCGTTATATGTGAGTCCTAGAGCCGTCGCTAGGGTCATAGTGCAACCCAGCTTCATCGGGTTTGTACCTATCGAGTCTTATGAGTCTGATTATCTAAGCATGATTACGAGACATATATATGAGCATGACATTGATATCATATAACTGCGGCTACGGCTGAGTCTCCACCCTAGGTATGGGAGTGGAAATGGAGTCGCCACCCTAGGTATGGCAGTGGTAGGAGTCGCCGCCCTAGGTATGGGCGTGGTTTTTGAGTGGGATATGCCACTTGTCATTCTTTGGCCCATTTACCGTACTTCTGCATATTATATATCATGTCAACATGTTTGCGTGTTTAATATTTCAGTATTGCATTAGATCATTCTCATCTAGGCCTAGAGCGTATTATATGTCCTCAGTGAGGTCTTCAGGGCTCGCATGAGTGGCTCGACTTTGACTCGTGGTATAGTTTTAGGTATTTGATTTTTACTTGTTGCATGCTTCCATGGCGGGTTTATCTCTACTTTGGCGCACTGATGACCGAGGGACTGATTATCACCGAATTTACATACTTTGATGATTTATACTCGTTTACCTGGTTTTGACCCGACTATGTCGTGGCAAGTTGTACCCTAATTTCCGTTGCTTTTCGTTTTGATTTTCAACCGGTTTTGAGCGACTTAGACACCTAGGACAGGTCCTGGGAACCCAACGACCCTTCGCACCTTTTGGGGTATGAAATCCCCTCTTTCAAAACACTAACTTTTGAGGTTTGAAACCTCGACCCGTACTTGGATTGCAAGATTCGAACGAAGGTATCAAACCTTCGAAACGTAACCCGGATATTTATATCTGGGCCGTTACAAAGTTGGTATCAGAGCCAGGTTTTTTCAATTCGGGTACGCAATGGTTGGGTGTATGTTTGAAAAACCGCCCACGAATTTCAAAAGGATTTGAAAGAGTTTAAAAGGGGCAAAATGAACTTAGTATGACTAACTCAAATGGAATAAATGTGAACTCGGCCTTCTAAATAAGAGATATCAAATAATGGGGATCGAGTGGGTAGAATGGCGCTAGACCATCCCCTTTGGATGTAGATTAGGAACGAGTAGGCAAAATATAGCTTATTCTTTACAGATGAGCCTGGAAGACTCCAAGGAATTGCACTGCAATGGTTAGAGTAGCGAGTCAGGTAGAGATCGTGAGGTATTATCCCCTCCGGTCAGTCGCTCCTCGATGAGCGGCATTAGATAGCTTGACGTGTTTTATATCAATTGGGCCCGAGGGCGATCTCCCTCAAATGAGATCATTATAATTGCCATTGACTGATTATGTGCTGAGTGCCATTTTGTTAGAACTAGAAATCTGTTGATATATGTGAGTGGGATAAGCGAGGGAGCCTTTCTTTTCTAAGTAGTCGAAATTTCTGTCTTATAAAGCAGTCTCCTCCATGATTTACTTGTTGGTGTCTTTCCCTTTCGTTTTGTCTCTGGTTCGATGAAGTTCGGTTAAAGGTTGGTGATGGTCGAGGGATGCCTATTCCTTTCATTATGATTTCCTCCCCTCTCGTCTTTTTCCATGTCTCAATTTGGTGTGTTCATCGAGTAGTTCTTTATAGTATCATTGTCCTTTACGGGAAATGGAATTGGGAATCTAATCGTATATGAGAATTAGGTTCGGGAACATTGACTACTTGAGCGCGTGATGAGTATGGTACTTAACACCATAAGTCATTCCACGAGATGGTTAGTGTGCTAGAGTATCAAACTTTGAACGATTGCGAGTCGATGGAATGAGTTGTTTTGTGAAGTCATCCCCCTTGTTCCTCACAGTGGCCAGTTGATGTCTCCTTGTCATGAACTTCTATACGAACTCCGCCATCTTCGTTCGGGAGTAATTTGAGTACCCTTTTATGATCTCGAAATGAGTCACACACGCATTCCACGGGAAATGAGCTTTTGAGTTTGTGGGGATAAGTCGACATTGCCCTTGGAAACCTCTGTTTGGTTATAATGGTAGCCCTATCTATGTTTACATGACTTGATACATTACCGTGTTAAATACATGCCTTGTACAGATGTTATTGAGGTGTATACATGTGCATATATCCCTTATGTACTTAAAAATAAGGTTTTGTTACACCTTGATACTCATTATGCCTTATGTGATTCCAACTAGTATCATGCCTATCTACTTGTCTCATGATGCTGTCCCCCATGCCCTATGGCATTCTTTTATGCTTTTGAGCATGAATAGTCTGACACCTTGCATGCCCATACACCACATTGTATTTAGATTCCGCGTGTACTATTAGTATCATATAGGACGTATGTCTTCTAAAATGCAGCTTATCATGAGAATATGTGCTCTAATTGTCTCATTTTACGTACGCGAATGTTGCATTCAAGATGTGATGTTGTTCCCATATATCTTAGTATCTAGTAGTACCATAGATGATCACCTTGCCATCATTGATCTTATATTCTATTGTCCTTGATATGACTATGATATGTACATTAATGTTGGTTGTGATGGTAGACTTACTTGATCTTCTATGAATCCTAACTATTATGTGAAGTTATTCAATGCATCTCCTTTTTATATATCTATGACTTGTCATGCACTACTAGTATCATGCGAGATCTAAGCCCTTAGAAATATGTCTTGCATAGTCCCATGTCCAAATTGTATCATCATTGAGTTACTCTTGCTCATAAGTTGTGAAACCCTTTCCATGTCCCCTTATATGATCATATGACTATCTAGGCATGTTAGATGTTAGTAATCTACTTATCATCCTATGAACAAAGGAAGAGAATGATGCTTTTGCGGTAGCGAGACGCATCACTCGCGAGGGACGAAGAACTGGATTTCGCCGTGGCGCGCGGCCAATTCGCCGCGACAAAAACTAGGTCTGGGCTCTTGGCTGGAGCCGGTTCTCTCCTTTCTTTGGGCGTTGACTCGAGTTTGATCAAACCCGGTTTTGTTTATTCTATATATGTGATGTAAATTCTTATGTGATTCTATATAATTTGATAAAAAGAGATTTAAAAACGAGTTATGATTCCATGATGTATACGGATTTGGGCTTGAATTGTTATGATGATAGGTAGATATGATGTTCTGTGATTTTGTTGAACATGATTAGTCAACCATATAAGTGATACTCGTTATATTAATATGTTTGCTTGTCTTATACCACATAGATCTATTGTTGAATTCATGCATATGTGATCATTGATATGCCGAGCTTGTTTATTACTTGAGGAATGCCAGGTGGCTAGGTTGTCTCATATGTGCGTCCGCGTAGAACTCGATCATGTTCCTTGCTACCAATGTGTGTTGTCATTATTCATCGAGATAGGTACATGTTAGTGTGTATTGATGCGACTAGTATGTTTCATGATTGATATGTGTCTTACTTGCTGCATTATAACCTCATGGGATTCCGTAAGGCCACTATTGTCGTTCTCGGGTTGGGATCTTGTTTTTAGTCTCGTCGTCGTCAGTTTTGGTCTATGTTTGGTTCCGTAGGGAATTCCGGTTGTCCACTTTTATCTCTCCCCGACCTCTTCTAACTTAGTATCCTTGCGCTCCTTCCGATGCGCGACGACGTTGAGAAGAGAACGGTCAATAGGGTAGTACTCGAGCAACGTAGCGGAAGCATGGTGGGCCTATGATCCCCTTGGTCCCAAAACTTGAGGCAGAGGATTATGCGAGAGGTGTACTTCATTGCTATTCAAGAGACTTGGCATGTTTCGAGGCTAGATGAGGAGTTTATCTGACGGATTTCGAGGCTCTATAGAGTTCTTGAGAGGATAGTTCCCGACAGAGATGGACAGTTCACTTCGAGATTCTAGCAGCATGTTCACGAGTTCTAAGGCATTGACAAGGACCGAGATCATCTTCGATGTGGGAGAACATGTATGGCTGAGAGTATCACCAGCCGAGGGTTCCGACATTTTGACATCATGGGCAAGCCAAGCCCTAGGTTGTTGATCCTTTTGAGATTCTAGAGAGGCAGCTTATCGCTTAGCTTTATCCCCGTCCTTAGCTGGAGTTCACGATGTCCTTCTTGTCTCAGCTTTGTCGATATGTTTCTGACCTCCATGATGAGGCTGATCATTCCTTGTTAGAGCGTCCTGAGGAGAGTATTCGAGATAGTTGTGGAGACACTTTAGATGAGCTACTTGCGTCTTACTTGGAGCCTAGTGTAGACATTATCTTGATCTCTTGACCTAGTGGTGAGTATTCCCTAGTGCCTTGTTTTGAGATGCGTGGCTTGATGTTTATCTCTATGCCGTTGTGCTCATACGATATATAGTTATGTGCAGAATATATGATGATATGATGTGATTGGAGATGAGCCTCTTGATGAGTGATGATTCCACCCCTTGAGTTGTGAAACTTTATTGACTGACATGAGAAGGATTGACTTGAGCTTTTGAAAGATTTTCATGGATTCGAGGTTTTGCAAATGGTTTGACATGGATTTTGAATGATTTTGTTGGACTCCATGTTTTGAAAAAGGCTGGATCGATTTTGAAAATAATTTTAGTCTCGGAGACGAGACTTGTTTTTAGAGGAGGTTGATGTAAAGACCGAAAATTTTAAATCATTATTTTATTTAAATAATTAATAATATTGAATTTGATTTTGAGATACGAGAAACTTTGAGAATTTTCGCCCTCGAGCAAGTGATTTTATTTAAAATCTTCTTAACCAAGTTCTGACATTTCTTTTGAACGGGTTTTCGAACGGATTTCATTTCCGCTATCATGACTTGAAATTTTAAAAATATGGGCGAAATCTTATCGGATTAATTATTTCGGATTTGAACAACTCGATTTGAAAATGGTTGAGTCGGGATTGGATTGAGCGAGCGGGGTTAGGGATTTAATTTACGGGTATCTAATTCTTGCATATGGGACCACTTTTGTTTTTTTTTTCTCTCTTCTTTCCTCCCTTTTTTGTTTTATCCTCTTTCTCCTACTTCTATCAGATTTACAGTAGCAAGCAACAGCAACACTCTTTCCTCCAGCTACCCAATGCCATTTTGAGCTCAACACCCTTTCCCCAATCTCCCTCCCTCACTCCCATGTTCCTCCATTTGTGGCAAAGAGCCAAAGGAAAGAAACACAGCTCCCACGCCAACCCTGCAGTGCACCCTCCCTCCTATTTGAATCCAGTGCAGCATACCTCCCCCCTCTCGTCTTCATCATTAATTCAACCAAACACAAACCCTCACACCCATTCCCCCTTTACATTGATTCAGAAATAGGCTCTCTCCCCCCCCCCCCCCCCCCTCACTTTTGATTCTCAACAACCCACACTCTCCTTCTCCTTGCTTCTTCAACAGCACCACAAAAACCACCCCTCTGTCCCTCTGTTTCGAAACCTAAGCCCCCGACGAACACCACCGAGCGCAGAACCTCGAGCACATGAGCACTCCCCGGGCACTCCCCGAGCACCCGGGCATTCCCTGAGAAGCTGATCCGAAAACCTCGCCTCTATTTCTCGAGCTCATTTTCTCTCTTCCTCCTCTGTTCGGTTCAAAACTCGGTAAGCTCATTTTCTTCTCCCTCCGCTCAATAGGACAGTAAAAGCTTCACCTTTATAACTCCTATCTCCCATCCACGCCAAGGGTCCTTGATTCCAACACCGAAGAAGCCGGATCGAGCCCCGACGAGCATTTTCCGACGAGACTCAAGCCCCTCGGTGAGCTTTCCTTTCTCCCCCTTCTTTCGTTCTCGTTTAGCCCATTTGTGTGTTGAGGTCGGGAAAGTATTTGTCAGTGAGAGTGGTCGGGGTGAGGGTGAGAGCTCTTCCAGCGAGGTCCCCTTCCTTCTTCTTTATTTCCGTTTTGTCGAACAAAGAGGCTGAGCGAGGTTAGGGACGGGTTCAGCTCTGGTCCACCTTCTTTTCTTTTTTCTATTTTCTCGGTTCAGCTCTATTATGAATTAAGTCGGTTCACTAATAATCTGAAATGAGTTTGGGTTTGGGCTGGCGGATCTGGGTTCCGGTTTGGGCTGTCAGGTCTGGATTCGGTTTGGGCTGAGGTGTTGGGATGTGTCCGGATTTTATGAGAATTGGGTTATGTTTCGCATGTTTTATTTAGTTATTTTATTGTATAATATATACTTGTTAGTTGATTGTTAAATGATAACTATTATTATATATTATTTCTGATTATGAATATAAATTATGAATTCTGTAAAGTATTTATATATATATATATTATAAGTTGTTTTAAGAGTAGATTTATTTGGGGATATATTATTTTATTAATGTGGTTTATTAAAAAGGGAATGACTTGATGTTTTATTTTTGTTGAATATTAGTTTTATAAAATTAAAAAGAAGATTTTTTGGAAATATCCCAACCTTGTCGGATTTATTTTAATAAAATAAGATACTAATTTAATTTAAAGACCTATGTTTTATAAATGAGTTTTTGGATGGCTTGAGAAAATGTTTTGGATAGGGATTGATCTAACTTGAGATTTAAGAATTTCGTGAACTTGGGGATTTCCTTCTTGGTTTGACTTGATGAATCTTATGTGTTGAGTGTGAGCATGATGTTATGATATCGATATAATTGTTAAGTATAAGTTGTGATATGTGGATATTGTTATGATGTGTTATATGATGATTAAGAGATTATGATAAATTGAGAATGATAACTTGAGAATTATGTGAAATGTAGTATGATATGAGTATGTTGCAAGTATGATCACTATTTGAAACCTTGAGTAGATGATTATGAAAGCATGAAATGTTATATGATATATGAGGTGTTATTATATGTTATGAGATGAAATAATATGACGAGATGATGAATGATATGTGAATATGATATGGTGAGTTATGTTGAGATTATATGGGGATGATGGAAATGAGTTATGATAATGACGATAATGATGCATATAATGATGTTATGAGATTGAGTCATGTTTGTCTATGTGAGTCATGGCCATTGTATGCTTTGTAACTTAGACTTATGCATATTATGTATTACTCATTAGGTTATTTGTGACTCGATTGGATTGCTTGCTATTGCTGTAATTGCCTTGGATTCCGCGCTTCTCCAGGTAAGTCCTCCGGGGCTTACTCAAGTTAGAACCTCATGCCTGATGTATCATATAGTATGTAGGCATTATAAAAGCATGCCATGTAGTACCATGCATAGGATTCGCACTCATGATTGAGCATTCGTCTTCCTTTTGCGTTTGGAAAGAGAACGACCGTTATCTGTGAGTCCTAGAGTCGTTGCTAGGGTCATAGGGCAACCCAGCTTCATCGGGTTTGTACCTATCGAGTCTTAAGAGTCTGATTATCTGAGCATGATTACAAGACATTTATATATGAGGATGACATTGATATCATATGACTGCGGCTACGGCTGAATCTTTACCCTAGGTATGGGAGTAGAAATGGAGTCGCCACCCTAGGTATAGGAGTGGTTGTTCGATAAACGGGAGGTGCGATTCACATATTCAAATATAATTTACAACTATGCTAGCTCCCTTATCAACCAAATAATACAAGAATCCCTCCCGATGCAGTGGTAGGGTAATTCAGGATCGAATCCACGAGGAGGTATGTTAGCGCTTCCCTTGTTGTAATCACGATCAAACTTTCGACCTCAGAAGACACTCGATATCAATGTGTCTAGTTGATATCGACCACAGTTCTGATCGATTTCGATGTCTATTACAGAAATTTAATGCGTAACCTATGTGTATGAAAAGTGTCCGAAGAGCGTAGAATGGTTGTAGAAAGATGGTCAGAAATCAAAACTTAAACTTTATATCAAATTCAATTAATTAAAAGCTTCCAAAGTCGGGGTTTCATGCCACAACGATAACAATGCAAGTATGGTGCTAAAGTTATGAAATTTAATGTCTTTACGTCAAATAACTTTCGTTACCAATACTTAGGTGATTAGAGGCTCTTGCATAATTCCTAAGAGTTACTATCCAATTCATGAGTAATCCAAGTTCACAATATGAGTGGCTTTCACTTCAATAATGCAAATAATGAATCTTCCTAACTTTTGCAAAGGACCATGCATAGGATAGAAGACGGAATCGCATAAAAGTCATACCTTTGATGCACTTACCCTACATCGCTATCGTCGGGCTCACCCCGACCCTAAAAGTCATACCTTCTTTTCCGCCGGGTCCTTAATCACATTTCTTGTTGGGAATGGCAACACCTTCTTATTCCCTGCGGCTGGAGTGAGATCGACATCGACAGGATGGGGGTCGAAATCGACTGGAGGAGTCGATTTTTATGGTGACTCATCATCAGGGTCGACATCGACTGCATGGTCGACATTGATGTCACCGTGGTCGATATCGACAGGGGGGTCGATATCGATGTCTGTTCTGGGGCCTTCTCCTCCGCTTTTTTCCCGGGCATTTGGGCTTGATGCCCACTCCTTAGATTCATCACTGCTATGTGTCCAGTGGTTTTGCCCTTTTGATTGGGCACAGTTGATCCAGGGAATGATCCTGACGCTTTGGGTATTGCTTCCGCCAATTGACCCATTTGGGTCTCCATCTTGCGCTTCCAAATGTCGATCTCCCCAAGCCTAGAATTGATGCCCTGCAGGTGAGTATGGACGGAGTTATTGGCTTGCTTGAACTCAGCGTGGTTCCTCCGCATCTCATCAAGAATGATCTACAGGTCATCCTTCCTTGTTTCCCACTCAGGGTGCCCTGGTACTCTATATGGTGGGGTATCCCTTTGATAGAAGCGTTGATCTCCCCAATATTATTGATTGCCCTCTCCATAGGAGCCTCTCATCCACTTGGCTTCCTCATGTTGTACCGCCATAGATACTTGCTCAGTATGTGGACAGGCACTAGTGTTATGCCTTGTCGAGCCACATTCTTGGCAAGTTTGATTGTTGCTCAGAAACCTGACTTGCTTTTGAAGGTGGCGTGTCTGATCGTTATGGAATTGTTGCCACACATCAGGATCTATTTCCCTTGGAGGCTCATATAATGGCATCGATGGGGCAGGCCTTGAGTCATAGGTCGTAGCAGTCCCATAGGTGTTATCAAAGTTCACGAGCCTCTCAATCGTCTCCCAGGCCTCCGTTGGTGTAAGCTCAATGTACCGATAGGAGGTATATGAATTGATCCTCTCCTTATTTGGCGCATCAAGGGAATTGTAGAATATCTCCTGGATGACATATGGAAGTTGCCCATGCGTCGGGAATGATCTCAGCAAGTCCTTAAGCCGCTCCCACGCCTGTGCTAATGTTTCACCTGGCTTTTGTTTGAAAGTCGTGATCCTTTGCCGAAGCATCACCGTCTTAGAAGGTGGAAAGAACTTATTCCGGAATGCATCCTCCACCTCTGCCCATGTCTTCAGCGAGCGTAGAGCCAAACTCTCAAGCCATTGTAATGCCTTCCCTGCCAAAGACCATCTAAAAGATTTTAGTCTCACATACTCTAAATTTAAACCATCAGCAATTGTTTCACATAAATCCATAAAAGTAGATATGTGTTGCAGTGGGTATTCATTAGGTCTTTCTTCAAAAGTATTTCTTTTAATTTCAGACAGGAAGTTTATTTTAATTTCATAATTGGAAGGAGGAATAAGTATAGCGGATTCAGAAACGTGAAGCGGTGGATGCATGTATTGCATCGCCGTTTGTGGATACTGATTTAGCCGCTCTTGGGCTTGTCTACGCGCATCCTCCTCCCTATCAGCACATGCTCGCTCTTCAGCAGCGGCGGCCCTCTCAGCAACGATTGTTGCATTGTGATCCTCAATCTCCTTCCTCAATCGCTCTATGGTCTCAGCCTGTGTCTCGTTGTCTGCCATGATTTGAATTGCTCTGTTGCAAAGATGGAAGAAATGTTCAGGCTCGTCAATGGTTTTCAGGATAGGTCGGCGATCAGATTGTCGCATAAACCTGCAAAATAAGCTCTAAAAGATTGTGAGAAAACTTAGGTGGCGATTGATTGTCTCCCCAGCAACGGCGCCAATTTTTTCGTAAGGGCGGGAGGTGCGAATCAAATATTCAAATATAATTAACAACTATGCTAGCTCCCTTATCAACCAAATGATACAAGAATCCCTCCCGATGCAGTAGTAGGGTAATTCAGGATCGAATCCACGAGGAGGTATGTCAGCGCTTCCCTTGTTGTAATCACGATCAAGCTTTTGACCTCAGAAAACACTCGATATCGATGTGTCTGGTCGATATCGACCTCAGTTCTGGTCGATTTCGATGTCTATTACAGAAACTTCAATGCGTAACCTATGTGTCGGAAAATTATCCGAAGAGCGTAGAATGGTTATAGAAAGATTATCAGAAATCAAAACTTAAACTTTATATCAAATTAAATTAATTAAAAGCTTCCAAAGTCGGGGTTTCATGCCACAACGATAACAATGCAAGTATGGTGCTAAAGTTATGAAATTTAATGTCTTTCCATCAAATAACTTTTGTTACCAACACTTAGGTGATTAGAGGCTCTCACATAATTCCTAAGAGTTACTATCAAATTCATGAGTAATCCAAGTTCACAATATGAGTGGCTTTCACTTCAATAATGCATATAATGAATCTCCCTAACTTTTGCAAAGGACCATGCATAGGATAGAAGACGGAATCGAATAAAAGTCATACCTTTGATGCACTTACCCTACATCGCTATCATCGGGCTCAGCCCGACCCTAGAAGTGGGTTGACTACTCGCTTCTAATCATGCAACTCATCATCATCATTGAAAGAAAACTACTATGTATTGCGAAAGGAAGAAATTACAACCGAACCAAGCCAATGCCGCTCTCGCTTCACACCCAACTCAACTCGGCCTCCTCTCTCTCTCTATCTCTACAAATTCTCTGCGATAAACTACTAAAACTCGCTGTGCTTCGATTAACGGAAATTAAATGACTAAACTCAGCCCTAACAGCCTCTAGATATAGATATCGAACTTTGCTATCCAAAGACTCGAAACTTTATCTTTATTCTCTAAGATAAAACTTAAATAAAGTAAAACTAAAAATTCCATGGTAAAATAGCTCATGTGATAACTCTGGCATTGAAGATAGAAAATCTCGACTTTTGGATAGACGTGCAAGCTTCGGATAGAATTCTATCAAAATCTGAGTCGGACTTCTTTGCTGGACAACATCGATATCGACCTTGGACATCGATATCGACCTCGGTATAACTCTATCTCGAGCTCTTTGCTACACTAATCTCATGTATTCCCACTAATATACATGCGAAAGAATGATAAAATGGAATTAAATGTGCATAGAAAATATGGCAATTTGCGCGCACATCAGTGGTAGGAGTCGCCACCCTAGGTATGGGCGTGGTTTTTGAGTGGGATATGCCACTTGACATTCTTTGGGCCATTTACCGTACTTCTGCATATTATATATCATGTCAACATGCTTGCGTGTTTAATAATTCAGTATTGCATTAGATCATTCTCATCTAGGCTTAGAGCGTATTATATGTCCTCAGCGAGGTCTTCAGGGCCCGCATGAGTGGCTCGACCTTGACTCGTGGTATAGTTTCAGGTATTTGATCTTTCCTTGTTGCATGCTTCCATGGCGGGTTTATCTCTACTTTGGCGCACTGATGACCGAGAGACTGATTATCACCGAATTTACATACTTTGATGATTTGTACTCATTTACCTGGTTTTGACCTGGCTACGCCCTGGAAATTTGTACCCTAATTTATGTTGCTTTCCATTTTGATTTTTAACCGGTTTTGAGCGACTTAGTCACCTATGATGGGTCCTGGTAACCCAACGACCCTTTGCACCTTTTGGGGTATGAAATCCCCTCTTTCAAAACACTAACTTTTGAGGTTTGAAACCTCGACCCGTACTTGGATTGCAAGATCCGAACGAAGGTATCCAACCTTCGAAACGTAACCCGGATATTTATATCCGGGCCGTTACACAATGTGCATAAACTTTTACAAAAAGCAAGACAATTTCATCAGTTGATTTTTTTATGATTTTATTTTCCTTTTTGTTTTAAATGAATTGTATTTGAATGGGGTGTAAAAAATGCATATTTTATCAATGGAGCAAATTGTTAAAAAGTGATGTGTTTTTTTACACATCTTGTGCAAATGTGTATATTTCGCCCAAAACTATTGTGGATAGTCTTACATTTGAAAAAGAGATCAGAAGTAGCATATAAGGTCCCACTTCACTTGAGATCGGGTTGGAGTTAGTAAAATAACTTCATATAAAGTTCGTTAAATTTTAACCGCTCAATTCTAAATAAGAGATTTAGATTTAAATTAGATTAGTCAATTTTTAATTTATTTTTTAGAGTCGATAAGTTTCTATAGAGTAATCATGTCAAATCCACAAAGTTCGACTCCACGAAATCCTTAAATTTTAATTTATTTTTTAGGGTCAATAAGTTTGTATCGGATAATCCTATTAACTTCAACTCCACCGAATTTGACTCCACGGGATCCTTACTCGGTACAAGGAGCACTTTATACAAAAAAAAAAAACATGGCGAATTAGTTGGAGATTTTTTACCTTTAATAAGATACTTAAGAGTTCAAATCCTATAAACAAGGCGTATTGCCTTAATGATCTTTTTTTTGGTTTTAGAAGATATATTTTTTTTTCTAAATTAATTAATGTTCCCTATTTTATTATTTTTTTGGTATTACTCTAATGATTTATTATTTTATTTGTTTTAGAAAAAAAATTTTGTAAACAATACTCTCTTCAATAAAAATTAAATAATATTTACTCCCTTCATTCTTTTTTATACCTTGTTTAATATTTATACACATTTTATTAAAATAGAAAAAAAACTATATAAAATTAATATTTTAATAATCTCATATTTAAAATTTTTTTGATAACAAGAAAACCCACCTTTCGATGACAAATTCAGACACGTGACCTAGCCGACAAGAGACATGTACCAAGTAAATTGGCTTGTACCGACCGACTCGATCCACTAGTAAAGAGCAAGGAAAACCTTCGATTTTCACTCATGGAATGAGCCGATGATAAGGATGAGCAAGGCAATCTCGTACTTTTTATTATGGGGTTTTGTGTGTTTACACTGGTTTGTTGAATCTTTTTGTGATCATGAAAGATTGAGGTGTATCTTATACATTCTGTCTATGTTTGATCTTCTAGAGTTTTATTTTTAATTTTGTTGACTCTATCTTGATAGTAATACTATATGTTATTGTATGCACGATGGAAGTCAAAGAAAGGTAATATTTATTTTATAGAAATATCAATTAGATTATTTATCTGATTTATTTGTCTTGTATTTTATTTATTTGGCTCACATATTGTTTATATGTTTTGCTTAATTGAGTGAATATTCTAGAAGATTTGTTTTTGAATATATGCTTATTTATTTGCTTTATTTTTTATATAATCAATATTTGAAAAAGGTGGCTAAGATTTTGTGCATGATTTTGTGGAAGAATTGTGTGCAGAATTTGAATTCAAATTGAAGATATGGTGAAGATTCTGCGTAACAAAAAGATCTCATTTTTGTGGGATTATATTATGAATTTCATGGCTGTCAATCAAGCTAAATTAAGGGGATTCAAACGTTAAAAAATTAGCCCCTGCAGCCTATAAAATAGATGGATCAAGTGGAGAAGAAAAACATAACTCGAGCATTCAATCTACAAGCGTTCTCCATAGCAATCATTCACCATTGATTCTCTCTTTCTCCGTTGTTATTCTTGCTTTATCTTTTTAGAGTTTGAGAGTTTCTAGAGCTTCATTTTACAAGTCTAAAGTGTTATACTAAGAGTATACATCTACTCAAACGTATTCACTAGGCTATTATTTCACGAGCGTTTTGGGTTGACTAGATAGTAGCGGGTGAGGCTATGAGATTGATTATTCTTCTAAATTGTATCTAGGACTCTAAGGGATCTGAGTTGACTAGATAAAAGCGGGTGAGGCTTCGAGTATTTAGAAGAAGGAAAGATCTTCTCGGTTGTATCTAGGATCCATAAGAAGTGAAATAATAGTGCTTTTGAATCCTACGGGTTGGAGAACCCTAGGCGGGGACGTAGGCCAAGTTCGTGCCGATCCTCGTTAACATATCATGTGTCCTTTTCGTTACCTTCATATTTAATTTCCGTATTATACTTTGATAAGTTTTATTTTCGTATAGCTGAACAGGTTTCTGGAATCATTTCAAGACATTGACATCCGGTCCAAGACATTGAAATCCATTTCAAGGCCTTGAATTTCTTCTGCAGAAAGTTTGCGAAAATTGTCTAGAGTTTTTCTATTCTATTTACATCACCTATTACGACTCTTCAATTAGTATCAGAGCTTGGCTCACTTTTATTTGATCTAACCATCTTGTGAGATTTATCATGTCTACTATAGGTGATGGAAGATTTGCACAAGGAAGATCGACCTTACAGCCACCACTCTTTTGTGGTAACAATTTTGTGCATTGGAGATCACTAATGAAAAGGTTTATTATTGATCAGGACTTGGAGCTTTGGAACATTGTTTGGCAAGGACCAAGGGTGCCAATTAAGACGAATGCAGCCGGAGCCATTGTTTCCAAAGCAGAAAGCGAATTCAATCAAGCCGATTGGGAGAATGTGGCCAAGAACTACAAGGCCATAAATTTACTTTATTGTGGACTAGATGCTGATGAGTTTAATCTTATCTCTTCTTGCAGGAGTGCCAAGGAGATATGGGACAAACTTGTAGTAACCTATGAGGGGACAAGCCAAGTCAAGGAGACTAAAATCAGTACCTTTCTTCGACAGTATGAATTATTCAAGATGACCTCCAATGAGACTGTCAAAGAGATGTTCACTAGATTTACCCAAATCGTGAACAATCTTGACTCTCTTGGATAGGTCTTCACGAATGAAGAAAAGGTCAGGAAAGTACTGATAAGTCTACCCAATGCTAGGTGGGGTCCAAAGGTCACTGCAATTGATGAAGCTCAAGATCTTACAACACTAGCGTTGGATGACCTTCTTGGAAAGCTTATCACGCATGAGATGGTCCTCAACGAAGAGGACGGTGAACCATCCTCTTGTGTAAAGAATTTGGCGCCCAAAATCAAGGAGGATGTGCCATCAAAGGACAACGAAAGTGATGATGATGAGGAAGATCCCTTTGACTTGATCACAAGGGGACTTGCTCGGATTCTAAAGATGAAGAAACAAATCTCAAACCGAGAATAACCGAGATCATCAAAGCATAAAGGTAAGTCTTTTAACCCTAATAAAAAGACAAAAATTCTAACATACTATGAATGTGGTGAAACAGATCACTTGATGAAGGAGTGTCCTCAAAAGAAGAAGAACAAGCAGAAGAAGAATGATCGAAAGAAGGGCGATTCGGATTCTTTAAGTGAATTGGATTCGGAAAATGATCTAGTAAATCTTTGCTTGATGGCAGACCATGACGAAAACCCTAGAAGACACCTTGAGGGTATTGTAAGAAACCTTATCTCTAGTCCTATTGATGTTCTCTCTATGTTTTCACAAAATATGATTATCAATGAGGAGAACTACACCATGGAAACGAACTCTTTGAAAGACAAGCTTTTAGAACAGGAGAAGAGCACGAGTGATGTGTCACTAGAAATAAAAAATCTCAAAGCCTCGCAGTTAGCCCTTAACATTAAAGTGAAGGCTTTGGAATCAGAAAATTCTGATCTCAAGCATAATCTTTCTTCTCTAAGACACTGCAACGGTGAATTAGAGAAAGAAAAGATTAAGTTGACTGAGAAGTGTAGAGATCAGCACACTACACTCATCCGCTTCACTCATTCTAAATCCAATCTCGATAAGATGTTAGGTGAACACCAATCATCTCTCAACAAAAGTGGTATTAGATACAACAAGAATTTTCCAAAGAAATCCAAGACCACTTTTGTCAAAGCTAAAGGAAATTGGCGTTCACCTACATATTTCTTTTGTTGTTGAAAGGGTCATGTCAAAGAGACTTGTCCATATAGAAGAAAGGATCCTTATATCATTCGAAATACTTTTCCTTTACGTTTGAAAGAACATGTGAAGCAAATCTAGGTTCCTAAAAGGACAAGACCTCCAAACATGGTCTATCCTAATTATGAATCTGAATTTGTATATTCGTCTAGCCGGAAAGGTTGATGTTTGTTCGTTTTGCAGGATATCACCAAGACTAAGAGCATAAATGGATTGGAATAATCCCTCTTGGTGATAAAGGAATTTTTTTATGTGCTTGATGTTTCACTTGTTTTTTTTCCGCTCCCTAATTTTTTGGAGCTTGATATGTTGAACAGGGAAGCATTTTCGTAAGGGGGTAATTGCTGCTGATTTTTCAGTTTTTATATTGCTGTTTGCTAACATCTCAAGGCCTTGAGATCAGTTTTGAGGTCTTGACTATCTGCTGGATTAATTTAAACTCAATTTCTTCCCTTACTTGTTGGAAGACAAAAGGGGGGAGAAATGCTATATGGTGCTATGCTTATTTGTATATGTTGCAATGCTATATTTATGTGTATGTAATTGATATTTGTTTTGTCTTCCATCAAGGGGGAGATTATTGACTATATCTTGGTAGTAATATTATATGTTATTGTATGTATGATGGAAGTCAAAGAAATGTAGTATTTATTTTATACAAATATCAATTAGATTATTTGTCTGGTTTATTGTCTTGGATTTTATTTATTTGGCTCACATATTGTTTATATGTTTTACTTAATTGAGTGAATATTCTAGAAGATTTGTTTTTGAATATATGCTTATTTATTTGCTTTATTTTTTATATAACAAATTTTGAAAAAGGTGGTTGAGATTTTGTGCAGGATTTTGTCGAAGAATTGTGTGCAGAATTTGAATTCAAATTGAAAATATGGTGAAGATTTTGCGGAACAAAAAGATCTTATTTTTAATTTGTGGGATTATTTTCTGAATTTCATGGCTGTAAATCAAGCTAAATTAAGGGGATTCAAACGTTCAAAAATCATCCCCTGCAGCCTATAAAAGAGATGGTGCAAGCGGAGAGGAAAAACATAACTCGAGCATTCAATCTACAAGCGTTCTACATAGCAATCATTCGCCATTGATTCTCTCTTCACTACTACAATTAAGACCTATTGTAACACTTCATTGCAGCGGTTGATCTATTGAAGCGGTTTGTTGTGGCGGTTTAATCTATTGTGACGGTTCAGTAGGGTTTTTTGATATTCATTATATTGCAATAACAATAGTTGCAGTTTTAAGGTCTATAGTGGCGGTTTTTAAACCACTATTTTTTTCCATGTCTATTGGGGCGGTTTTAATAGTCTAATGAAGCAGTCTATCAAAATAATAGAACTACCTAATGAGGCGGTTTTAATGAGTGACTTTTAAAGCTGCTCAAAAAAAAATTAAGGGTCTTTTAAAACTAGTTCTTTCTCTCTCTGTTCTCGCCCACTTTCATCTCCGAAGTCCAAACCCTAATAACTTAGTTCTTTGAACTATCAAATTCGGACCACCCCTCGCCCTTTCCTCCGTCTCCAATGTCTGCCGTCGGTCCTCCACCCCATTCCGTCGCCGCTCCTCTCGATATTCCTTTTCGTTTCTCTCTCCTCCCTCATCACCGTAATCTCTCTCCTTGGTCGCCTGTGTCGATTGTTTGGAGCTGAGCCGATTCTGATTCCACTTCGCCTTAGACGACCTATGCGCCTGCAGCCTGAATCGAATCATGTATTCTCTGTCTCCTTTCTTCTATTCCCTCTTGTGCTATTTCCTTTCAGTAATCGAAGATTCGCCAACCGCGAATTTCAATCGTATGGGACGTAGTTCCGCATATACTCAGTCTTTTGAATCGATTCATCTATCTCGTTCTCACTTTGTAGTGTCTAGGGTTTTTTCATCATCATCCTATATTATTATTAGACCTGTTGAGGCAAAGAAAAAGGCGTGATTGCTCCCATTCGTGTTTCAAAGGTCATTGGCGATGTTAATTTTTATGGTTTCTGTAGTGACTCGTTGGATGTCCTATTTCACCATCATTTTTTTCTCTCTTTTCATCTATTTGGCTTCTAAATTATGATGTGATTGGAGTTTCAGGTCCTATTTCACTCCTTTCTTGGAAGAAAATTATATCCCCAATTTACCAATTGAGTAGAAGATGTGGCATGGACTTTTGTTTTTTGGTCTAACAGGTTTGTTTAATTCTCTCCTGGATAATTCTTATTTATATACTTCTAATTTACCTGTATGATCAATTGCTTTAGCTCATTGTGGAATTATGTGATTTGATTCATTTATCATCCACTCAGTTGCATTGGATGGTAATTTTAATAATAATTGCATTTTGCGTTTGTGATTAGAAGCTTAGAATTCCTTTTAAGTAGAATGAAAAAATAGGATTTGTTCGAGATTATTGAACAATTAGAGCTATTTGGATTACTCTTTGAGATATGTGTTCTATTGATAAGTTAGTTAAATGAAATCAACTCCAGTGGGTCATACCAGTCATTGATGTTTCTTTACCAGGCAAGCTAGAACCTCAACATGGTTAAGTGTTTGGAAGTGACACTTTTCCTCATGTGCAAAGGGGTTCAGTTTGAGGAACCAAATTACATATATTGCATCATTTTTGTTTAGCGATCCTCAATGTTCATGCATCTGAAGAACTTGTTTTAGATAAACATAGCTTTTGTATGTACGTAGAGTGCTCTCTACTTCATTGGGAAAATTGCTGGCATACGCAGGGTGTTGTCTACTTCTTTTACATCCATGTAAGTGGTCATTTATCTTGATTTCTTGCATTTTTTAGATCCATATGCTTGATAACTTCTTTTACTTGTATAGTATAATTATTAGAGTATTTTCATTACTTTTGGGATTTAAGAGGGTGTGATGTCAATGAAATCTGAGTATAGTAAGATTTTTTCACTCTCTCTTCATGTCCTATGCAGCTTTAAGATCGAGATAGGGAGAGGGAAGATGGTGTTGTTGCAGCTTTAAAGGGAGCTTGCTCCTAGTATTTTTCACGTGTGAAAGAGAGAAAGTGTGTCTCTATACATCTTTTTTATTTTCCTCTTCTAGTTGATATATTGTTGAACACCATGTATGTGCTTTCTTATTTCAAAATTTGCATTTGATTTTGAATCTTGAAAATTATAAGGTTGTAGAAAAAGGGCATATGAAGCCTACTGATTATTTAAATTCTCATGAGAAGTTCCTGATAGGTCGCTTTATGCATATATTCAATCAAAGCTAACTTGGTTGATTTTGATTTCTATGCTTATGTAAGTAACTCTTTTTTCTTTTCTTTTTTTTTGATGGATGCTAATCAACATCCAGTTGTCAAGCTATTTAATTTTGTAAGTCCCTTGTGATACATAACAAGTCTACATGCTGAATATCTCTTCTTCTCAACCTCACACGGTTTGATCTTTTTCCAGGGTAACAAGGCCCAAAATGCTACTCGAAAAGGACTTAATTGTCAAGAGCTAAAGATGCAAAGGTACATAATGAGACTAAATCTGTCTTATCTTTTAGAAGCCATAAGGCTGATTCTTTCATACCCCAGAAATGCAAGGCTAAGCCATGACAACACCCTATACTAGAAATTGTTTAGGGTATTTATTTTATTCCCTAGCCTCACTACCTTACAAACTGCAAGTATTAGAAAGAGTTAAAATTTTTTGACATAGAAAAACTAGTATGGTTTGTTTTAGACTCTGACTGAGTATTCAGAGTAGTTGATCCCAATTGTCATAGCTTCAAATTTTTTATAGAGCTAAAATACAAGATCTTTCGGCTATCAATTCTTTTTGTATCCAGATAGATTTTTCTGTTTTAAACCCTAATAGCAATAATAGCATAACATGGACTAACCATATTATTTTAAGAGACAAGTGTAAGTTTATGTTATTGATTACTTGTATCATGATATGCTGTCTGTTTCATTTTATTAATCTATGTTACTGTTATATTTGAATATTTTAGCAATTTGTTAACGAAGATCAATTCCCTACAACAATGAATCGCAAACATTGGAAAAGAAGATGTGTCAACTCTAGAGAACTCTGCTCTGAGATCAAAAGCAAGGACAACTCTAGCCTTTGTTACCCTGAGATCAGATGGAGACTGAGGAGAATTAGTGTTGAAGATTGCTTTTCTACCACATGTATGGTATACGTAGGAATCATTTATTAGATTATGCAATTTTATTTTTATTGATTCTATTATTTTGGCTCTTATAAACTAGATCCAGTGGATCTCCAAAAGTAAATGTACATACCTTTTTTTTTTATAAAAGTAAGTGTACAGAAGTGATCAATAATAATGTGGATCTGAATTTATTTAATATTATGTATCATCTTTTTCTTCATTCTTATTTTTTTATCTTTACGGGCTAAAATGCCCAATTTTTTTTATATACATTAAAATGACTTTATAGCCCGGGTCTAAAAATCTAGGCTAATATGTGGTATTTTTTTCATTTAAAAACCGCTTCATTAGATGCCAAAACCGCTCCCTTAGTGTTCGTAAAACCACTGCCTTGGATAGAGCTATTGCAACGGTTAGATAACCTATTGAAGCAGTTTTATATGTTCTCATAAAACCGCCACAAGAGCCCATAAAACCGCCGCATTAGAGCAAATGCAATGCGAGCAACAGAGGCGGTTAAAAACCGCCACAATAGGTCTTAGGTAGCGGTTTTTGTGCCTTTTGTGGCGGTTTTTAGCCGCTACAATAGACCTTAATTGTTGTAGTGCTTTCTCCGTTGTTATTCTTGCTTTATCTTTTTAGAGTTTGAGAGTTTCTAGAGCTTCATTTTACAAGTCTAAAGTGTTATACTAAGAGTATACATCTACTCAAACGTATTCACTAGGCTATTATTTCACGAGCGTTTTGGGTTGACTAGATAGTAGCGGGTGAGGCTACGAGAATGGTTGTTCTTCTAAATTGTATCTAGGACTCTAAGGGATCTGAGTTAACTGAATAGAAGCGGGTGAGGCTTCGAGTGTTTAGAAGAAGGAAAGATCTTCTCGGTTGTATCTAGGATCAACAAGAAGTGAAATAATAGTGCTTTTGAATCCTACGGGTTGGAGAACCCTAGGCGCGGACGTAGGCCAAGTTCGTGTCGAACCTCGTTAACATAACGTGTGTCCTTTGCTTTACCTTCATATTTAATTTCCGTACTATACTTTAATAAGTTTTATTTTCGTACAGCTGAACAGGTTTCTGGAATCATTTCAAGACCTTGACATCCGTTCCAAGACTTTGAAATCCATTTCAAGGCCTTGAAGTTTCTTCTGCAGAAAGTTTGCGAAAATTGTCTAGAGTTTTTCTATTCTATTTACATCACCTATTACGACTCTTCAAATTCTATTGATTCACACTAAACAGAAGCAAAAAGTAAGAGACCAAAGGGGAAAGAAAAGAAAAGAAAAAGGTCTGGATGTTTTTTATGCCTGTTTATCCCCCTTCTTGAAGAAGAAATATATGCTTCAAACATAGTTAAAAAAATACTCCCTCCGATCGGAAATATTTGATGTTTTAGGAGGTGAAATTTGATCAATAATATTTGATGTTTTAAGAGTATAAATCTAGATAGGTTTTCAGCCGCATTGAATTGGTTGTGAATGTGACTGGATTTCAACTAGGACAGCTCATTGGATTGAAAGAAAACAATGAATCTGGTGAAGATGGAAATGTAACGGCCCGGATATAAATACCCGGGTTACGTTTCGAAGGTCGGATACCTTCGTTCGGATCTTGCAATTCAGGTACGGGTCAGTCCGGTTCTTCGCTTTCGCCCAGGAGGATCCCTCGCCATAGAAGCACAGAGCAGCAAAAGGGCGGGTACCTAACACTATCCACGAAGTCAGGCCCAGAGATGCATGCGGGCCCTAAAGACCGCGCTGAGGCCATATAATATGCCTATACCTAGAATAAAGGATGGTCTAATGCGGTACATAATTTAAATCACACTAGCATGCTCCTAGTTGAAATAATGTGCAGAAAAACTGTAAATGCGCGCAAAGAATGCCAAGTGGCATATCCCCATATCTCTGTACTTCCCGTACCCACTCCGAGGTAGGGCGCTTGGCCTCAGCCGAACCATAATAGATATATTCCCGTACCCACTCCGAGGTAGGGAGCTCGGTCTATGCCGAACCGTAACAGATATATTCCCGTACCCACTCCGAGGTAGGGCGCTCGGTCTATGTCGAACTGTATCAGAGATATATATAGATCATACTCATCGACTCGATTGGGGACCGAAATGGTATAAAACACGAATGCCCCCATGACCCTAGCAAAGACTCTAAGACTCACAGATAACAGTCGTTCTGTTCCAAACACAGAAAGAATACGGATGCTCATTCGAAAGTGCAAGTCCTAAGCATGGTACTACATGGCATGCTTTTATGCATATGCAACACCTACATACTATATGACACATCAGGCAGGAGGTCCGAGTGACTGAGTAACCTCCCGTAGGAAACTTACCTGGAGGCGTGCAAAATCCAAGCAATAATCAGCAATAGCAAGCAATCCAATCATGTCACAAATCACCTAGCATATAATATAAGATGTGCATAAGTCTACGTCTAAGTCACACAAGGCGCCCCTAACTATCGTACATAACTTCACATAACCATAGAATATCATATCTTAATATTTCATCCTTATCATCTCAACTCATCATCTTCCTTATTCATTTCCATCAATCAAATCATATCATCTTAATCCTTCCATTTTATCTTAACTGTCCTATTTCACCATATCTCATCTTATATATCATCATATAGCATCTTCTATATCATCTCAACACATGTCATCACAAAATATCATGTAACATCTCCTCATGCTTCATAATTCAATTCAAGATTCTAACAGGTCAAATCATGCTTCAATTCACATAAATCCATATCATAACATAGCTTCACATATCTCATTTCCGATTATTCCATCTTATCTCATTATGCTCATTTCATGTTCATCTCATCTCAACATATAATATCTCATAATCTCAAAACACTTGGTCATTTCAACTCATCATTATACCATATACCCATCATTTAGAATCATGCACCATTATTATTATATATAAGTCATATTCATACTCTAAGGTATATTCATACTCAAATCATCACATCATATAACATGTCATAACAATATCAACATATCATAATTTATATACACACAAGGTAGACAAGTAAGTCAATTCGCAAGTTTTTCCCAAACCCTTTTAAAAATAAGTCAACGCAATAAACAAAGAATTCCTTTAAATCTTACTTAGCCAAATCCCGACATGAATCATTTGAATCCTTAAACCAATTTCCCAAAATTAGATTATTAAAAATAATCCCGGCATGTTGGTTTTAAAACACAAATCCTTTTAAGGAACATTTTCAAAATACAAGTTTAAGGTTCAATCTCTATTTAAAACGTTTTCTCAAGTAATCAAAAATCCATTCATAAAACATATCTCTTTAATCAACTTATATTATTATTTTATCAAAATAACTGTGACAAGGTTAGGATATTTCCAAAAATCTCGCTTTTCAAGTAATTAAATCAATTCCAACAACCTATTTTTCCAAATTCTCTTTAAGAATCCAAGGCTCATAATATAATATCTTTAAATTTCAATAATAATATAATAGTACTTTACATTCCATTTATTTAATCATTACATATTTAAATTATATATATCAAGGTAAGTCTTAAACCTTATAATCACTTTAACACATTTTAAAACACATTTCAAAATCACAATATAGCACATAATATATCCCAATAATCTATTTCTAAAACACTATATATATAATTTTCCAGAAAGTATTAATTATCTCAAATCTAATAATATATATATATATAATAAAAAAATGATACAACCGGCCCATTTCATCCCAAAACAAATCTGGATCCAAAATCTTCATTTTTTTCTGTTTTTAACAATTCTGGCCCAAAATAAAAACCAAACCAAACATCAGAATTAGGCCCAAAGGATTTTAACAAAAGTGTGGCCCAGCCCACCTAAACTTGGATCCATGTCCCAACCCAATCCGGATCCACTGTTCATCCGTCTTCTATCCACTCTATGTTCGATGAAGATGGAAAGGAAGAGTGGAGAACAGAGCTTCAAGGGAATCGATTCAACCCACCTCCCCTCTCCTAGGCCCTTCCCGGCTGTAACCAACATAAATCGACCAAAACAACCAAGAAGAAAGGAGGGAAATCAGTGCTCACCGAGGGTCGAAGTTCTTGCCAGAAGAAAAGGATCGCTTTGGCTCGATTTGGCTCGGAACCGGTGTGTTATCGACCTAAGACGAAGAGGAGTGAGTAAAGGTGTAACTTTATAGGGGTTCAAAGCAAAAGAAGGGGAAACGAAGCTTTACCGACCCTTGCACGCGAAATCAAGGGAAGAGGAGGAGAAAGGCGGCTCCTGGACGGCGTTGGAGGCTCCTGGGCGGCACTTGGGCGTTTCTGGGCATCAGAGGGAGTATGTGGAGGAACCTCCAGCTCGCGGCTCGCAGTGGATGGAAGGGGAATAGAGGAGCTTGGCTCCTTGCTTGCGGCTTCAATGTTGGATGACGACGATGGTGGTGGCTGAGGAGTTGAGGAGGCAGTGCTGTGGTGGTGATGGTGGTGGTGGAGAACAGCAGCGGTGGTGATGTACATATTTGTACCTTTGTTTATTGCATCTTTTGACTTCATATTTCATTCGATTTCCAAAGAAAAGTTTCAAAAGTATATAAACTTGTGTACGAATGAGCTAAAGTATAAGAAATAGAGTCTGCACAAGTTTTGAGCTAACCATGCAGGAATTCGATGAAATCGGAGTCAAAACGAAGAAGCCAAGTGAAGCTGAGCAGAGGTCGATATCGACATGAAGACATCGATATCGACCCTAGTTTTCGACACGACTTCTGAGTGTCGAGATAGGCCACATAGACCAGACAAGAAGGCATCGATATCGACATACTACCTCGATATCGACCATCATCATAGACATCGACTGGAGCTGGACAAGTCGAGCAGAAACACAGACATCGATATTGACCTCTGGTGTCGATATCGACCTTACCTCGATAGAAGATAAATCCGATTTCGAGACTCGGATTGTGAAGTCTATCATCAAAGCCATGAATTATCTCGTTCTTCTAAATTTCACCTTATTTCGGGAGCATATAACACATCATGAATCATAAGGTCTCTTCCACTGGACAAGCGCAGCTTGCAGCTTCCAATTCCTAGTACATCCACACTTGCGTCATTTGCCATGAAGATCCGCATGGACCCTCTGCTTATTCGGCGAAAGTCTATGTAGCACGAGCGATCCCGCGCTATGTGTTCCGTTGCTGCTGAGTCTACAGTCCTCGAAGGAGAGGAATCAGATATCATATAACACGAAGTTACAAAGCAACTAGACTTGTACTCATACGAAATTCATACCTGTTTCTGGGGGCAATCGCGAGAGAAGTGACCCTTCTCCTTGCAATTGTAGCAAGTCCCATTGAACTTGTTGTCCTTTCCAGATGAGGAAGCATTCCTTTTCTGGCCTTTACTACCCCCAGAGGGTTTTTGTTCTTTCTTCTGCTTCTGCTCTTTGTGTGTGCCAGCATGGGATCCCTTTCTTCCCCTTTTCGGTGCTCTGTTCCGGTTCTGGCCATGATTGGCCTCAACCACATAGGACTCATTAGATTGCTTCTCTGATTGAAGCCTGCCTACTTCGAGCATCAGGTGGCGATTAACATCCTCAAATGTCTTGATGTTGTCATCATGAGTGAGACTCTGCTTGAAAGAGTCCCATTGCCTACCTCCGGGAATAGACCTGATCATACCTTGAACTTGCAGCTCGTCTGTCAAAACTAGACCTGAAGCTTTGAGTTCACTGATTAGGTTTTCCATTGCAGTGATGTGCTCAGCCATAGAGTGATCAGACTTCTTTCTATAGCTATCAAAGCGCATCTGCAGTTGCCATCTCCTAGTGACGGTGGATCCTCCAAAATTTCGTTGAACCGCTTCCCACAGATCCTTAGCCGTTGTATAGGCCTCAAATCGAAGCAAGAGGTCGTTCCTCATACTTCTAAGTAAAGTTATCTGTGCTGCCCTGGACTTCTTCTTCCAGGCCTCATATGCCTCAAAATCTTTACGATGCTGGGCTTGAGTCACACCCTCAGCCGTAGGTGGTTCAACCGTCTGTGTGAGAGGTTCGAGAAGCTCCTGGTAATCTAGGACAAGCCTAATCTTACGACTCCACATATCGTAATTCGATTCAGTCAGCTTCTCAGCCTTGTTCAGATCAGCGACCATTTGCTTCGTCAAATTGTATGCCATCTATCATTGACAACAAAAACATGTCAGTTACCTCATGTTACGTAAACAGAGTAAAACGAGTAAATCATGCCATCTATTGTCATGAAATCCGAAACAAAAACAGACTTAAAGCATGCAATCAATTCCATCAATACACAACTTAAGAAAACAACCAAGCAACGTATGCCTTATTTCTAAACAAACATTGTTCTGAAATTTGATATACTCCCACTGGAAAAAAACCAGTTTTAATTGACAAAAATTTTGTACCTAACAAATTTCCTCCAATAAATTAAACGAAATAACTTATTAATAGCTCATAATATATAGAAATTCAACCCATCATGGTCAAAACATCTTTAATTTCAAAAATTTTACGTAAAATTTTAATGAGCTCAGTCTATATACATAATATTGGACTCTTCATTGCTCGTTTTATTTTTCTAGATTCATCCGCTTCAATCAGGCTCCAACAAAGTACGAAACTTGGTTAGAATTGAGAGAAAATTATCCAAAAACTTTATCGACCCATGTTACAAGTAACTTAGTCAGATTCCGAAACAGGCAAAATTACGTTGTCCTCATTAATCAAGAAACGAATTCCGGATTAAATCTATCAAGACAGTCCCCAATTGGGCCCATCAAAGAATCAGGCCTACAAAGGACCAAGTGTGAGTCCAACAAGCCACAAAATTTGCCCCAAGTCCCAAGAAAACTCAGGCATCTCCAAGCCCAGCAATGGCGTTCTTCCGATGATATCTTTCAAGTATGTCAAGAAAGGAATCGACTCACCACGAAGATGAATCAGAATCCAATCAAACCTGAGACATCATCTCCCGAGTCTGTCAACAAGGGAACCGACTCACCACGAAGGTAAATGGAGATCCAATCAGACCGAGGTCGGACCTCCGCAGGGCCTGTCAACAAGGGAACCGATTCAGCACGAAGATGAATCGAGATCCAATCAGATCCAGGGTCGCCAATCTGTAGTGCTCCGGGTTGCTAGTGATGGTCCTAGGCGATGGAGCGAACGTCACCAACAGCCACGAAGGGCGGGCATCGTCAACCATCATTCCCTCGACCACCAGCGGCCCCGTGTCTTCAAAGTCGCCGATCCCGCAGCCAAAGTGGGGAGGAGGCACTGGTCCCTTGTCGCCCGAAGGACGAAGACGAACCAGCGCCTTCGACTCGCCACCAAGGCTTGGCCTTCGATCTTCTTCTTCGTCGTTCTCTGGTGAGGGTTAAAAACAGAACAACAACAAAGCACAATCGCATACCAAAACACGAATTTGTTGGACAAGGATTGAAGTTTTAAGGGTCAAGCGTTCTCAATTAACCAATTTCATGCTTCAATCTCAAATTCAAACTAATTTTCAGATCTAGGGTTTCAAAAAAAAACCCCAAATCCAAAAACGCAAATATGAACAGAGAAACTAAAAAAAGGGGGCCAAAACCCCTCAACCATGGAAGCAGAAAAAAACATGCGAGATCAGCCGAAGATGTGAGCATGAATGTGCAGAGAGAGATGATGCTAGAAGAAAGGAAGATATGAACTTGAAAAGAACAGATCCCTTTCTTCAAGTTGTACGGGACACCTCCTCTTCTTCCTTTTGATTTAAATTAAATAAAGGAAAAAAAAGGTCAAAGCCTATGATCCCTACAATCATAGGTCATCATTATTATCCCTTAGATATGTGTGAATACACGGCAAACACATACACAAATACATATAACAGCAAACACCCATCAATGTATATCACATAACATATGAATTTCAAGAACGCCGTAACAAAAAGACGTAAATTTATGTCACATTAAGGTGAACATGCTATGAATTTAATCCGGTTTAACGAAAATCTATGCAGAATCGAGCCTAAAGCTCTGACACAAATGTTAGAAATTCAGGAATAGATTGACATACCTTGATTCCTGAGATCAGCGAAGCGGCAGTCTTAGACCTTCTGCGCCTAGGAAATCTATCACTGGGTGGAAGAACAGAGGAACTAACCACTGATCGACACACTATTCACAGCCTATATCACTATGAGAGATCGGAGCGGGAGGAGCAATGCCAGAGAATGGAGTTCTCTTGAATTGTACGTGTGTTGTGTTTCTCTGTGTCCTGATCTCTCACGTAGATATAATTAATCCTTTATATAAAAAAGAATTAATCTAATATCCTTAACCGATAAGGATTATCCCTTGAGTGAACTAATCTATAATATAACAAGAAAAGTTGTGTGCAAGCCTCATAAATGTATATTCAATTTGTTTTTTTCCCCTTTATTTTCGATATTGATATCTGCGGTTACAATCCCATAAATTCAGCCCCTTTATTTTATTTCCGGTTAAAACCAAGATACATTTTGCCTAATTATGGGTAATTAATTAGCCTCTTTATTCAGGTCCTTTATATCAACTGTTACAATCTCATAAATTTAATTAGTCTCTTTATTTTCTTGCTACTGAAACGAAGAGGCAATTTGCCTAATTAATTAATGAATGGGTAATTACAACATACATTCTTTCCACCATATAAGCTATATACCCGAGGGGCAATATGCCTACCTCAAAGCCGGAGTCGACAACATCAAAGCCGGAGCACTCATGACCATCTCAAGTATTTCTAACACCGTAAATGCCCAAGATTCCGGTGAAACATTTATCCGGGATGACAACGGCTGATCGATTTGGCGCTACGTACACAGGGGGCGTGGTGGGCGAAATATTCATAGTCGCGGAGGTATACTGTTTCTTTAAAATGGTGAACTATGCCACCATGGGATCCCGGTGGAGGTGTTGGAGGCGATAGACTCTCCTGTGTTTGTTGCTTCATCTTTAAATTTTTTTTTATTGATTAGAGTTTTGCAAAGAATTGATTTTCGCAATGGCCTTCATGTTTTTTTTGTTTTGCAGGAGTTAATATATTTCTCTTTTTTGTCCGGTTCTTTTTTGTTTTTCAGGAACTGATCTGTTTCTCTTCTTTATGTAAAGATTTATGTTATCTTTAGTCGCACTATTATTTCAATATATATATATATATAAATATAAATTTACACTAATTCATTTTGATTTTTTTTATTTGTATCAACTTATTAGGTTTAGATACGGATTGAAAAATCGTATATTTATTTGTATCATCTTTTCCTCAATTATTATCGGTAGAGCACAGAGGAATTCAAAGAAGTTGTAAAAAATTCCAAGAGGTTAGTAGCTACTTCTAATTTCCAACCTTTTTATTCTCTCATATTTTTTATGTTTATCTCCTTCACAAATTACAATTGCTATATGAAGTGGTAACATATATGCATTCGTTCAAAGGATCGAGCATGCGAAAAATTACATAGGTGAGTACAAGTTGTACAATCAAATAATTATATAGGCATATAGTATTGTTTTTAATTACAATTTGAACGACATATATATTTTCTACAAATTGTTGGTTTTTTTATATGTTGTATCCCTAGATGCATGTTTATATAATTAATTATCATCTAATTTTATGTTTTTTTAAGGACAAAGGAAGAGACATTCAACCCAAATTTTATCCTCCTAAATTTCCATTATTAGATAAGTTTGAATTATTTTATTTTATTTATTTAAGATAAAATAATTTTTTAATTCACCCCATATATGTATATTAAGTAAGTCAAACATAGGAATTTGTACCATCATTAATTTTTAATGTCTATTTGATCAAACATTGAAGTTTTGTCTCGATAAATACTTAGTTGTTGTTAATTTTTTTGAGATATTTCAATGAAAAAAATGTTCTAACATATGAGATTTATATTTGATTCTTACAGTGTTGTGATCCTAAGCCACAACGGTGCAAAGGAGAGTTAGTTGTGATCTAGAACGAAGGTGAAGGAAGAGAGTTGATAGGTGAAGGAAAGAAGAAGAAGGAAGAAGGTGATTACAGAGAGAACACAGACAAGTCACAAGTAGAGGAAGTTTGGTCTTATCAATTATATTCCCCCAATTAGATCTAGATCAGACCTTTTATAGGACTTACAGTGCACTCATATGACTCACTAATACACGTCCTTGGCTCACCTAAGCCCAAGCTTGAGATCCACTAAGTACACAACATACAGTTGCATGGATCAACGAGAGTGACTCTTCATGGACTATTATAACTAGATCGTATACAATTACACTTCAACAAAGAAGATTATTGGCCAAAATATATTTGATTAATTTTAGAGTTATTGATTACAATTTGCATGATTTAATTTCAAATAAACTTTGTCATTTCACGTTATCCATTAATGTGGTTATATATATATATATATATATATATATATATATATATATATATATATATATATATATATATATATATATATATATATATATATATATATATATATATATATATATATATAGTGTATGGATCATTTGTACACAACCCTTAAAGTGTACCTTGTTCACAAATATTATTCGGTGAAATGTGAAACATTATTCGGTGAAATTTGAAGCATTATTCGGTGAAATGTGAAACATTCTACCGAATACTGTTATGTTTTCTTTTTCCGTTCAGTTCATATGAAAACGTTCCAATTCCACTGAATAATTTGTAACATAATAGTATTCGGTAGAATGTTTCACATTTCACTGAATAATGCTTCAAATTTCACCGAATAATGTTTCATATTTCACCGAATAATATTTGTGAACAAGGTACACTTTAAGGGGTGTGTACACCCGAACCACACCCTATATATATATAATTTAATTACAAAATTTAAATAATTTTTTCAATTTATGTATTCATTTTGCCTAATTTAATTTGTATATTAGCTCACATGATTAATAAATTATCAGAAAATGCTTTAAATTAAATTTAGTAGTTGAAGGGTTGATAGTTATAAAAGAATAATGCACTAAATTATTTTACCTTTAGGCCTTTTTTTTACTTTCTCTCATTTATATAAGGCTAATTTCCACTTATCATTTGTAATTTTAAAAATATAAAATAATAGTTAATGTATATTTATGATTTTATATGAGGGCCAAGAAAATGTTTTATCAATTATAATCGATGTGAACAAAGATGAGTAACTATGGAGTTCATTATTAAAATTAAAATGATCGATGGATACGTCATTGAAATTTATTTGTTGTATACAACTATACATTCAACATTACACAATGTGTTGTAAGTGGTGGTAGTTTTAAAGCTTGACACGTATAACGTAAAATACAATTCATTTATTCAACAATTTTTTTTCCAGTTTAATCGGAATATGATGAAATATGCATCCATACGGCCGATATATCATAATTTACAAAAATTAGATATTAAATTATGCATAAATTAGAAATAATATATATATATATATAATTAATGTCACTTACAAAATTTGTGTATATATAGATGAACTACATGTCCCGTGCATACGCACGGGCATGCCACCTAGTCTTAACAAGAAGATATGCTCTCAAGATATGGTAAAACAACACTTATATTTTGGGTGGAATAAATATTATACGAAATAATATTAACAGTAATTATGGTTCATCTTCTGTTTGTGACAACCAACCTGGAGGTAATACTCTCTCCGTTCGGCAAAACTTGACGTTTTACTATTCACGCACGCTTTTTTAGGAGATAAAAACTATATAAAATATCTCGTTTTTTAAATAATTTTTTAACAATTTCGTAGTTATTATTAATAAGTACAAACTTGTTAAAAAATTTTTTAAAAAAAATGAATATTTTATATAGTTTTTATCATTCTAAAAAAGCGTGCGTGAATAGTAAACGACAAGTTTTGCCGAACGGAGCGAATATAACCTATTGTGCATATATATTGTTTATTGTATCTCTTTTGTTGGGGAAATGCTAGCTTTGCTTTTTGCCTTGATATTTGTGATGCAGGGAAGTGGTGGAGGTGAATTTTGTGAACTAGCAAATCATTCACGATGAGTAATTTCAGTACTTACCCCAAATCCCTTTTCCTACAAAGATGTTTGGGATGAAGAATTAATCATCTCATACCGGTTAATGGCATAAACTTGAGTTGAGCTTATGTCCTAAAGAAAGTCGTGTGGGTTAATCTTTGATCATTTTTGTGTTGGTATTCTTTGGGTTGGTTGAAATTTTTGATTTGGTTTCACTTTGCCTAAGGATTCTGTGGGTAATTCGCAAGGCCTGCTATCTTTTGGAGACATCATGCATTCACAATTACAAGTGTGTCAATTGATAAGAGAGGAATATATAAGAGAAACAGGAAACACTAGAAACTTGAGGGCAGAGACATTTGGTACTCTGTATGTAGCAAAAATATGAGAAACTACAATAATTGAAGAGAAATATTAACCAGTTTATTAGACTTTGTTAGGGGGTTAAAATTGATGAATTAAGAACACAAAATCCCAAAGGGGATAAGATGTTTCATATACTTCATTAATGTGCCTGCTATACCAAGCCTTTTCTTTTCATTCAACAAGATCACACAGTTTATTTAATTTAGACAAAAAAAAAAGTGACAAGGAATAAATTGCAAGTATCGTGAAATCATCAGGTAATCATATTTACTTGTATGTGCCTCCAGAGAAGCACCCGATGAGCTGCTAACCCTTTTGCCTTGTTTTCCCTTGGTGATTGTACTACAAGAGTAAAGAGACATTATCAAGAATGAGACAAATGGATGAGAAGTACAAGCACAAGTATTGACCTTATCATTTTACCTGTAAACCTTCATGAAAAATTACGGAGTTCCCATCTACTACTTTCTGCACTGCCATATGATTTGATGATCGGCACATGTTTAATCCTCCGACGTTCTTTGCTCGTTTTATCAAGCTTGCAGGTGAAGTGTTGAGGCATATTATAGAGCATAAATTCTTCAAGAGCTTTGAGTCTTTCAATACCAGAAGGAAGATCACAGAGCTGCAGACATTTGCTGATACTGAGCTTTCGAAGGATGGGCATTCCGCCATTATGTACCTCTATTGTTTCTAGGCGATCAAATTGTTCAATGTATAGAGTTCTTAGCTTGGGGAATCCCGTGTTGTGAAACAAAAGCATCTTCCCTGTGAAGGCATCAGTCATCTCTAACTCCACCAAATTCGGCAAATGCTGAAGGTTCTCAACTGGACTATCACTAAGCTTTGACCCCCTTAGAAGAAGTTTGACTAAGCCATGGAGAAAAGGAATCCATTTTGGGAGGATCGTCAGCCTTCCTTTTAGGTACAAATGTTGGAGGGACGATGGGAAGGTGTCCATGTGATCAAGATCAAGTTTCTCCTCCATGCTCCATGTCAAGTCGAGGGTTGAAAGGTGTTGCATATTCACGATGCATGAACACAATAAGGGCCCATCCTTAGCTCTCAAATTGTTTAAACCAAGCTTCGTCAGGCGAGTGAGTTGTCGAAGCATTTTAAAGAATCCTGGGTTGTTATCAATTTTTATGATGGACAACTTTTGAATGGAACTCCACCCTCTCATTGCTCCTATTATTTGCACACCTTGTAGCCTATCAAAGTCCTCATTGCTCATTGGGCTGTAACGATAGCTGACGAGGAGATGCTTCAACTTGTCCAGTGAGAAGACTTCTTCTGGTAACCAGTTGACTTGGGTTTGTTTTAGATCTAAATATTCAAGATACCGTAGCCTCTCAATAGTCTTGGGTACCTCATTAACGTTGGTGTTTCTCAAACTCAGATACCTCAGAAGAACAGCATCAAGAATGTATCGAGGAAAACTGTCCAAATGTGCATTTTCCAAATCTAGAACCTTCAAAAAGCTGATTCTTTTTAGGGTTTCTGCAATCATGTTGGAAGACATTGTTTCTGGTCCAAACATGAATAAGCTACGAACACTATCTAGGTGCAGACCTCCCATTCTTCTCAATCCAGAAGAAGCATTCACAATGGACAACCGACGGTATCTGTGTCCCTCCGTTCCGTACATGTCGTTTGCCGTCGCAATTGCTGCAAACTTCATCTCCTTGGACTTTTGACATATGAACTCCCTTTTCAGGTTCAGTACACGACAACTCTTTACCCGCCCTCTAAAATCCCTGCTTGCTGCATCGACAAGATTCCTGGAAATGAGCTCATTGAGGATATCCTCTGCTCCCTTATGAGTTTCTGGCTCGTTGATGAATCCTTCAGATAACCACAAGCGGATCAGCCTTTCACGCTTTATGGAATAATCTTCTGGAAAAAGACTGAAATACAACAAACAACTCTTTTGGTTGATGTGTAAGTCATAATAACTTGGTAAGAACATGGCGTTGATGCAGTTGGCATGAACACGACTCCATTCATCATATCGTCTTGGCTTCCTTGAAAGAACAGTTCCCAATGCCAAGATTGGTTGGGGAAGTCCTTGACATCTCTCGACAATCATCTTAGACAATTCTAGCAGATCATCAGGACATTTTTCATTCCCGTAGGCTTTCTTGCAGAAAAGCTTCCATGAATCGTTCCATTCTAGTTTTTTGACGCGAAAAATATTTTCATTTGAGGACGCACATCTTAGAGCTACACCTTCATCTTGGGTGGTAATGATCATTCTACTACCATTGGAACGATCAGGTAGCAACTGTTTAATGGATGCCCATTCTTCATATTTCCTGATACCATCCAAAACTACTAGGTACCTCTTGCCTCCCAAATAATTCTCCATTTTCGTGACGATGTCTGCTCCGAGAGGAGAATGTAGCTCATTTATCCTCAATCCAAAAAACTGAGACAACAAATTCTTGAGACGTTGCTCATGATTGTCAGCATGGGATAAAGAGAGCCAAGCATGGCAGTCAAACTGCTCAATTACCATCTTGCTTTTGTACGCACGGCTCACTAGAACCGTTTTGCCTGTTCCAGTTGGACCCACCACAGAGATCGTCGTGCCTGATCTGCTACTCGTGAGCAGCTTTACGAGGCTTTCTTCAGACGTCTTAATACTCGTGATCTCATTATCTCGCTCTTCCCTAGGAGAATGGTTGTTTGAGCCATTGAGACGCTTCAAAGACATATGAAAGATTGTGAGCATGAGAATTTTAAACAACTATGATACATTTACACAAGGGTGGTAAATAAATTACAATAAGTATAAAATAATGACCAACTTTAAAGGGTGGTAAATAGTGATTAATGAATTACTGAATAGATTATAGTGAAAAATAATCAAATTTATTCATTTTATGGTATAAAATAATGTAATTTATTAATATTTTATAATAATATGATATAATTATTTCATTATTTAAAATTTAAAAAATATATATGGTGCAAGGGATGGAACTATATATACTAGTTGGTATTATATATACAACAAAAAAGAAAGCTGCAATAAAAATTCTGAATTTGATAGTAGGAAATAATGTTCAATTGATGTAGTCATTCTTCAAATAATTTTCTAATGTTTTTTTTTCTTCTGCAAAAGTAAGAGAATAAGGTTAAAACTTAAGAAACCTGTTGTTATTTTAAAATTTATCCAAACAAAATACCACTAGTATTATAATTTAAACAAATATCTTACAATCTTATAAGTTGTTAATACAGAAGTCACTCTTGCATTATATTGGTAAACTAGTGTAGGTCCCGCCCCGAATAATTTAGATAGATTCCAATAAATAAAAATAAAAATAATATAAATATAAATAATTTTTACATCAAAAAATAATATAGATATAAAGTTGACAGATTATATATAATCTAAATATCTTTTATTTAAATTTTCTCAATATATAAATAAAATTCACATTTATAAGGGGAAAAGGTTTTTTTTCTAATCTACCATTAATTGAATCTCATGTAATTTAATAGATAATTGACCTTTTAAAATATTTTAATGTCATTTTTTATTAAATATATAGTATATATTTATTACGTTAGGGTACTAAAATATCTATGCACGGATGGATTGTGGCTACATATTTTAATAAATTATTTTGGCCTAAAAATAATATATATATATATAATAATTATTATTAAATAATTAATTTTGATATAAATAATTCTTTCTACCAAAAAATAATCTAGATATAAATAAACGGTTTTTCTATCCTATGCCCTAAGGCATAGGATAAGACCCTAAATTGGGAAAGATTCCCTACCAAAAAGGCAAGCGACCCTAGGAATCTAATTAAAAGAAAAGCTAAATTAATTAAAATTTAAAAAACATTTCTCAATTTAGGGTCTTATCCTATGCCCTTGGGGCATAGGATAGAAAAATCGATAAACAAAATAGCACTTATCAAATACAACCTATTTATCTATTAATATTTTTAGTAAGTATGAATATGAATTAGGTAGGTAGGTAGATAGGTAGGTAGGTAGATAGGTAGGTAGGTAAGTAGGTAGGTAGGTAGAACGACAACGCCCCGCATAGGACGCTATGCATCGATTTTAGTATATGTACTAGTACAGTTCCCGTGCCAGAGACATGAGAGTATATGAACACATTGTAATCAATATGTATATGATATAATTGGTTTTTATAACTTACGATCTTGTGACATACTTTTATAAATTTTGAATTTTGGAACTATTATATGATATTAAGTAATTTAGTATTTTTAGGCAATCTATTTTCATATCTAGATTATTAACCATAATTGTTTTGATTGATATTGTCATTCCTCATTCCCGTCTTGATTTTCATCATCCTCTTCATCACTTCCATTTTTTTTTATAGTAGACAAACAGTAGGGTGCCAAGCCCCAATGCAGGTTCACCCTTGATCATCCCTGAGGATGATGTTAACAAGATCCCCATGCAATGGGAGATTTGAAATCCTAATAATGCCTCTATACTTAGCGATATAATCTGCAGCTGCATTAGATTCCCTATAACAATTTCGGAATTCTATCCTATCAAACTTAGTCTTCAAATAGTTGATTTCTTCAACAACTCTGCAAATCTCCCAGTTGACTTTGATGTCTTCATTGATGGCCTTGACAACTTTCAGACTATCTCCTTCGATGATGACATTCTTGAGCCCCCTTTCTATTGCTATCTGGATTCCCATACTAAAAGTTGTTGCTTCCGCCTGCAGGACCGAGTACAAGTCGGTCCTAAGTTGAAAAATATCCAATATAAATACATGTTCCGAACAGTCCCTAATAATACCCCCAATTTGACAGTCACTACGGATTCTCACAGAACCATCTACATTAATGTTGTAGATGGCAGAGGGTAGCCTGCGCCACCTAGACTTATCTCGTTAAGCTAAATATTTTATTTAATATATACAGAGTATTATATTTTATTTAATATATACATAGTATTAGGGTGTTGTTTTTTACACCCACAAAATTTACTATTTACACCCAAAATCCAAGTTTTTCTTTTTTTTTTTTAAAATAAACCCTATGCCTCTTGAGTCATAGACGTGTGACTCAAGAGGGGCAGGGTATGTATATAGAAAAAATAGCTGTGCCTCTTGAGTCACACACCTATGACTCAAGAGGCGTAGGGTTTATTTAAAAAAAAAACAAAAACTTGAATTTTGGGTGTAAATAGTAAAATTTTCGGGTGTAACTAACAAGTATTATAATCTTCTTATAATCATCATCTTCCTTATAATCTTCTTAATCATCATTAGCTTCACCACATACCAAGTATTATATAACTTTAAATTAATTCATAAGTTCAAAGTTTTTTATTCCAAAAAAATACACATTATTGTTTTATTTCTATATCCAAAGATTGTTTCTACTTTTTTTAATTATCTTCTAATATAATCTTTTAGAGTTTGTTAGTTCTTCACTGTAATAAAGGTCATTCATTAATGATTATATGTAAACAAAAATTACTCTAGATAAAACAACATTAGTAAAGTGAAAGAAGAAAATATAGATATATTGATACATGTAGAGAAAATGAGAAAAAAAAACTATGAAATTGAAAGTACAAACATGATAGAAATACCATGTTTATTGTATACATATATACATGTACATGTTTTGAGTTTTTTTATTAAAAAAATTGAAAAAGCTAAAGCTAGTTTATTTTTATTTGATTAATGGTAAATTAAAATTGATCAATCTAAAGAATTCAATCACTATCAAATGAGATGATTGGAAGAAATTAATTTACATATTAACACATCATAATTAGGATTTTAATTAATTTTATTTTGAGTACGTATTTGTTAGGATCATAATTGACAAATGAAATAAACATGCATGTACAAATAAATTTGTAAAAATACCCACCAAGATTTAATGAACATGTTTAAAAATTAATATGGATGTGTGTGTGCGTGTATTCAAATTAAACATAAATTTAAATGGTAAAATCAAAATTTAAATTATAACTTAAAACAATTTTAAAAAGAAATGATTAAATTTATAACTAAATAATTATCTTTGAAATATAATGAATAAAATTAATAACCCAAATATATATTGGAGTATCATTACCAAATAAAGAAGTTTATGAAATGTTTTAATTTTCTCATTTTGTTAAATTTATTTTTTTAAATAATTTTAAATGAATAATTTTAATGAACAATTAGACATTATAACATTTCTAATATTTTCCTTATTTATTTAAATCAAATCAGATTAATTGAACTCAATGAAATCAAATCAAGCATTAGTGTTTTTGGATCTTAGTCTAGTTCAATCGAGCTTCACGTAGTCGACATAAGGATCATGTATTGTATGTCCTATTTGTTTAACCAAAAAATATTAATTAGAAATAATATCATAGTATACGACTATAAGGTAATTAAAGCCACATATGTTTAGTGAAGTTGAACCCATATTAATTAGGAATTTACATAGTATATGGTAAAGCCAAAAATGTTGATTAGATATATTTTTTTTACTAAATTGCTTAGTATTTCTTAGATTTTTTTAATTATAAAAATGAAAATATATTTTACATATAAAAATCAAATCAAATCGTAGGGCAATAGCCTTTGAATTTACCAAGCATATATATGATCGATGGCTCGATTCTATAACAACACAAACAAAGAGAAATCCGGATAAGTAGAAAAACCATTTTTTCATTTAAAATGAAAACAATAATATTTTGCCTCAAATAATTATACGTACCACTTCAATTTTCCAAAAATAAAAAAACTCCACCCGAATTAAACCTTTAAAGTTTCCTACACTAATGGATCACATATATACCGAGATCACAAATCACCTCAAGAAGATCGACTTAATCTTATCATCAATTTATTGCATATCCAGGATTTTTTTAATAGTCTATTGATTATTGATTATAAAAGTATAAATTAAATATCATTCGACAACTTTAACTAGAAAATAAATAAATAAATAAATTAAATACTATAATAAAATATTCAAGTATTGTTATTTTGTTAAATACAATATCATTCCAACTAATGTTAGTAGGTTTCAATTTTTAAATATCCGAGTACCATGGAATCCTCAAATATCTTTGACCAAAAAACTCAATAAATAAATTTTTTAAATATTATTAATTTATTAATTCAAACAAATCTTGTTGTTATATATTTTCAAATCATTGGTTAAAAAGTTTTGGATAAATTAATTTAAACTTATTAATAATATATTGATTTATTATTTTCTGGTTTAAAAAAATCTTGGATAAAAAATAATCTGCATATTTGGAGAAGTTGTTATGATTTGGTCAACAAAATTCAGTATTTTAATTATTAAAAAATAATTCTAAGTATATTTATTTTAAATATATATGGGGGTACTAGTTTTACTACCCGTCCATTGTGCGATTTCTTAATAAATAAAATAATGTTTAATTTATAGTTGCTTTCTAAAATTTGAAGGTTATAATAGTTTGTTTGAAATCTTTGGATCTTTGAATAAAATTAAACTATTGAAATTAATATACTTAAAATTTTCTTAAACAAATAATCAAAACCTTAAAAAAATTTTAAGATAAAAACAAAAAAGTGCAGAAAATTATTGAATAATGTAAACATAACTATCAAAATATTATGTAATTTTTATTAATAATATTTAGGCGACAATCAATCATGGATCTTTTTCTAGTTTTCCTTATAATAATGTTTGACGTGAAATAAAAAATATTGAAACATTAATTATTGTGTCGAAAAAGCGGGATATTTCAAGTAACCATAAACTAAATCGAGATTAAATTTTGATTAAAATCAATATACAACATGTAAGTATTTCATATATAAATAATGTTTTTACTGAAATGACAATCCGCTAATTTTTTTATAAATAAATAAATCCAATGTGTCGGGTCCTGATCGAATTCACCTATGTGTCGTTACCTTATATGCATTCTAGCCCCACTTCTTATCGATAATATATGATAATTCAATATAGTCAAGCCACGTCAAAAAATTATCATATCTATTTTATACATGTGTTGTCATCCTATGTGTTCATATCATATCATAAGTGGTTACAAAATCTATCAATTTAGCACGTCGTTTCAGGCCTCTGTTTTATTATTTTATATATAGATTATATATATAGATATAGATGTTAATTGAATTGCTACCATGTGGCACTTTTTCAATGTGAGTTTGCCATGTGTATCCTTTATAGCAGTTTTAATATTATTAATTAATAGATTAATAGATAGATATTGATAGATATCGAAATATGAAGGTCACATTAAACTCTTAGTCATTGATTCCGAAGGTTAACTAGACTAGTTTACAGGTCATATCAAAAATGAGATTTTTTTAAATATCTACACTTCAATAAACATTTTAGTTTGTGTAAATATATATAGTAAAGTATAATACGTACCTTAATTACAGCTGTAATTTTTTGCAGTGCCTTCTTGAAATATTCCTGCCTCTCCCCAGTGGGGGTGTTTGGGTGAGGCTGTGTCGGATTTACAGTACGCTTTAGGAGCTCGTTATACTCGGTTAATTTCTTGATTTCTGACACACTTGCATCGATGCTTGTTATCTTGGACTGGATTCCATGAACAGGGATGCAGTGCTTCAGATCATGGCATACAATGTAACCCTTCTGGATGAAGGCAGTTTTAGAGAAATCACGAGGAGCGTGGACCTTGAACAGATCAAGGACATCCTCCATCTCATGGGTTACATCTCGGACCTTCCTGATAAGATGTTTCCCAATGCTGCTGGCGTTCTCATGGATTTCTACATCTTGGAGGAAATCCTGAAACATGGTAAGATGTCCGGTTAACTTATTGACGTCGTGTAGTAGGGCGGCGTTCCGATCTTGATTGAGCTCCTTTTTTAGAAAGGTAAGCAGCGCCGGCACCTTGTCCACCAGAATAAGGGCAACTGAGACGAATTCTGCCATATTCCGGCCCTAATTGTTTCAGAATTCAGATGGCACTTAACTTGTAGCTTCTGTATTTTATTTTAGAATGAATCCTTGGTTGGAAACTTCTTAGAAGGAGCTATATATGCATTCCAACGGGAGACTTTTCCGTTGACCCAAACCCTGGTGAACGTAAAACTTTGAAGGTTGACGAGTCTAAATTAAAGGTAACCGTCATCGTCAAATGGAGACGGAACAATATGGCTCTTGATGATATTGACATTACTGGGAAATTTTTTTTTAAATAGGCAAAAAAAAGTAAATTTTTTTTATACAAAGTAGCCAGAAAACCAAACTATTTTGGAAAATAGCCAAAAGAACGACTCTAAGCAAAATTTAAAAAAATTAATAAAATATTAAAGTCACTGTTTTTTTTATTAGGAAAAAATTCACGCGAACGAGCTCTACCCGGCAGCATCCTTACGGATGAGGTCTACAAGACCAAAATCGTTGTAAATATCGACACCCCAGGCAGAGTGGCAAAGGTGTGCAACCTTATCAGTCACTCTATTGCCTAACCGGGGAACATGAAAGAAGGACACTTCTCTCATAGTCAATAAAAGAAGTTTAACATCTGATAAGATCAGTTCGATTTCCCAAGGACATTTAGATGTTTCTTTTAGGTGGTTTATAACTATAAGGGAATCACCTTCAATGTGGATTTTGTCGATATGGAGTTGTAGAGCATGTTGGATTCCCAATTTAAGAGCAAGAGCCTATGCTTTCAACGGACTTTGTTTGCCAAATTTTTGATAACAAATGTGTATCGGACGTCCTTCCCAGTCCCGGAATACGACTCCAGCCGAGCTTTCATTATTTGCCATTGTGGATCCATCAAAGTTTAATTTAATAGTTCCCCTAGGGGGTTTGCGCCATGTAGTTTTGGTATGTCTAATTTTCTTCCTTGGATGATTGGAGTGTCGTGCGTGTAAGGGAGGTCCTCGTCTAAACTATACTCTAAACGAAAAGTTTTGCTCCAGTTCTGCTTATGAGTTTTAATAATACGTAAAGAGCTATCTCTATGAGGTACAGGGACCTGTCTAAACACACGTTGGTTCTGAATGTACCAGGGCGTCCACTATGAAAACGCAAGCACATACAGGGGGCCTTGGACACAGAGGAAAGGTTGTTTCCAATGAATGAGATGATTGATTTTATATCTCGTGAATGATTTATCATACTAGATATTGTTGAGTGTATGTGTGACGGTAATCGAAAGAGGGAAAGCACATACTGGCATTCTAACAAAAGGTGAACATTATCTTCTATTGCACAGTTGCACAAGCTGCAGGTGGAGGGAACAGAAGTCCCACGTTGAGCTAGCCTAGATCCAGTTGGAAGGCCATCCTGGCAGATTTTCCATAAAAAATATAGGCGGAATATCCAATTTCCAGATCCATGCGTTAGTGTCTAAATTCAGAGCAGATTGAGCCGTGATTAGTTTATATGCACTCGACGTGGTGAACCAACCAGCTCTGACAGGCCACCAATATAAATGATCCTCAAAAGGTGAAACGGGAAGTGGAATATCCAAGATTTCTTTGACTATGTCTTCTGGTAATACATTGTTAAGTTTTTCTGTCCACCATCTACCACCTAAAATATAGTTAGTAACAGTTTCTTCTATGTTATTAGTTTGGGGGCAATTCTCCCTAGCACGTATAGAGGAAGTTGTAATCCAATTATCCGTCCAAAATTTGATGGAAGTACCATTTCCAACACACCAAATTAGTCCAGTCTTAAATTTGTCAATGAGAGTAATCAATTTGGCCCATTGCCATGAGGAATCTCCTCTTTTCTTGTATTCAAAGATATTAGCTGAACGAAGATACGTGTGTCCGAGTAACCCAGACATTATCTGGTTCAGCCAATATTTTCCATAATAGTTTCATTTGGAGGGCTTCATTCATCTCTTTTGATTTCCTAATCCCTAACCCTCCGCATTTTTTCGGTCTACAAACCCTATCCCAGCTAATAAGCGAGCAGTGTTGTAGATCATTATTCCAAAAGAACATTCTGTTGATCCGGCCAAACTCCTTATGTATCGATGAGGGCAACATAAAGTTTTGCATCATATACAATGGTTTGGCTGATAAGTTTGTATTAATTAGGATTGCTCGTCCTTGTTGTGATAAAGCGTTGGCGCGCCATTTACTTAGTTGTTCTTTAGATTTACAGATGATTTCTTCAAAGGTGTGTTTGTTTACTCTACCGTTAATAATCGGACATCCGAGATATTTTTCCAATGAGTTTTCTTTAGTAATACTTAAACAACTGTTTAGTTCTGAGATCCTAGAGTTTGAAATTCCTTTTGTGGCTTGGAAGCTAGATTTATGATAATTAACTTTTTGTCCAGAAACTTTACAGTATGAATCAATTATTTCTCTAACTTTCTGTCCCGCAGCAACACTGCCTCTTGAGAAAATAATTATGTCATCAGCAAATGATAAGAAAGGAACCCGAGGTCCGTTCCTATAATTGTTTACCTATAATTGTTTTGATTCTTTTTGTTAAAATTTTTTAAATGATTTTACATAGTGTAGAACATAGACTGATTGGGCGGTAGTGACTTGTAGTAGTAGGGTTTTACCACTTAGCAAGAAGAGATATAAATGTATGATTTATTTGTTTCAGGAGTTTGCGAGAGTGGAAGAAACTTTTTACAGCTCTAATGATGGATACGCCAACAATGTCCCAGTATTTCTTATAAAATTCGGCTGTAAAACCATCTGGGTCTGGTGAATAAGGTAAGCATTTTCGTCAGGGGTAATAGAGGGATGGATTAGATTTAGCATTTCCTGTAACAGTCTATCGTCAGTTGCTTCCTTTTTGAATCATTTTTCAAAATCACTCTTGATTTTATTTCTGATATTTTCCTCTCCTATTATCAGGGTTCCTTCAACAAAAGTTATATTGCGAATTTGTTTCCTATGTCTTCGACCCGAAGCAACCCGATGAAAATAAGTTGTGTTCTAATCAGAAAGTTTAAGATGCTTTGTCTTGGCTCTTTGATTCCAAAAAGTTTTTCGGTAGCGAAGTAGCATTTCCTTTTTAGTAATGAGCTGCTTTCCTCTATTATTGATTGACCAGTTATTATCTCCTGATATCGAAGTTTGAATATTGAGAAGTGTGGTTTCCACCTCATTTAATTGGCGAAAAATATTTCTGAATGTTCGTTTATTCCATTCCTTGGCTTTTTTCTTTAGAATTATATGTTTAAACATCAATTGATACATAGTCGAGCCCAGACAATTTGCTCGCCAAGATTGTGTAACTATGTTTCGGAAATCCTTCCGTTGAAGCCAAGCATTCTCAAACTTGAACGAAGGAGCTTTGAAGACCGATCCACACTCAAAAGTTATTGAAATGGGGCAGTGGTCTGGTGATGAGAAGGCTCCGTTGTAAGTGATTAGATTAGAAAATTTCTAAATGATCTGGTGATGAACTAGCACCCGGTCAAGTTTTTCCCGAATTGTGTTTTCGTCATCCGGGTTCTTTCTCCAAGTGAATGGGTTTTCGAAAGTAGGTAGATCTAGTAGAGCGCAGTCATTTTTAAATTGTACTAGTCTAGTGAATCGAGCGGAACGAAGGTTAGTACCACCCAACTTGTCTTCACTGCATAGAATTTTGTTCAAGTCGCCCAGAATAATGCAAGGAATGGGTGAACCACTCACAATGGATGTTAACGTTTCCCAGAATGAGTCTTTCTCTTGAGGCCCCGGAGGTGCGCATACAAACAGTAGTAGAGTCATGAATCTATCATTAATATTTTCGTATTGAAGTCCTATGATTCGGGGTAAGTGAATTTCTACCGTAATGATTTCATTTGTGAATTGGTAGGACATCCAAAGGATACTGAGACCACCCGATTGCCCGGAAGCAGGTGACCAGATAGCCTCGTCAAAGCCAGCCGTTTTCCAAATTTTGTCTTCTGGAACAGATTCAGATTGAGTTTCCGTTATGGCCATTATTTGAATATGATAATTTTTGCACTTACTGTCAATTTCCGTCCAAAATGTTTTTTTCCAATGCCTCTGCAATTCCAATATGTGATTTTCATAAATAACCGTCAGGGGTGTGAGGCCAAGATTTAAGGGACCTCACACCAAGAAGAAAGTGTAACGATAAACTATGTTGGAAATAAGATTAGCGAAGGAACATGATTTTCGACATCAAATTAGTGTTATTTTGTGATTTAATATGCCAAGTACAACATTTTATGAAGCATTCAAAAAGTTGAGACACAGTGACAACAACTGGGTCGGCCAAATATATCAATAGCATGTCCATATGAAAGACTAATATGAATGAGGTGAACAAGCTCAAAATCAAGGAGCATTTTGTAGACAGATGCAATAGCAGATACCAATGTTGGATCAACATCAATACCCAACGCTTGAGATGCAGCAATAGCTTGCGAGCAAGCATGAAAAAACTGTGACGATCAAGATTGATAGCCAAAGAAGCAACCCATCTATTCGGACAAGCAAGATCCCTGACAACGAAACATTGTTTCATAATGTGCATTAGTGAAGACCTAACCGTAAGCGTAGATTTCTTTTGCGAACAAACCGAGTCACACAGGCTAGGACCACCAGATTTGAGAGGCAGGGACTTTTCAGCCAAGAAAACGAGGTTCATGTGAACAATCGTGGATACAAAAGCCACCTGATCCAGTTTTGAAATATCAACGATGGGAGGAGCCCTCACTGCAGACCAGTTGGAGATCGACCATTGAACGCCCTTTCGGGTAGCCTCTTTATCCTTGTGGACAAATCTCAAGCCACAAAACAAATCAAATATACGCAAAGTGGTCAGATGATGAAAATAATCATATTTCATATCATCAGCCAGGATAACAAGGACCATCAAAATGGATGAATTCCTAAACCTATAGAACCGGGCTATTACTTCTTCATTGATTTGTCTATAATAAAACTGAATTCTAATAAGATTATATGCAGTTGTTAGCAGAAAGATGCTGCGAAAGTGAAAAACCAACATGTTTAGCAGCCATGAAATCACAAATCATACAACAGCTCAAGTGGCAGGTTTTGCGTAACAATTTTTCCATAAAAAATTTCCAACCAAACAAGATGTAATAGTACCAACATGTTTTGATGTTTTTTCCTATTGCGGTACATAGTGAAGAGGAGACCTCTAGCACCGGGTATTTTTGGCACCAATAGAAGGTGGGTAAAGGGGCAATAATCTTTATGTAAACAAACCACAAATCTCCCTAATTTTCACCAAAGGAAAAAATCCAGCATGAATGGATTTTAACCAAGCACCAACTGCAATAGACGAGGTTTAGACAAGATAAATCCGAAGACAGGATTAGCCAAGCATGGCCAAGCCTAGTGACCGCCAAATCATCGTTTAGACTGGACCGAGGAGCCATAACAGCCCTAAGGACCACAACATCTTCAAGGCCCGAGAATTGGAGGGTAAATAGTGGAGAGACATAAGCCTCTACCACCTATTGTTCCAGCCACCACAAAGCAAACATTAAAATGCAGTTGAATATCCGCAAATAAGAGATGGAGTAGATTAACATGAACATCGATGAAGAGGCCACAAAAGTGGTGTTGTGTGGTGCAAACCCCACCAAAACCGCACCCATGAAGCCGGGAAAAAGCCCAGCCACCCACATGCCAACACCGAGCCAAGAGAAGAAGACCCACGAGCCAGAGACATCAACAACCGATCGGAAGCCCACCGCATCGCCCTCCACACCCCTAGAGATCAGCAACTTACTTTTCCTCCCACCAGGGCAACGCGAAGCGCCGCCGCCGCCTGATATGCACCACCACCCTCTCCAGCGAGATACCTTTTTCCTCTTTCTGAAATTTCTCCCCACCTTCGCTACCCATCGATAACCGATTTCGATGCTACCACGGCTTTGACCACCGAACACACAGTCCAAGAACGCCCAGAGCCAAAGAATTGAAGGAGATGATTTTGGTTTCAGAGTCATGGAGACGCCGAGATAGGGGCTCGATTCAGCATGGAGGAGGCTTTTTAGGCTCGATTTAGGCCGGAGCTCGCCGGAGATTACATACATATTTGTGATTAAGGGTTTTGTGGGACGGAGAAGGGGGCGCGTGAACCAAATGTTCAGCGCGTACTTCATTATAAAAATAGTGTTTTAATTTCTGCTTCAGATGATAGTTAGTTCGGTGCACTTAAAGTCACTGTTTATAACAACGACAACGACTTATGTATTTTTTTATTTTTCCCAACATTTTTATATACTCCCTCCATTCTAAAATACAAGTCTTTTACTATTTACACACTTTTTCTTAGGATGATAAAAAACTATCTAAATATTAATTTTTTTAATAATCTAATACTTTTTACTAATAAATATGAGATTATTAAAAAAATTAATAAAAAAATATTTTATATAGTTTTTATCATCATAAAAAAACGTACAAGAATAGTAAACAACTTATATTATAGAACGGAGGGAGTATTTATTTAGCTAAAAAATGAAAAATTTGAAAAAAAAATACAAAGGAACCGCGACTATCCACTTAGGATGTGTTTGGCAAGGGGGTGCCTGGGGTGCGCGGGGTGGGGATGGGTTTTCGGGTTCCGTGCGTCGATGTTTGGCATGGGGGTGCAAGGGGTGGAGGAGATGCGAAATAAGGGATGGAAGGGGGTGCGGGGGTGGGAAATCTCCACATGATGGAAGGGAGATGGGGTGGATGGGAAGGGGAAACACCCCCAGATTGCCCCTTCACCTTCCCTCTCTCTCCTCATAAATATCACTCGATCTTCCCAGTCTTCTCAGGCACGAGACCACCTAAAGAAGAAGAACAAGTGACGATCGGCTTCCGAACTGAGTTGGATGGGTGATTTTGTGCTATTCTTACCCTTTCCACAGTTTCATAATTTCTGTTTACATTTTGAATGGATTATATGATAAATATGTTCCCTGAACTGAGTTGGATGGGTGAAGCTCCTCACAATGGGTTAATCGAACAAATTGGACTTTAGGTTAGAAATGCCAAATCACCGAAGCTTCCAGTTTGGGGAAGAACTGCAAGGAGTGATCTTTTTATGTGTTGTTGTAGACTAGTTCCGTCTCCAAATGAAATTTCATTTTTTGTCGGGAGGTTTGTGTTCTTCAGTTAGGTTCCAAGGGTTTGTGTTCTCCATTTTTCAGTTCATTCTTGTTCACTGATGAACTGATGGAAATGATCAAGCTGAGGAAACATAAATAACATTTTTTCCATTTTCCAGTGCATTCTTTTTACTGTTATGTGCACCCTTGTATGGAATATGAATGTTTTACTCTTCTTGTGAATTAGAATTCAAGTTTCTGAAATTGAAGTGCCTGACTTTCAATATGTAATTACATTTCAGTTTGCTAGAATTCAAATTTTGTTTATTCAAACTTTTAGTTATGTTTTACTCTTCTTGTGTCTGCAATTGAAGCCTTCACTTCATATGTAACTGTAAACACACCCTTTTTAAGCTATATGTCTACCTTTAAGTTTCCTAGTTGACAAGCTCGCCTTGATTAGCTACTGATGAGTGATGGAGGAGATGATCTCAAATATCATTTTACCATTTCTCAGTGCAGATTTCTTTTTACTGTTATGTGCACCCTTGTATGGAAAAGGAATGGTTTACTCTTCTTCTGAAATTGACTTGAAGTGTCTGAAATTGAAGTTCCTGAATTTCAAAATCTAATTAAATTTCAGTTTGCTAGAACCCTAATTTTGTTTATTCAAACTTTTACTTATGTTTTACTCTTCTTGTGAATTAGAATTGATGTGTCTGAAATTGAAGCCTTCACTTCATATTTAACTGTATCTTTAACTTTAATTTTCCTAGTTGACAAGCTTGCCTTGGTACTGATGAGTGATGGAGGAGATGATATCAACTATATTTCATTTAATTTTTAGTTTTCATGATGACCAAGCTAAGAAATTAGTGCTCTCCAAGTTAATAAAATCCAATGTCAATCTCATTTTCTTTATGCTATAAAAAATAAGTTGTATAAACATAAAGGTGTAAAAAAAAATAGTTGTAAACTGCTGCTCATATGAAGCTGCATTTGAGAAAGAAGTTGTCTACACATAAGTTGTAAACTGCTGCTCATATGAAGCTGCGTTTGAGAAATAAGGTGTATAAAAAAACAGTTGCATAAACATAAAGCTGCATTTTATTTATGCTATGACAAATAAGTTGTATAAACATAAAGGTGTAATCTGTAAACAAAGTTGTGAAAACATAAAGCTACATTCTAATGCTATCCAAATCAAATGCTCTTTGTTGCTGCTATGATGTAAACGGCTGTCATATGAAGGTATATGATCATTATACTTATTTTCTGTGTTAATCTCATTTTCTTTGTTATTATATCATCATTATACTTATTTTCTTTGTTATTATATGAATAATTTATGGTCTTCAGTAAACAATTACTTCTTTGCTGTGGTATGCTTATTTTCTTTGCTGCTATGAAGTAAATTGTTACTTCTCTTATGTGGTATACTTATTTTCTGTGGTATGCTTATTCAGTAGCTATTTTATAGCTATCTTAGAGGTTTCTGTAAAAATATGTTATCTGTCAAATACAAATCTATTTTTACATTTTTTCTTTTCAAATCTGTTTCCACATATTTTATGGGAAACCACTTTGGTGTTGTATTCATAACATCTCATGTCACTTGTTCTCGTAGGAAGCATGTGGACCCCCGAAGACAGCCCCACGGACTCTGATAGCGACCGCAACTATTGGAGCGGGGACCTTAGGAAGTACTATAGGATTCGGTCTGACTACGACCATGGCCGCAGCCGTGCCCAGGATGCTGAGGAGGATAAAGCAGAGTCCGATCGTCGAGACCATGTGGACAAGGAGGAGGAGAATGAGCTATGGGCCTACGCTGCCACAGAACTGAGGGAGCTCCGAGCCCAACTGCAGTCGCTCTTGGCCCGGGAAGCGACAAAGGAGGAAGCTATGGCCACAACCACCACTGAACTGCAAGCGACCAGGGCATCCAACGTGGAGCTGTCCAATAGGTTGGTCGGTTCGGAGGCTTCTAACGACCACCACGTGCAGAGGGTAGCTGACCTTTGCGCTTTCCTCTGTGGCCAATGGGTGGAGCACGCCTCGAAGCAGCTCCGCACCCGACAACTCTCCCGTTGGAACAGGATCCTTGGACGGGTTATGGTCATCATGATGGCTATTATCTTGTGTCTTATGGCCAGGGCTTAGGACCTCCCCCATATCAAGCTAACCTTTTTGTGAAGTTTTAGAAATGTTGTTGTATTTTGCTCAAACTGGTGTTGTATTTCGCATAAACTTTTCAATTTTGGTCATGGCCCCTATTTTGTGCAGTTCGGGGTCTCGGTTGTATGGACGAACAATGTCTAGGGCATCACTTGGCAGCTAATGGTTTTTGTAAGCCGCGTGTGAATGCACCCATTTCAAATGGGTCATGTACTCATCTAGGTTATAAATGATATACCCGTAATTTATAAATTGTTTGCACGTATACAAATTATGATGACTTACATTACACAATATGATGCCTTGCACAAAATGGGTTGGGTTACATTATACAACATGATGCCTACCTTATACAAAATATGCCTACCTTGTACAAAATGTTATGAAGTTATACAAAATCTGATGCCTTGGAAGTCAAGTGATGCTGACAAGAGGAAAACCTGTCGTTGTTCCTGCCAAAGAAATACTCAAACCTACAACTAGTATAGTTGGTAAGAAAGAGGTCGATCCACAGGGAAATCTATTAACTCCAAGTATTAATTTAATCGCAAGTGACAATAAAAGAGAGTTTGATGAGAAAAAGATCCGCCTTTTGTCAAAGCGGAAACAAGCAAACAAGGTAAAGGAGGTTGTAGAATGCAATAGAGAGAATTAGGTTCACCTACAATTTGTCACTTTAATTGATGAATTTGATCATTGTTTCAGCCTCTAGTTCTTTTCTTTTCCTATCAATGTCCTTGTCCAGATCTTAGGTAAATTACTAGTCCTACGAGTCCTAGCAATCCTTATCTCTAAATAACCCTAACACGGTTAAGATTTAACCTAGAGATAGCATTAAGACTATGAATTAACCAAGGTATATGCAATATCAAGCTACGAGTCGATATTTAACATATATTCAACTTCCTACACATCCAATTAGTCCTACGAGTCCTAAAGGGATATGATTACCACTTGGGTTAAGGTTCGCTACGAGGAATCTACAAAACCCTAGCAATTGAATGAATCTACTCTAACTAGTTGATCAGGCCAGAGAGAATAAAACACATTCAAGGAATTAAGCGCAAAGAAGTCAAAACATTCAAATAGGAATAAGAACTAGATTAAGAAACTCACAATTCAACAGTCAAGATCCAAACTGTAGGCGAAACCTTCAAGAGTTTAGTTGCTCATGCTCAACGTGCTCTCAATAATTCTCAAAAGTGCATAAGGTTATTAGTTAGGTGCCTAAGAAAATAACCCTAATAGTCCTTAAATAAACCTAAGAAAGTCGGCCAAAACAATTCTAAAGAAACCCTAATTAATGAATCGGCGGTTCTGATGAGGCCGTGGGGCGGCTACCTCAGGCGACGGGGCGGCCAGGCGATCAGCGAAATCCTTCGGCAAGTCTTCGGGCCGCGGGGCGGCTAGCTCGGCCGCGGGGCGGCTAGCTCGGCCGCGGGGCGGCTAGCTCGGCCGCGGGGCGGCTAGCTCGGCCGCGGGGCGGCTAGCTCGGCCGCGGGGCGGCTAGCTCGGCCGCGGGGCGGCTAGCTCGGCCGCGGGGCGGCCATTCTGTTCACAGTGATTTTTCCTCTTCGAATTTGGTCTCGATGTCAACATGAAAGTTGTAGATCTCGGAATGAGCTTTCCAACGCATGCTTATAATAGGCATTCCGACCACCGAGGCCTCCAGAAAGTGCAAAACAAGTTTAGCTTGTCTGACGACAACTTCTACTGACTTGTTTATCACTTAGGCTCTCGAAATTCGACTCCACTCCCGTGCTCTTCACTTTTCTTCCTCAACTTGAATCCTCCTTCATCCAAGAGCTCCTCATTCCTCGTCGGATCCACATCTACCTGAAATTAAACATAAAATTGCATAGATTCCGACTCTTCCAATACCACTGGTAAACATGTAATTGTAACTAAAATATGCACTATTTACAACCAAACTATGCTAAATGAATCCTAATATGCATATCTAATCATGCTCTATCAAATTCCCCCACACTTGAACCTTTGCTTGTCCTCAAGCAATGGAAAATTCAACTCTGCAGCCCCACAAAATAGCTATTCATGTATCAACCCCAATATTCTTTAAGTGCATGAAAACTAGCAAACACAATAGATTAACAACATCATAGCACATAATTGCAATAATCAATGAAATCAGGCAACCATATCCATTCTAGACCTCACAAGGAATATGTGTTTCACTCTCGCTCAAGAATTTAGGGTTAAATGTTTACGCTCAAAACTCAATCTTTAAAAACTTAGCTACAATAGTCTTGCACTAGTGTTCTAGCTCTCCACCGCTGGTGACTCTACACACAACAAAAATCATGAGGTCTTTCAATTGGGTTGTAATGGGGCCAAGGTAGAAAACATAAGGTATGGAACAATTTAGGCCATGTGGTGCTCATAATCCGGGAACTAAGGATGCAACCAAATTACAATGCCACTCACAAGATCATACCATAACTCTACAATGTATACAACTCCAATCTCAAGTATCAAACTTCACAAACCATACTCAACTCATTCTCTTATTCTCTTTTTTTTTTCTTTTGCATTTTTTTCTTTTTTTTTTTCTTTTTTTCATATGCTCTTCTTCATGCCATATCAAATGATTTTCCTTGACTTTTACCCCTAAGTGAATTTTATCCTCCTTAGGTCCCAAGTAATGTGTAAACTACTAGCAAGAATCAAAACATCTCATAAGAGTACTCCAAACATACAATCCATCACTAAAACCATCATCCACAATATCAATATTCACCAACTATTCCTAATTCCCGGATGGGTCAGGCTATAATTGGCTATGGAAAAATCTTGTGGAGCTCAAAAGAATAGGCAATTAGGCTTAATATTGGATTCAAGCAGAGGATAATATGCAAGGTGGGAATAGAGTCAAATAGGGCTAATAAAGGTGCCTCAATCATCTTTAAGTCATGTGCAGAAATCATATTATGCAGCCTTGAATAAGGTATCTAAATGCAAGCCAAAGAGGAAGCAATTAAAGAGAGTACACTCAACAAGCAAGAGGACATAATATACTTTGTCCAAACATAGGCCAAAATAAACTCACCAGGTCATGTCTAGAACTTCAAGATCACCCAAAATCAAATATCTTATGTGCTCAATCATTAACCAATTATGCTCACCAAATAGTGTGGAAATCAGATATCAAAGGTTTTCAACAATCCAAGCACATCATGGGGCATAAGTCTCAATAAATAAATTAGAGGACAAGTGACATCCATATGGGAAAATAAGACCTAATCCTAGCTAATGCATAAATATAATTATATAAATATAAATATTTTTTTTTTAATTTTTTGGTTTTTTTATAACACGTTGATATGTGTGCAATGTCAACCAAAAACAAATATAAAAGTGCAACTGAAAATGAACATGCAATCCTAATCCTATTATGCCATTCAATTCTTCCCCCACACTTAAATCAAACATTGTCCTCAATGACATAAAAGACAACAAAAGATAAAAATATGAAGAAAAGAAATAAAAAAAAACTAACATGTTTATTGCGGTGGTGGTAGGTAAGGTGGGTAGTGAAAGGAATCCTGTCAGTCCCGTCAGAGGCCGCGGGGCGGCCTGTGCTTTCTCTTAAACGCCTTTTCTCCCTGCAGTGTTAGCTCCCCAAAACCGAATAGAACCAAAAATTAATCTAATAAAACAAAAGACATAGAGGAAAATAGAAAACTTACCTTGGGTTGCCTCCCAAGTAGCGCCTTTGTTTATTGTCATTGGCTCGACAGTTTATTCATCCACTCATTCAAGACTCAAGCGGACATTGTCAGTGCCCTCAAGAGCAAATCAAATTGTCGTGCCGAACCGATATTCGAATGCACACTAAAGATGAAACAATTGGTAATTAAAAATATAGCAATGAGAACCGTTACCAACTTACTATTCATTCGAGCTTGATTCTCCCTCAAGGGTATGTAGGACCACCAACACAGTTCCGCTGGTGGTTTGTTGAAGTAGTGGCTCCATGGATCGACATATTCACCAAAATCTCCCAATTTGCAAAAAGTACTAGTTTCTTGTTCGGGAACCACAGAAATCGGTTCCGGACTTGGCTCCTTGATAGGTGAGTTGGGGATGATATCTACGAATGGAGGGAGCATGGAAACATACGCAATCTCTAGGGACGTCTCCTGAGATTTCGTGTCGATAACCACTAGATGCTCTTCTCCATTATCGAAGAATTCATCGTTGCTTGCATCTTGGCTTTCATCAATTTGAGGAGTAGAACATCGCTCAGCTACCAACTCCTTCAATGTTTGAGTGAGTTGGATAATTTCTTCCTCATTTCGATTATTCATCTCACGTAATTGCCCCATTTGCTCTATCAAGACACTGATTGAATCCTCCATGGACGGGTCGGAGTACTCCATTGGTTGAAACATCGAAGTGTAGGATTCTTCATCCGCCGATTGGTCACCCATGTAGCAGAAAAGATCCCATAGTCCCGACACTCCTAAACCAGCAAAGCTTCCGTTGTTTATGGACTTGGCAAGTTCTCGTGTCTCAGGAGTCATGCCCTCAATAACGCAAAGCACCATATCTCACAAAATATCTTGGAAACCCCGTGAATAACGGATGTCCACTAAATTTTGCAATCTCGTGAGGTAATGGTGAAAATACTCTCCCTGAAATTGCCATAACTTCAACATCTTAAAATATTAGCAATTAGGTGTCGCGAACCATAAGATAGGTCCACGACGGGGTTAGATGTAAATATATACAAAGGTTAGCGATAAAAAAAACACAAGAAATTTCAAGAAGTCCCCGGCAACGGCGCCAAATTTGACAAGAGGAAAACCTGTCGTTGTTCCTGCCAAAGAAATACTCAAACCTACAACTAGTATAGTTGGTAAGAAAGAGGTCGATCCACAGGGAAATCTATTAACTCCAAGTATTAATTTAATCGCAAGTGACAATAAAAGAGAGTTTGATGAGAAAAAGATCCGCCTTTTGTCAAAGCGGAAACAAGCAAACAAGGTAAAGGAGGTTGTAGAATGCAATAGAGAGAATTAGGTTCACCTACAATTTGTCACTTTAATTGATGAATTTGATCCTTGTTTCAGCCTCTAGTTCTTTTCTTTTCCTATCAATGTCCTTGTCCAGATCTTAGGTAAATTACTAGTCCTACGAGTCCTAGCAATCCTTATCTCTAAATAACCCTAACACGGTTAAGATTTAACCTAGAGATAGCATTAAAACTATGAATTAACCAAGGTATATGCAATATCAAGCTACGAGTCGATATTTAACATATATTCAACTTCCTACACATCCAATTAGTCCTACGAGTCCTAAAGGGATATGATTGCCACTTGGGTTAAGGTTCGCTACGAGGAATCTACAAAACCCTAGCAATTGAATCAATCTACTCTAACTAGTTGATCAGGCTAGAGAGAATAAAACACATTCAAGGAATTAAGCGCAAAGAAGTCAAAACATTCAAATAGGAATAAGAACTAGATTAAGAAACTCACAATTCAACAATCAAGATCCAAACTGTAGGCGAAACCTTCAAGAGTTTAGTTGCTCATGCTCAACGTGCTCTCAATAATTCTCAAAAGTGCATAAGGTTATTAGTTAGGTGCCTAAGAAAATAACCCTAATAGTCCTTAAATAAACCTAAGAAAGTCGGCCAAAACAATTCTAAAGAAACCCTAATTAATGAATCGGCGGTTCTGATGAGGCCGCGGGGCGGCTACCTCAGGCGACGGGGCGGCCAGGCGATCAGCGAAATCCTTCGGCAAGTCTTCGGGCCGCGGGGCGGCTAGCTCGGCCGCGGGGCGGCCATTCTGTTCACAGTGATTTTTCCTCTTCGAATTTGGTCTCGATGTCTACATGAAAGTTGTAGATCTCGGAAAGAGCTTTCCAGCGCATGCTTATAATAGGCATTCCGACCACCGAGGCCTCCAGAAAGTGCAAAACAAGTTCAGCTTGTCTGACGACAACTTCTACTGGCTTCTCAAAAAATTTGACATGACGAAACTGTCGTTGTTCCTATCAAAGTATAACTCAAACCTACAAACTAGTATAGTAAGCAAGTAAGAGGTCGATCCCACAGAGAATCAAGTATTTCTAAGCAATGTATATTTACCAATTAGTAGAAAAGAGGGGTTTTGGTGATTGAATATAAGAAAAGAAACTATAGACAAGTTAGTAGAGATAACAATGAGAAAATAGTTTCATCTACAAATATCCACTTTAGTTTGGTTGATCGATCATCGATTCTTCTTCAAGTTCTCTTTTCATCCTATTATTGTTCCTGTCCTGATCTTGTGTAAATTACTAGTCCTACGAGTCCTAGTAACCCTTACTAATTAGATAACCCTAACACGGTCAAGATTTAACCTAATAGTAGCATTAAGATTAAGGATTAACCAGGATACATGCAACACCAAGCTACGAGTCAGTATTTAACATATAATTGATTCTCTACACACCAATTTAGTCCTACGAGTCCTAAAAAGGCATGATTGCTACTATGGATTAAGGTTCGCTACGAGGAATCTACAAAATCCTAGCAATAATCTCAACTAGTTGTACAGACTAGAAGAAATCAACAATATTCGCAAAAGAATCCATACGAATCAATAGGAATAGAACAAGAATAAAAATCTCACAACTTTATCAAACCAAAGCTTCAATCCATAGATGAAACGGAAGAGTTTAGCACTCCATGGACATGGAGGCTCCCCTCTAGGGTTCTCTCAATTGATAATCTCAAAGTGTATAAACTAAGGAATTAGATGATTAAAATAAAACCCTAAAACGTCCTTAAAAAGCCTGAAAAGAGTCGGCCAAATAATAATTCTAAAAACCTAATTAAGTGGATAAAAAGACCATTCAGCAGATTCGGCATTTCTGCAGAGGCCGCGGGGCAGCCAACCCTGGCCGCGGGGCGGCCAGGCGATTGCGAAATCCTTCGTCAGAGCTTCGAGCTGCGGGGCGGTTTGCATGGCCGCGGGGCGGCTTTTACTGTTCACAGCGATTTTTCCTCTTTGAATTTGGTCTCGATGTCAACACGAAAGTTGTAGATCTCGGAAAGAGCTTTCCAACGCATGCTTATAATAGTCAATCGGACCACCGAGGCCTCCAGAAAGTGCATTACAAGTTCAGCATATCTGGCGACAACTTCTACTGACTTGTTCTTCACTTAGGCTCTCGAAATTCGACTCCGCTCTCGTGCTCTTCACTTTTCCTCCTCCTCTTTAATCTTCCTTCATCCATGAGCTTTCTCATTCCTCGTCGGATCCACATATACCTGAAATGATCCATAAACGCGTGTAGATTCCGACTCTACCAACAAAACAAGTATAAATGCAAATCTAGTCTAAACTATGCATTATAAACATCTAAATCATGCTAAATGCAACCTAATATGCCTACCTAAATGTGTGCTATCAAATTCACCCACACTTGAGCTTTTGCTTGCCCTCAAGCAATGAAAATCAAAATCAAATCAACACCCCACAGACAAGCAATCCATGTAATCACTTTGGTAAAACACTTAAGCACAAAACGAGGGAAACAAAGATTGACAAATAACGTCATAATATGTATAGGTGCAATCTAAGGAATAAAGCAAGTACATCTATCCAACCTCACCAAGAAAATGTGTTTTCACTCTCGCTCATGTGTTTAGGCTAATCATTCACGCTCAAACTCAACTCCTGAAAACTTAGCTACAACAAAATTGCGTCAGTGGTCTAAATCTCCACCGCTAGTGACTTCACATGCAACCAAAATCATGAGGTCTTTTGAATAGGCTGTAATGGGGCCATGGTAGGAACACAAGGTATGGAAAATATTAAGGCCTTGTGGTGCTAAAAATCCGGGAAAAAGGGTTAGTAAACAACCAGAAAAACACCAACACTAAACACTTCAAATACCATTCCAATAACATGTACTCCTTCACAATACAAATTCGCACACAATTTACAAATATCCACACAAACTCATTCATTTTTTTTTTCTTTTTATTATGATTTTTCTTTTTCTTTTTTTTTATTTTCTTGACTTTTACCCCTAACTGAATTTTATCCTCCTTAGGTCCCAAGTAATAAGCACATAAAAACCATCTCTATGAAGTACAAATGAATCACCCAACATAATTTCTCAACTCAAAGCAACTCCATCAATACATCAAGATATTCACCAACTCTTCTCCTAATTCCCGGATGGGTTAGGCTAATAATCGGCTAGGAAGATTTTGTGGAGCTAACAAAATAGGCTTAAAAGGCTCAAATTGGCTTCAAGAAAAGGATAATGTGTATGGGTGGGTAGAGTATAATATGGCTAAAAGAAAATCATGCCTCATGCAAAAATCATATAAATGCAGCCTCAATAAAGATATCTAAACGCAATTTAAAGAGGAAGTAATCAAGAAGAGTATTCACACACAAAGAAACTAGAGGACTTATGAATGTGTAGTCCCAATAAGGCCAAAATAACTCACAAGGTCAAATTGTTAGAACTTCAATACCACTTAAATTCCAAAGACTATACATACTCAATTATCTCATCAATCATATTCCCAAAAAGTATACAAAAATAATTCAAAGCTTCAAACACTTCAAGCATGTCATGGGGCACATGATAAGAACAAAATATAAATATAGAGGACAAGTAGCCTAGATGGGAAAATAAGACCTAAAGTATATGAAATGTATGATATTTTTTTGATTTTCTTTTTTTTAAACAAATGCAATCTATGAGAAAAAAAATAAACATGAAAACATAAATAAACATGATATGCAAAATCTATCTATATGTAATGTAATCCCTCCCCCACACTTAAATCTTTCATTGTCCTCAATGAAAATTAAAGACAACAAAATTATAAAAACACAGAGGAAGAGATAAATGGAACACTTACAATGTGGCGGAAAGGTGGATTCATGAACCTTCATGGATGAACAAAGAGTAACTAGCAACATCCGTAGCTCGTGGCTTCATCTCGATCTGCAGTGTTAGGTGCCCATACCGAAAACGCCAAACACAAACTAACCTAGAACTAAATAAAAATGCTAAACAATAACTAAACTCAAGATGAAAAGGATTATTACCTATCTTGGGTTGCCTCCCAAGCATCGCCTTTCTTTTATGTCATTGGCATGACTTATTCTCAATCTCAATTCCTTACCTATTAGACATTGTCAAGGCCCTCAATAGCCTATCATATTCCTGTGCACACATCTTACAAAAGACATAATAGCACAATAAATTGAAAGCATAAAATATAGAATTCAAAAACCCTTTCAATCTATCAAAGAGTCTAGCATGACTCTCTCCCCGGCAACGGCGCCAAATTTGACAAGAGGAAAACCTGTCGTTGTTCCTGCCAAAGAAATACTCAAACCTACAACTAGTATAGTTGGTAAGAAAGAGGTCGATCCACATGGAAATCTATTAACTCCAAGTATTAATTTAATCGCAAGTGACAATAAAAGAGAGTTTGATGAGAAAAAGATCCGCCTTTTGTCAAAGCGGAAACAAGCAAACAAGGTAAAGGAGGTTGTAGAATGCAATAGAGAGAATTAGGTTCACCTACAATTTGTCACTTTAATTGATGAATTTGATCCTTGTTTCAGCCTCTAGTTCTTTTCTTTTCCTATCAATGTCCTTGTCCAGATCTTAGGTAAATTACTAGTCCTACGAGTCCTAGCAATCCTTATCTCTAAATAACCCTAACACGGTTAAGATTTAACCTAGAGATAGCATTAAGACTATGAATTAACCAAGGTATATGCAATATCAAGCTACGAGTCGATATTTAACATATATTCAACTTCCTACACATCCAATTAGTCCTACGAGTCCTAAAGGGATATGATTGCCACTTGGGTTAAGGTTCGCTACGAGGAATCTACAAAACCCTAGCAATTGAATGAATCTACTCTAACTAGTTGATCAGGCCAGAGAGAATAAAACACATTCAAGGAATTAAGCGCAAAGAAGTCAAAACATTCAAATAGGAATAAGAACTAGATTAAGAAACTCACAATTCAACAATCAAGATCCAAACTGTAGGCGAAACCTTCAAGAGTTTAGTTGCTCATGCTCAATGTGCTCTCAATAATTCTCAAAAGTGCATAAGGTTATTAGTTAGGTGCCTAAGAAAATAACCCTAATAGTCCTTAAATAAACCTAAGAAAGTCGTCCAAAACAATTCTAAAGAAACCCTAATTAATGAATCGGCGGTTCTGATGAGGCCGCGGGGCGGCTACCTCAGGCGACGGGGCGGCCAGGCGATCAGCGAAATCCTTCGGCAAGTCTTCGGGCCGCGGGGCGTCTAGCTCGGCCGCGGGGCGGCCATTCTGTTCACAGTGATTTTTCCTCTTCGAATTTGGTCTCGATGTCTACATGAAAGTTGTAGATCTCGGAAAGAGCTTTCCAACGCATGCTTATAATAGGCATTCCAACCACCGAGGCCTCCAGAAAGTGCAAAACAAGTTCAGCTTGTCTGACGACAACTTCTACTGACTTGTTTATCACTTAGGCTCTCGAAATTCGACTCCACTCCCGTGCTCTTCACTTTTCTTCCTCAACTTGAATCCTCCTTCATCCAAGAGCTCCTCTTTCCTCGTCGGATCCACATCTACCTGAAATTAAACATAAAATTGCATAGATTCCGACTCTTCCAATACCACTGGTAAACATGTAATTGTAACTAAAATATGCACTATTTACAACCAAACTATGCTAAATGAATCCTAATATGCATATCTAATCATGCTCTATCAGATGCCCTACACATAATGCCGCCTACCTTATACAAAATGAGGGTCACTTATACAAAAGGTCATGGCTCTTACCTGCCTCTGAGACGGTCGTTCCATATCTGCTGAGCAATGTCGTCCCTTATTGCCTTAATCTATGTGTTTGTTCCCAGATCATCATCGAACACGAAGAAGGGGTCGTCGTCCTCATGGTCAACTTCCTCACTCGCGTCGTATGCGTCTTCATCACCGTCCCCATCGGATGGGATGTCATTCCCCGTCGGCTCCTTGAACCTTGGATCGTCTTCTTCATCAGAGTCCGATGAATCGCGTGCATCCCGAGCGTAATTGTGAAAGGCAAAGCATGTAATTATTATAGAAATCTGCTTATGGATAGGATACTTGGGGAGTTGATGGAGGATCCTCAACTTCATCTTCAATACCCCGAAGGACCTCTCTATCGCGCCTCGGAGGGAAGAGTGTGTCGTGTTGAAGGCTTCTTTCTTGTTTTTGGGTTGGATTGCCGCGAAGGTCGGGTTGTGGTACTTTTTCGTCGAGAAAGGAATCATGTAGCCATTACGGAACAAGTATCCCTTGTCGTAGAGATAGTACCTCCCAGGCGGTGGATGGGGGAACCAAAGAGCGGTCGTCTTCAATGCGTGATCAAATACACGTGCATCGTGCGCGCTACCTCCCATCCAGTGAAGATAAATGTGAATCGAAGATCGAAGTCGCAAATGGCCATCACGATGTACGTTGTTGTTCTCTTCCTGTAGCGGAACCAGATCTGGTCTTCTTTGGGTATCGCCGCTTCAATATGCTTCCCGTCAATGGCTCCAATTGCACCCTTGAAGTACGGCCAATACCGGTTGTCATTCCTGATTTGCTCAGGTATGTCTCTGAAATGAGGTTCTCGAGGTCTGATCAAGTCCCCTGAGAGACAACGGTACACGTTAGCGCGGCCCCCACATATGGCTCCAGCACTTCCGAAATGGTCTCTGATATCATGTAGGTCGATCGAAGGAAACGCTAGCAGGAGTTCCGCTGACTTGACCCCCACGCCATGGTATTGACAAATATGGCCACCTTCTCCAAAATAGAAAGTTGCACTAACCCCCGAAGTCCGTATTGGTGCTGCAGCATCCCGTACAGCCGTATGAAGCAACCCTTTTCCATTCGGAATGTGTTTATGCTCCGTGACTGCGACCGGTGGGCGAGTTTCTGGTCTACCCACCATGCCCCGGTGTACTCTTCAATGAACCGCAGCACCTTGTGCACCCGTTTGAAGTAGTGGTTGGCAATGGGGATCCACTTGCGAAGGAATATGAAGAAGGCGACGACGCCCTTTGAGGCTTTCCGTCGATGGCGTCGACAACCGTTTGGCTCGGTGTCCTGGTTCCTACATGGACAGTGCACATTGAGGATGATGAACATTGCCACAGAAACATATCTAATAATAATGGCCATGATTATTGACAACCACACATCGGAAACAACAAATGTCAAGTAAAGGTTATTACAGCTCATGGGCAATTGTCTAACCGCTTGGAATAGGTCTATCAAACTAATGAAAAACAACGACGTAAAGTAATGAAAAAAATCGAAAGAAAGCAGTCTTATACACTTTATAGACGAACATCTAGCACTCTACGGGCAAGTTTCTCCAAACTAAAAAGTATGTTGAGATACGAGGGTCCTGGTTACTCAAGGTGGAATAGCGCTCAGCTGCTGCCCATCGTTCGTGGAGTACAACCACTAAAGCCACTTCAACCTGACGACATTGCTGTCAAACTGAACGAAGACCTCACGTCGCTCGAGTGCGTTGACGATAGCTAAGTTGAAGCACCATAGGGGATCACCTTCCATGAATAGCCCCTCCACGACCATCGACCTCACTACATCAAGCACTGTTTTCGTTGTATCTTGGGGGGGTGTTCGACGATACCTCATCCCTAGCGATTATGTCAATCAGCTGACGCGTGCTATCCTCCAAGACCTCGACGTTACGTTCGAACAACTTCGACCCCTCCGAAGCACGAACACTATGCTTCGAACTCCTACGTGAGGAGGTGTTGGGCGTCCCTGGTGCTCTCTTATACCTCGACGGCTGTGAAGGCCCTGCGCCTGAAGACCCCGGAGCTCCACTTCGGGGGGTCGCGTTGTCCTCGTAAATGCCCCTAAGAACATCTTGTATAGAGGGCATTGCAGCTCGACCAAGATGAGGGGTGGGGAACAGGTCGTTGAACTCTTGATCGACCCCCTCATATTGTGACCCTATGGGTTCACCTCTTCCATAGTGGTCGTCATCGTCGTCGTGTGGGTCATTCTCCTGCTCCTGCTCAACATCATTGGCCACCTATGAAGCCCGCACCTCCGGGTCCATGGAGGGGGCGACGCAGTACTCGCCCGTGGCAACGGTGCCTCCGAACACTTGGTGGAACAGATGTTCGAGATCTAGAGGGATCCCTTTCTTTCGGAACCTGCAGAAGTTGTTATCCTCCTGCGCAATGGGTGTGAAGCATAGGATGTGTCCATGATATTGCACTTTTCGTTGACATGGAACAGAAGGAAAGGTGAGACGAGCACATACCGCAATTTTCTTTTCCCACCACTCGTCGAGTGCCTTTATGGTACCACTTGCGTCATCCCATCCTAGGTCGGTCTCCCCTTGTTTCAGCTTCTTCCAAGAGTTGTATATGACTTTCATGTCGCGAGTTCGGTTCTTCAGGGTGTACTGGTTGCACCTCTTCCCTGTCGCAGTCTTGAATTGAATTGTAAGCGGTCCCCATTTGAAGGCCTGGTCCTTTCCATTTTCCCGCTGGTACGCAAGGAGCACAAGCATCAACTCCTTTGTCAAATCCATTCACTAGTAGAAGGCAGGGGAGGTAACATTCCTCTCGTTAGAACCCAACGATGCTCTTTTACCCTTTCCTTTGCCTTTCCCATTGGTCGGGGCAGTGGAATCCATATGGCCAGCTAGCATGCGTGATCGACGAGGGTCGCTAGTATATGGAATCGAAATGCAGGTAGTATGTCGAAAAAATCAGGTAGGAGAAATTTACACCATCATTGAACAGACAAAACAATTCAACAATTAGTACCCCCAATACACAAATAATTGACATCAAACCTAATCTCGAATGAACCCAAATCATTTAAGCATACAATTGACGGTCAAGTTCACTTCAGTCGACAACAAATCACATCAGCAGGGCCAAATAACACCCAATTTGGGGTTTTCTAACTTGATATCAACAACATCCCCAATGCATCTAACCCTAATTGTGTATGAGTTGCCCAAATCGAACTTGTCTACTTGCTTAAGTGAGGCCGAATAACACCAATCTATGCTTCACCGAGTGATTATGAACAAATTCCATATATCCTAAAACCGAAAATGCACAAAAATTCCATCTAATTGAGTTACTACTCCAACGAAATGCACTACTACCCAAAGTCGGAACCCCACAGCACAACAACCCCAATCCATTGGAACGAACTCAAGATCTCTGAAATGAGGGTTAAAGGACTTACATGTGGCCGGCCTCATCTTCAATGCGTGGGAATTGTAGGAGATGGGCGGAAGGGCGCCGTCAGCTGCTGAGGGAGCTTCTCTTCGCAATTGGAGTATCTGTATTGACGATTGATGAAGATGAGGTTGGATTGAGGGGTATTTGGGAGGGGCATTTTCGTCCTTTCATGTCCATTAGTGGGGGCAAATGTGTCTTTTTGGGTGTCTTCATCTCCAAATACTTTAACACACAACCAAACACGAACGAGATTAAAGTGGCCGGCTTCAAATCTCCACCCTGTCCACCACGAAATTCCATCCCCATCCCTTCCACCCCCAAAATTCCATCCCCATCCACCTACCCCTATCCCATTGCCAAACACGCCCTTAACTTGCCCAAATTCCTTCTTTTTCACCCAAATTCCTTCGTGGGTCCAACCCCTCAATGTTTCCACATACTCTTTCCCTCCCTCTGACTTTGTGGCCCCCCACCCCCACCTCCTTTCCTCCCTCTCTATATTTCGTGGGCCCCACCCCTTTCTCTCTACTACTCTTTCTATCTACGGAATAACTTATCCTTGAAAAAAAATATTAACAGCGAATCTCCATATATAAATATTTTTTTACATTATTAAAATAAATAGCAACTTTGAAAATTATTTTTTAAAAAAATTACTAATTCGCTGTTTATAACCGCGATTTTAATATTTTATTAATTTTTTAAAAAATTTGGGTTAGAGTCGCGGTTTATAACAGCGACTTACCTTGTTTTAGCTATTTACTAAAATAGTGTGCTTTTTCGACTATTTTGCAAATTTTATTTTATTTTTTTGACTATTTCAAAAAAAAATTCACATTACTGCGTCAATATGGACTTTTTTTAAAATTGGTAAAAAAATACTATAAAATATAATTTAGGAATAGCCAACGTAAGACCTAAATAATAATAATAATAATAATAATAATAATAATAATAATAATAATAATAATAATAATAATAATAATAATAATAATAATAATAATAATAATAATAACAGTAATAATAGTAATCATCCTAAATTATCATTCATAAAAACGTATTTTGTATTCATCTATTTCACCTCCACTATTTTGCGAGGGAAAACTCACAAAAAGCCGGTGGTGGATGAAGTGGGTGACAGGGCGTGTATATATGCATGATGATTTTTTCACCCAAAACCCGCTCTAATAACCCGTCTCATTAATCCGAAGGAATAATCACCTAATAAGTATCTAATAACCGAAATTAAACATACATTTTTACTCTTTTACCCCTTAAAAAATTCCTAAATTTCTTTCTTTTGTTCCTCATATTTATTTTATATTTTAAAAATATTTTATAGTTGAGTTTATATTGTTATTAGAGGCCATAGTTAATTTGAAAATTAGATTTAGTAGTGAATTCGAAAATGCTTCAATATTGTGATCTTATTAAAGATATTCCCTTTGTTTTTCATTTCTAAGTTATGTATATATTTTCCACATATGTTGAATTAGAACACGAAATGTTTTTATTTGATAAGTTGTGTATTTCATGTATTGTTGAATTTCAATTTGATAGGCTAGCATGCAAAGACTGAATATATATTATATATATATTATATTATTATTTTAATTAAATATGTTAGTATTTATTTCAATTTATAAAAGCGGAGAAAAATCGTCCTCGAGCACGGGTTCAATTTTAAAATCCTTCCGGCATCACTTTAAATTTAGGATTTTGACGGGTTGTGATTTTCGCTTTCGAGTTCGGGTATTAATAAAAAATTAAATTAAGTTCCCAGTTTTGATTGAAATTTATTTAATCCCGTTAATCTTGAAATTGAATTGAAATTTGAGTAAATTTGATTTAGTCGGGATTCGATTGAGAGAGCGGGTTTCGGGATGTATTTCCGTGTAAATTGAAATCTGATTGGGGGACCACTTGGCTGTTTATCTCCTAGCTTCTCCTATCCGAAATTGGAGCAGCACAACACTCCTCTTGTGCCTTGTGACCCGCAGCTGCAGAAGCCTCTCTCCCATTTGTACTTCCATTACTCTTTTGCAGCAACAAGAAGGCCAGGACCACCCTACATCTTTCTCCTTTTCATTGCTCAGAAGAGCCCTTCTCCCTCATTCTGATTCACCTCACAGCAGCCCTCTTCACCCCTTCTTCTTCTTCAGCTGTCACCATCCTCCTCCTCTTTTGTCAAGCCGAAGCGGCCACAGGCTCGACCTCCTCTCCCCATCGAGCAACAGGCTGCACCCACATCCCCGCCACCACACCTCCATCTCCACCTCCAGTAGTCGCCACCAGCGAGCGCCGGCCGAGCGCCACCAAAGCTCTGCCGCTCCTCCCCTGTTTCTGCTCTCGGAAATCAGCCCCAACACCACCCCTTTCCACCTCCTTCCTTCGGCTCAAGCAACAACCCGAGCACCCCCGTGCTCCGGCGCCTCCTCCGACGTCCGACCGAGCTAAGCAGCCGGAGCCACAGACACCGACCACCCCTCTCCTTCCTCTGTCTCCTCCTAGTTGCTCCGATAAGCTCTTTCCTCGTTCTTCGATCGGGCACCCCCGAAGGTTTCACCTATCTCATACCTCTCCCCAATCAAACCAGGTCCGACAAAGCTCCCCGAGCTGCCGGCGAGCCTGAAGAACTCTGACGAGCCCCAGATCGCCGAGCATCTCCGACGGCGTTCCTCGAACTCTCGGTGAGCCCTCTTCCTTCTCCTTCTTCCCTGCCTTGTTGTCATGTGTGTGTGTGACTGGAGCCCAGCACTGTCGCCGGCCGGACCTCCCTCTTCTCTTCTCCCTCCCTCATTTCTCTTACCCGTGGGCCCCGTCAGCAGCTCCTGCCATGTCAGCCGGCCCCACCTCCTTTTTCTTTTCCTCCCTTCTGATCTAGCGTGTTGAAATGTAAAGCAAAGGTGGCCTCGGGTTGGGCCTGAATTCCGGGTTGGGCCTCCCTATCCGATCCACCTCCTTTCTTTTATTCTGGATCCGGATTCCCTCTATCTGGGTCGGGTTCCTTTTTAGTTCAGTTGGGCTGGGTCCGAAATTGAGGCAGGGTTTGGGCTTTTGTTTCTAGGCCTGATCCGGGTCCTACTCTCTTTCTTTTCTATCTGGGCCGGGTTGGATCTTTCCTTCTATTCTCTTGGATCCGATTTCTCTCATGGGCTGGGCCTGTTGGGTTTGTTTCAATATGTTACATTATGTATATGCTATATTTTGTGTATTTTTGATTTTTCAGAATATATATATATGTACATATATATATAATTTATATATATATATTTGATCTGAAATTATTAACATATATATTTTAAAAGGTTTTAAGTGTAATATTAATTGATATTGGATTATTTATATATGACGCATTTTATGAGGATTTAAATATGAGAGTGAGGAATTATAAGGTAAGTCGTTGGTTTTGATTTATAAATATGAAGTATGAACATAGGATTATTTTGATGATTTAATATTGGAATTTATTTATGTAATGTTTTTGAAATAAGAAACATGCCGGAATAATTTCTATAATGTGATTTTGAGAGATTAGTTTTAAGGCTTAAATGTTTAATGTCGGAATTTGGCCAAGTATGATTTGAGAAATTATTTTGAATGTGAGTTGACTTAATTTGGGATTTATGAGTTTGAAATATGGTTGGTATGATTTTATTAATGGGTTTGATTGAAAGAATAATTTTGGTCGATTTGATCGTATCGGAAAGATTTTGGAAAACGGTTTTACTATCGGTCGGTTTTGAGGATGTCGAGAACTTGGGTTTGTGTGTATGAATGTTGGTCTGGTAGCTTATGGAGATGGCTTGATGATAGGTGTGTATTGCTTTTGGATTTCCTTTGGACTTGCATTTGGGCCTTGCTTGTGTTATCTTGCTGTTCAGCGTATTCAGGTAAGTTCCTTTGTGGGCTTACTCAGATTCGAAAAGAGAATACCTGCTTGTGAATATATGACATACTAGGTGTTGCATAAGCATTAAAGCATGCCATGTAGTATCATGCTAGGATTGCACTTATGAATGAGCATTCGATTACTTTGTGTGTTTGAATACAGAACGACCGTTATTTGTGAGTCTTAGAGTCTTTGCTAGGGTCATGGGGGCATTTGTGTTTTATACCGTTTCGGTCCCCAATCGAGTCGATGAGTATGATCTATATATATATATATATTATATATATATATATATATATATATATATATATATATATATATATATATATATATATATATATATATCTCTGATACGGTTCGGCATAGACCGAGCGCCCTACCTCGGAGTGGGTACGGGAGTATATCTGTTATGGTTCGGCATAGACCGAGCGCCCTACCTCGGAGTGGGTACGGGAATATATTTATTACGGTTCGGCTAAGGCCGAGCGCCCTACCTCGGAGTGGGTACGGGAAATACAGAGATATGGGATATGCCACTTGGCATTGTCTTGGGCCCTTTACAGTTCTTTTCCCGCTCGCACCAATTGTTTTTAGGTATGATTGCTCCCTGTCTCTATGGCGTGGGAAAATTCCCCGGGCGATTGCAAAGAAATCTGTCTAACCCCGCTAATTTGGTTATATGACTTAGAATTTATGTTTTGGTTTTGACCCGGCTCTGCCGTGGCTTTTGTATCTAAACCGTACTTCCGCTTTACTTTCGTTTAAATTGAATTTCTGAGACTTCGACTGATTAGAGGTTTGAAACCTCGACCCGTACCTGAATTGCAACATCCGAACGAAGGTATCCGACCTTCGAAACGTATCTCGGATATTTATATCCGGGCCGTTACAAAGTTGGTATCAGAACCAAGTTGTGCAATTCGGGTACACAAGGGTCGGGTGTATGTTTTGGAAAACCGCCCATGGATTTCAAAAGATTTGAAAGCATTTTAAAGGGGCAAAATGAACTTAATATGCCTAACTCAATTGGACTAAAGGTGAACTTGGCTTATGATAAAAGAGGAGAACCAACTAATAAGGGATCGAGTGGGTAGAAACGGCGTTAGACCATCCCTTTTGGATGTAGTTGGGAATGGGTGTAAAGACCGGAAAATTTTAAAATATTATTTTCTTAAGATATTAAATTATGTTCGACTTTAGAATTTAAAGATTCTAGAAATTTTGAAATTTCCGTCCTCGAGCAACTGAATTTTATTAATCCTTCGGAAACGAACTTCCATATAGTTTTGAATTGGGTATTAGAAATGGATTTTGATTTTCGCTTCCGAGATCGAGCATTAATAAAAATTTATTTGAGCTACGAGTATGGATTGAAATTTATTTAATTGTCGATTATCTTGAAATGTTATTTAATTTGATTTAGTCGGGATTCGATCGGGCGAGCGGGTTTTGAGTCTTTTCTGCTAATTTGAATTGGTATTGTGGGGCATCTTTTATTTTCTATTTCTTTTCCTTTTTCCTTACTCTCTCTCTCTCTCTCTCTCTCTCTCTCTCTCTCTCTCTCTCCCTCTTCCTCCCGTTCTGTTGCAACCCCAAATTGGTCCCCCTCCCTCACCTCACCCCACCTTCCTCTGCCTCACTACCCACACAATTGCAGAGCCATCTGTTGCCTCCGATTTCAGAAGCACACCTCACCCCATCCTCCATCTCCTCCCTCTCTCTTCCAATCCTCTTATCTTCAAACCCATCACACAATGTTCAACTTTGCACCCATTTTGCAGCTGCAATGCCATGACCAACACCTTCTCTTCTTCCTCTTTCCCCCCCGGAGTTGAGCAGCAGCAATGGCATCCCAAAGGCCGAGCCTAGGAGCGCCGCCAGAAACCACCAGCGCCGCCAGCAGCTCGAGCTCCCCTGTTCTCGCCGAGAGCACACCACCAGCCTTCTCCTTCTTTTCTCTCTCGTCGAGCAGTAGCAACCAGCCTCGCTCGTAATACCTTCTTCTCCTTCTCGTCGCAACCAGCAGCCGAAAAGCCTCCCCGGAGTCGCTGGAACCACCGACGCCCCTCCCCGAGCATCTCCTCCCCTGTTTCCGTTCATAACCCCGGTAAGGGTTTCCTTCCCTTTTAACTTAATAAACCCCGAAAGCTTCGCCTTTTGACCTCCCATTGTCGACCCAGGAAAGCTCATTTGATTCCTACGTCGGCGAGCCCAATTCCGACATCGACGAAGGCTCCACGGCGAAATGTCGAGAATCTCGGTGAGCTTCTTCCCTCTTCTTCTTCCTTCCCTTTACGTGAGTGGGTGTGTCGGGTGGCCGGAGCCCCAGCTCCGCCGCCGGCGAGCTTCCAAGCCCTCTCCCTCCGTCGTTTTCTTTCCGAGCGAGGGAGCTCCTCTCCTTCTACTGTTCCGTCGAACAGAATGGGGAAGAAGAAGCCTGTGGGCCCCCTCCCTTGCCACCTCGCCTGCCACATCAGCGTGGGGCCCCTTTTTTTAATCTGATTCGGGCTGGGTATAAGAGGGAAGAGGATTGGGCCGGGTATGGGCTTCCGGGTTGGGCTTCTCCCTGTTCAGAATTGGTTTGGGCTTCTGGGTTGTGGGTATATATATTTGGGGTTGTTGTTTTATTTATTTTTCGGTAGTGTTATATACATATATTAAAAGTTATGTTATATATATATTTATGTGTTATATTAATTATTATTTCGGATTTTGGGAAAATATATATATATATATATATATATATTCTTAAATATTAAAATATAATAGAAGGTTTTAAAAGTAAAATTAATTGATATTGGGTTATAAATATACTTATGGTTATTGTTTTGAGATTTTATGGATAGTATGTGGAAAATATTTGAATTATAATATTTGAATTATTATATATTGTTTATTGTTTTAAGATTATAATATTTGGATTATTTAATGGATGCACTTTAAGAAGATTTAACTATGTGAGCTAGGATTTTAAGGTAAGTTGTTGGTTTTGATTTATAAATATGATATGTGAGCATATAATTATTTTGATGGTAATATTGGAACTTATTTATGTTTTTGAAATAAGAAACATGCCGGAATGATTTCTAGTATATGATTTTGAGAGATTGGTTTTAAGGTTTAAATTGTTTAATGTCGGAATTTGGCCAAGTATGATTTGAGAATTATTTGGAGTATGAGTTGACTTAATTTGGATTTAAGATTTGGAAAACGGTTTTACTATCAGTCGGTTTTGAGGATGTTAAGAACTTAGATTCGTGTGTATGCATGTTGGTCTGGTATCTTATGGAAATGGCTTGATGATAGGTGTGTATTGCTTTTGGTTTACTTTGGACTTGCATTTGGGCCCTTGCTTGTGTTATCTTGCTGTTCTGCATCAACAGGTAAGTATCCTACGGGACTTACTCAGTAACCTGGACCTCCTGCCTGATGTGTCATGTAATGTGTAGTTTTATTGCATATTAAAGAATGCCATGTAGTATCATGCTAGGATTGCATTGAACTGAGCATGTGTTTACTTTGTGTGTGTGAATACAGAACGGCCGTTATCTGTGATAGTCCTAGAGTCTTTGCTAGGGTCATAGGGTAGCCCAGCCCCATCGGGTGCCCTGAGTCTATCGAGTCGATATGAGCATGATATGATAGCCCAGCACTATCGGGCAAGAGATGAGATGATTCGATATGATACGATTAGCCCAGTACCATCGGGCATGTTTTATTTATTTTATGATATGATGATGAGATATGATATGATGATGAGATATGATATGATGATGAGATATGATATGATGATACCGTGGTGAAGTGCACCACCACGAAGAAAGTGCTATGCTATAGCCCGAACTGGCCAGTCTCTGCACTAACGGGAAGGGGTGCAGAGGTAGGAGAGGGATATGCCACTTGGCATTGTCTTGGGCCCTTTACAGTTCTTTTCTGCATATTATATATATACTAGGGGCATGATAGTGTGATTTAAATCTTGTACCGCATTAGTCATCTTTTATTTAGGCATAGGCATGTTATGTGGCCTCAGCGCGGTCAGAGGACCCGCAGGCGATCACCAGGCCTGACTTCGTGGATAGTGTTAGGTACCGCTCTTGTTGCTCCATGCTTCTGTGACGGAAAAATCTTTTGGCGAATCGAAGAATCCGGCTAATATATCCTGACTTGATAAATGGAAATCACCCACTTTGTTTTGGTTTTGACCCGGCTCTGCCGTGGCTTTTGTATCTAAACCGTACTTCCGCTTTACTTTCGTTTAAATTGTATTTCTGAGACTCCGACTGATTAGAGGTTTGAGACCTCGACCCGTACCTGAATTGCAACATCCGAACGAAGGTATCCGACCTTCGAAACGTATCCCGGATATTTATATCCGGGCCGTTACAAAGTTGGTATCAGAGCTAGGTTGTGCAATTCGGGTATGCAAGGGTCGAGTGTATGTTTTGGAAAACCGCCCATGAATTTCAAAGGATTTGAAGATTTAAAAAGGGGCAAAATGAACTTAAGATGTCTAACTCAATTGGACTAAATATGAACTTGGCTTATGATAAAAGAGGAGAACCAACTAATAAGGGGTCGAGAGGGTAGAAAGGGCGCTAGATCATCCCTATTGGATGTAGTCGGGAATGGGTAGGCGAAATACTAGCTTGTTCTTTACAGATGGGTCGGGAAGACTCCAAGGAGATCATTGTAATTGTCATTGACTAATTCTATGTTGAGTGCTTGAAATGCTAAAGAGTGATTGTTATGTTCTGACTATTTAATGAATATTGAACGATCTGTGCGGACGGGATAACGGGAGTACCCTTCTTCTTCTTATATTGTTAAGCTCAGTTTTGTGGAACCGCCCCTTTCCTTATGAATCCTTTGATAGTTCGATAGAGTCCTCCCTTCGAATGTCGGTCTTGTCCACGGGAAATCGGGTTGGTAAACATAGTGTTTCGGAAATCATGGTTGGATATGAGGGTTGCTTGGGGAGAGTATTGAAAGTTGGCTTTTGATGTCATTCCAAGTTAGAAAGTGAGTATTTCCGAGGTTGTCTTTCTTGATTCCTATGACGACCGACCGGTGTCACCTTGCCATAAAAGTCATATCCGAGTCCCACGGGAAAGATGGGTAATGGGTCAGTTGGGAAGAGTCAATGTTGCTTTTGTGGACCTCTATCGGGTTATCTTGATTGCTCTGTCCATTATTGCATGATACTATATGGTACTACTCCTTGACCTACAATTGACCCTTAGTGTGGAATTATGCTTATGTGCTTTAATGTTCATAATGACTATTGTATAAGTTTGAACTATATTTATCGTATCCATATCATCCCGACATGATCTACTTAGTATATTGCATTGTCACACTAGAGCACGAATAAATATGTCATATGCTAGGATGTCGTCTAATTGATGTCCTTCCTGTGAATAGGTTCATGATAGTGTGATAGTTCGGTTCTAATATCATGATAGAAGTGAGTCCCTTACTTGATGGATACATGTTATAATTTCATGTCGACATGCCTTGTATGCTACGTAATCCTCATTACCTGTTATGATGATGATCCTTAATGTAAATTTGTGGTTGTATGACACCTTGTATCCATGCTGGTCATATTGCTTAAGTCTCGTGTTGTGTCTTGCCCTCTATCATGATTGTATGTTGTTATAGCATGTTTACTTGGCATATTGATTGTATGATTGATCGAAAACATGAATCACATGATATGAGTCTATATGATTGTTGCTTCTTCTGAATTAAGTCCATGATAGTGTGATCGACTCTCCTTTATATGAATGCCTCATAAGGTGTACTCTTTAGCATGCTAGTCGATTATGCCTCGATGCTTATCATTCATTCTGTGACAAGAATCTATAGCATGCCCACCTATTATGTGATTAACTGTTGTTGATTATTCTAGTAACTGCTATGCGTTAATTGTGCTAAGTGAGAATATGGTAGTGTGAACGAGTCTTGATAAATACATGTTCTATCCTAGTATACATCAACTTGAACTCATGTCCTCATATTCTAGCCATGTTGCTTAGACTTACTCTATACCTCGTTGCGTTTTCCTCTCATGCTACTATGTCGTTGAGATGTGATTGAATGAACTCTTGCATACCGTCGTATTGACCAGTCAAGTGCATGTATGTACCATATGCTATATTGGAACACTAGTAATACGTTGGGCCCTTGGTTGTGACTTGTGCGAATTCTACTTTGCCTACATTATTGTTGATTCACTCTTGAACTAGGTACCTGATAGTGTGGCTCTTTCCTCTTTCTGTTCTCTTAACATGTTTCACTCGTCCTGATGAGTTTATTGTTGAATTCGATAAGTGACTAGCTTTCCGTGATGGTTAAACCTAGCATGCTTACATGGTTAAAAGGTCTATTACTCTATGATGGCTTCTCGTGTTTGCATGAACCTATTACTTGACACCTCGCTTGATCACACATCACTCTATATCCTAATTTTGCATATACATGACGCATGAATATCGGAATGAATCTAGTTGAATTACTTTAATTGTACTCATGTTCGATGTGTGCTATTAGTATCATGTAAGGCTTATGGTTTCCAATATGACTCACTAAATGGTGACTTGCCATGCTTATTCTATTACGTGAATATGCTTGTCCTATAATGTGATAATTGTTATACAAATTTTATGTCCACTGTGATAAGTTAGATCCTAGCATACATATAGTCTATTGTTGGTGATGTCCTCCTTGTTACTCTTTGTAATGATGTCTCATGCCCTACGAACACTATGACGAATTCTTTTAGATGACTCTTGACTATGCCCTTGTCTTATCATGTATCGCTAGTATCATGTAGGACCTATGCTCTCTAAATGTATCTCGTCATATGAATACGTGCCATGCTTGACCTAGTATATGATCATTGCGTCAGATGAGATAGTTACTATGTTGCCCTTATATGATCTTGTATGATGCACACATCAAACTCGTGCACTGTTCCTATATGTGATACATACTATGCTGCTCTTATGTGTTCTCGTATGACGCTTCACCTATTTGATACGACATACCTTGCCATGATACATTGGACTCGTTTGTTGATGTGTATATCATGCTTTTACATTGTTCATATGCATGATGCTCGTTATCTTCACTAGATTCCGCATGACTTCGGATTATACATGATCATTGTTGGTTCCGCCTATCTTGCTTGAAGTTGCTAGGCATATCTGCTTCCATGAAATCGCATACTACTAGCTTGTTTCACATACATCAGCGTAGGACTTGATTGTGTCTTTGATATGAATACGAATGTTGCCCCGAGTTAGGTACATGCTAGTGTGGATTGATGTGATTGATATGCTCCATAATGAATTCATGCTTGTTTGTCACAAGTTGTAACCTAATGGACTCCATAAAGGCATCGTTACTATTCCCGAGTCGGAGTCTTGTCTCTAGTCATGTCGTCTTTAGCTTTGGTCTATTCCATCTCCGAAAGAAACATGGGTCGTCCGCCCTTTTCACTCCTCTATCTCCGCTAAATTGAACTCCTACGCGTTACATTGGACGAGCGACCGCATGGAAAAAGGGATCAGGAAGTCGGATAGCGATAAAGCAACGCAGCGAAAGCGTGGGCCCATAACCCACGGGCCTCAGGATCGATAATGTCGACGGAACAAGCTCGTTTCGAGGATCACGATTGTTGAGTACGATATGACTTGCAGGTGGGAACGTCCTCTATTCGAATTGCTAACCCTTTCTGAGCTTGTTGATGATGATATTGCACTGACTTGATGTTGAAAGCTGCTTGTTGATGTGATGATTGTTGCTTGATTGTCTGTTGACTATGACGATATGATTCGATGCCTTGCAATCCTAATGTGCCTTGATGACTTAATGTGATGCTACTCTGAGATGACAAGCATGATCTAAATTCCTTGCCTATAATGTGAACTGCAAATGCTGAGAATCTGAACTTTTATTAGATGTGGCTATGACGAGATGTGCTAGCTTGACTTTATTAGGTTCATATATGATGTTTTGCAATACTTATTGATCATGACAATAGATTGAGACTTTAAAAACACAGTTGCAATGCTTAATGATGAGCTAATGATGCTATTGATAAATGCTGATTGATATGATGTAGTCCTTCTGTGTAATAATGTTAATGATTGCTTCTTCTTGAAACATGTGAGTGAGGTCCCTTGGTAGAATGGTTAGAGAGCGGTTAAGGAAATCGAGTGATTGGTATGATGTGAGGGTCTTCTTGATTATGTGATTTATTAATATGTACTGGCATGATGCTTGATAACAACCATGATAAACCTGTATGGCACGATATTACATGTTGTTATGCAATACTGAGTTAAAATTGGTAGTGACAACTATGAACATGATATAATGATCCATTGCTATCCTATTGTGTTGTTCTAAAAGCATGTTATAATGTGTTGAATGAATCATGAGATGATGATACGTTGTTATGTGAAAGCATGATGTTATCCTATATGGTTGATAAGCCAGATTATGAATAGGTAAGTGATGAATATGACTTGGATCATAGGTATGACTTATGTGTATATATAAGATGATGGTGCATGACTACTATTAATCGTTATATGACATTGTGATGAGCTAAGATGATGCATGGAAAACATGATGACATTTTGATGTTGATATACTATTGATTTTCCCTTTTTGGTTGAATCTTAATAGCATGATTTTGTTGGATTGATGTGATGATATGTTATGATGATGCTGGATAGAGATTGGATAGGATGACTATGTGAATTTATGCTTTACATGAGATCCCTTGTTATGACTGGTTCCACTAGTGTGCGATGTTAAGATGCGATCGTGAGATTTGACTAGAAGTAGTGTACTGACTCCATGACACCTAACCTCTTTGATCTCTTGACATGTGTGCTTGCGTGATTTATGAGAATTCAATGATACACTTGTGATGCCTTTAGCGTGTTCTGAAAGGAGGGTATGATTTATTTTATGGGTAATCATGTTACACGGTTGAGATGTCGATTGGTTGAGATTGTCATGATTGATGTTGAGATTGCCATATGAGAAGTGGTTGATGATGTTATGAGTCGATGAGTTGATTATTTATGTGCATATTAAGTTGAAGATGATGATAAAATGATTTCGGAACCTAGGAAGAGAATATGGGATTAGCCCTTAGAGGTGGATGATTCCACCTCCTACCTTCTGAATTTGATTGATTGGTATGCGAGAAGTTGTTTTGGTTTTTGGAAGATTTTGACAAAATCTTGATTTGAAAGAAATTGACTTGTTTTTGTGTGAAAGTTGCTTGATTAAACATTGAATTTGCAGATTTTGAGCGGTTTTAAAAATGACCAACTTGGGATTTTAAAGAAGTGAGATTTTCAATGATTGGGATGACAACCTTTCCATTTACAGACGCTTTGAGAATTTAAGAACTGGATTTACATTATGACGTCTCACGAAGTGGATACAAGAATTTTATAGGGGTGCTTATAGATTTCTTGCTAAGACCTAGTCGGACGCTATAATGCTTTTAGAGTTGTGATACTTCCGAAAGGTCGAAGCAAGGATCTGATAGGGGCGCTTATTACACACTTGACTAGACCAATCGGAGATGTCACGACTGTGACCAGGATGTTGTGAGAATCCCGGAAGACGCAATCGAGATGATTGCAAGATCCTTGGACGTGGTCCTCGGACTCGCCGATTTCAAACTCCTTTCCATTGTTTTAAATGATTTTAGTCTCGGGGACGAGACTTGTTTTTAGAGGTGGATAAATGTAAAGACCGGAAAATTTTAAAATATTATGTTCTTAAGATATTAAATTATGTTCGACTTTAGAATTTAAAGATTCTAGAAATTTTGAAATTTCCGTCCTCGAGCAACTGAATTTTATTAATCCTTCGGAAACGAACTTCCATATAGTTTTGAATTGGGTATTAGAAATGGATTTTGATTTTCGCTTCCGAGATCGAGCATTAATAAAAATTTATTTGAGCTACGAGTATTGATTGAAATTTATTTAATTGTCGATTATCTTGAAATTTTATTTAATTTGATTTAGTCGGGATTCGATCGGGTGAGCGGGTTTTGAGTCTTTTCCGCTAATTTGAATTGGTATTGTGGGGCATCTTTTATTTTCTATTTCTTTTCCTTTTTCCTTACTCTCTCTCTCTCTCTCTCTATCTCTCTCCCCCTCTTCTTCCCGTTCTGTTGCAACCCCAAATTGGTCCCCCTCCCTCACCTCACCCCACCTTCCTCTGCCTCACTACCCACACAATTGCAGAGCCATCTGTTGCCTCCGATTTCAGAAGCACACCTCACCCCATCCTCCATCTCCTCCCTCTCTCTTCCAATCCTCTTATCTTCAAACCCATCACACAATGTTCAACTTTGCACCCATTTTGCAGCTGCAATGCCATGACCACCACCTTCTCTCCTTCCTCTTTCCCCCCCCGGAGTTGAGCAGCAGCAATGGCATCCCAGAGGCCGAGCCTAGGAGCGCCGCCAGAAACCACCAGCGCCGCCACCAGCTCGAGCTCCCCTGTTCCCGCCGAGAGCACACCACCAGCCTTCTCCTTCTTTTCTCTCTCGTCGAGCAGCAGCAACCAGCGGCGCCCATAATACCTTCTTCTCCTTCTCGTCGCAACCAGCAGCCGAAAAGCCTCCCCGGAGTTGCTGGAACCACCGACGCCCCTCCCCGAGCTTCTCCTCCCCTGTTTCCGTTCATAACCCCGGTAAGGGTTTCCCTCCCTTTTAGCTTAATAAACCCCGAAAGCTTCGCCTTTTGACCTCCCATTGTCGACCCAGGAAAGCTCATTTGATTCCGACGTCGGCGAGCCCAATTCCGACATCGACGAAGGCTCCACGGCGAAATGTCGAGAATCTCGGTGAGCTTCTTCCCTCTTCTTCTTCCTTCCCTTTACGTCGTGAGTGGGTGTGTCGGGTGGCCGGAGCCCCAGCTCCGCCGCCGGCGAGCTTCCAAGCCCTCTCCCTCCGTCGTTTTCTTTCCGAGCGAGGGAGCTCCTCTCCTTCTACTGTTCCGTCGAACAGAATGGGGAAGAAGAAGCCTGTGGGCCCCCTCCCTTGCCACCTCGCCTGCCACATCAGCGTGGGGCCCCTTTTTTTTAATCTGATTCGGGCTGGGTATAAGAGGGAAGAGGATTGGGCCGGGTATGGGCTTCCGGGTTGGGCTTCTCCCTGTTCAGAATTGTTTTGGGCTTCTGGGTTGTGGGTATATATATTTGGGGTTGTTGTTTTATTTATTTTTCGGTAGTGTTATATACATATATTAAAAGTTATGTTATATATATATTTATGTGTTATATTAATTATTATTTCGGATTTTGGGAAAATATATATATATATATATATATATATATATATATATTCTGAATTATTAAAATATAATAGAAGGTTTTAAAAGTAAAATTAATTGATATTGGGTTATAAATATACTTATGGTTATTGTTTTGAGATTTTATGGATAGTATGTGGAAAATATTTGAATATTATTATAGTTTTGGGTTTGGTTATAATTATAAATCCTGGAAAAATTAATTATTATATATTGTTTTTTGTTTTAAGATTATAATATTTGGATTATTTAATGGATGCACTTTAAGAAGATTTAACTATGTGAGCTAGGATTTTAAGGTAAGTTGTTGGTTTTGATTTATAAATATGATATGTGAGCATAGAATTATTTTGATGGTAATATTGGAACTTATTTATGTTTTTGAAATAAGAAACATGCCGGAATGATTTCTAGTATATGATTTTGAGAGATTGGTTATAAGGTTTAAATTGTTTAATGTCGGAATTTGGCCAAGTATGATTTGAGAATTATTTGGAGTATGAGTTGACTTAATTTGGATTTAAGATTTGGAAAACGGTTTTACTATCAGTCGGTTTTGAGGATGTTGAGAACTTGGATTCGTGTGTATGCATGTTGGTCTGGTATCTTATGGAAATGGCTTAATGATAGGTGTGTATTGCTTTTGGATTACTTTGGACTTGCATTTGGGCCCTTGCTTGTGTTATCTTACTGTTCTGCATCAACAGGTAAGTATCCTACGGGACTTACTCAGTAACCTGGACCTCCTGCCTGATGTGTCATGTAATGTGTAGTTTTATTGCATATTAAAGCATGCCATGTAGTATCATGCTAGGATTGCATTGAACTGAGCATGTGTTTACTTTGTGTGTGTGAATACAGAACGACCGTTATCTGTGATAGTCCTAGAGTCTTTGCTAGGGTCATAGGGTAGCCCAGCCCCATCGGGTGCCCTGAGTCTATCGAGTCGATATAAGCATGATATGATAGCCCAGCACTATCGGGCAAGAGATGAGATGATTCGATATGATACGATTAGCCCAGTACCATCGGGCATGTTTTATTTATTTTATGATATGATGATGAGATATGATATGATGATGAGATATGATATGATGATGAGATATGATATGATGATGAGATATGATATGATATGATGATACCGTGGTGAAGTGCACCACCACGAAGAAAGTGCTATGCTATAGCCCGAACTGGCCAGTCTCTGCACTAACGGGAAGGGGTGCAGAGGTAGGAGAGGGATATGCCACTTGGCATTGTCTTGGGCCCTTTACAGTTCTTTTCTGCATATTATATATATACTAGGGGCATGATAGTGTGATTTAAATCTTGTACCGCATTAGTCATCTTTTATTTAGGCATAGGCATGTTATGTGGCCTCAGCGCGGTCAGAGGACCCGCAGGCGATCATCAGGCCTGACTTCGTGGATAGTGTTAGGTACCGCTCTTGTTGCTCCATGCTTCTGTGACGGAAAAATCTTTTGGCGAATCGAAGAATCCGGCTAATATATCCTGACTTGATAAATGGCAATCACCTACTTTGTTTTGGTTTTGACCCGGCTCTGCCGTGGCTTTTGTATCTAAACCGTACTTCCGCTTTACTTTCGTTTAAATTGTATTTCTGAGACTCCGACTGATTAGAGGTTTGAAACCTCGACCCGTACCTGAATTACAACATCCGAACGAAGGTATCCGACCTTCGAAACGTATCCCGGATATTTATATCCGGGCCGTTACAAAGGGTAGGCGAAATACTAGCTTGTTCTTTACAGCTGGGTCTGGAAGATTCCAAGGAGATCGTTGTAATTATCATTGACTAATTCTATGTTGAGTGCTTGATATGCTAAAGATTGATTGGTATGTCCTAACTATTTGATGAATATTGAACGATTTGTGCGAACGGGATAGCGGGAGTACCCTTGTTCTTCTTATATGGTTAAGCTCAGCTTTTGTGGAACCGCCCCTTTCCTTATGAATCCTTTTGATAGTTCAATCGAGTCCTCCCTTTGAATGTCGGTCTCCTCCATGGGAAATCGGGTTGGTGAACAAATTATTTCGGGAATCATGTATGGATGTGAAGGTTGTCTGAGTGAGTATTGAAAGGTGGTTCTTGATGTTCCCTTTAGTCAAAAGTTAGGTGTTTCTGAGGGTGTCTTTCTTGATTCTTATGATGACCCATCAGTGTCTTCTTGCCATTAAAAGTCATATCCGAGTCCCACGGGAAAGATGGGTAATGAGTCAGTTGGGAAGATCCAATGTTTGCCCTTATGGACCTTTATCGGGTTATCTTGATTGCTCTGTCCATGATTATTTGATTCTACATGCACTACTCCTTGACCTACAGATTGATCCTTAGTGTGAAATTGTGTTTATGTGCTTTGATGTTCATGATGACCATTGTATGGGTTTGAGCTACATTTGTTGTATCCATATCATCCCGACATGAACTACTTAGTATATTGCATTGTCATACTAGGGCACGGATGTATATGTCACATGCTAGGAAGTTGTATAATTAATGTCCTCCCTGTGAATAGGTTCATGATAGTGTGATCGTTCGGTTCTAGTATCATGATAGAGTGAGTCCCTTATTTGATGGATACATGTTATAATTTGAGGTCAACATTGCCTTATATGCTACGTCATTCCTAGTACATGTTATGATGATGATTCTTAATGTAAATTCGTGGTTGTATGACATCTTGTACCCATACTAGTCATATTACTTAGGTCTCGTGTTCTATCATGGTTAGATATCGTTATAGCATGTCTACTTGACCTATCGTATTGATCTTGCTGATGATTGATTGAGAGCATGAACCACATGATATGAGTCTATATGATTGTTGCTTCCCTTGGATTAGGTCCATGATAGTGTGAATGAGTCTTGATAAATGCATGTCTTATCCCAGTATGCATTAATTTGAACTCATGTCCCCATATTCTAGTCATGTTGCCCCATTACTTAGACTTGCACTATACCATGCTCCACTTTCCCCCATGCTTCTATATTATTGGAATGTGATTGAATTGAAGTGTTGCTTAATGTCGAGTAATCAATCAAGTGCATGTATGTGCCCTATGTTATGTTAAGACATTAGTAACGTCTAGGATCCTTGGTTATGACTTATGCACATTTATGCCTTGCCTACATTATTGTTGATTCTCTCTTGAGCTAGGTCCCTGATAGTGTGGCTCTTTCCTCTTTCCGTTCTCTTAACATGTTTCACTCATCCTGATTAGCTTAATGTTGAATTCGATGATTGATTAGCTTTCCGTGATGGTTAAACCTAGCATGCTTATATGGTTAAAATGTATATTACTCTATGATATTCTCTCGTGCTTGCATGAATGTATGACTTGACACCCCGCACGATCACGCACCACTCTATATCCTGATTTTGCATATACATGAAGCATGAACATCGGAATGAATCTAGTTGAATCACTTTGGTTGTACTCATGTTAGATGTGCACTATTAGTATCATGTAGAGCATATGATTTCCAATATGACTCGCTAAAGGGTGACTTGCCGTACTTATTTTATTACGAGAACATGCTTGACCTATAGTGTGATAGTTGTTATTTCATTTTATGTGCACTATGATGAGTTTGATCCTAGCATACTTATAATCTATTGCTGGTGATGTCCTCCTTGCTACTCTCTGTAATGATGTCTCATGCTCTATGAACATTATGTTGAATTCTTTTAAGACGACTCTTGACTACGCCCTTTGTCTCATTTTGTATCACTAGCATCCTGTAAGACCTATGTTTCCAAATGTATCTCGTCGTATGATTACATGTCAATCTTAACCTACTATATGATAATTACTATGCCGCTCTTATATATTCCCGTATGACACTTAATCTGGTTGTTATGATATACCTCGCCATGCCATATTTGACCTCACTTGCTCATGCTTATACATTCTTTCCAATACATGATGTTCGTTATCTTCATTAAATCCTGCATGATTTCGAATCGTATATGATCATTGTTGGTTCCGCCTATCTTACTCGAAGTTGCTAGGCATATCTGTTTCCATGGAATACTAGAATGTTAGCTTGTTTCACAAACATCAGCGTAGGACTTGATTGTGTCTTTGATATGAATACGAATGTTGCCCCCGAGATAGGTACATGTTAGTGTGGATTGATGTGATTGATATGCTCCATAATGAATTCGTGCGTGTTTGTCACAATTGTAACCTAATAGACTTTCTTAAGGGCATCGTTACTATTCCCGAGTCAGAGTCTGTCTCTCGTCGTGTCTTCTTTAGCTTTGGTCCATTTTGTCTCCGAGAGAAACATTGGGTCGTCCGCTCTTGTCGCTCCCCTATCTCCGCTAACTTAAACTCCTACGCGTTACCTTGGATGAGCGACCGCATGGAAAAAGGGATCAGGAAGTCGAATAGCGATAGAGCAGCGCAGCGGAAGCGTGGGCCCATAACCCACGGGCCTTAGGATCGACGATGTCGATGGAACAAGCTTAATTCGAGGTTTACGATTATTGAGTACGATATGACTTGCAGGAGGGAGCGTCCTCTATTCGAATTGCTAACCCTTTCTGAGCTTATTGATGGTGTACTGCACTGACTTGATGTGGGAAATTGCGTGTTGATGTGATGACTTGGTAATGATTGTTGCCTGATTATCCGTTGTCTATGATGAGATATATGATTCAATGCATGACAGTCCTAATGTGCCATGATGAGTTGATGTGATGCTCTTTTGTGTTGCTAAGCTTGATCTAAATTCCTTGCCTATAAAAGTATGAACTGCAAATGTTGTGAAACCTGGATTGTTTATCTGATAAGGTTCTGATGAAACTTGCTAGTTTGAATTGACTTTATTCATATATGGTGTTATGTGATAATTTTGAGCATGACGGTAAATTGAAACTTTTGATACTTGTTGCAATGCTTAATGATGCTTTTGATACAAATGCTAGTTGACATGATGTAATCCTTATGTGTAATAATGTCCATGATTGCTTCTTCTTTGAACATGTGAGTGAGGTCCTTTGGTAGAATGGTCGGAGAGCGGTGAAGGAAATTGAGAGATTGGAATGATTGAGGGTAGTATGAGGTAAGTCGCATGAGAGGGGTTTGGCTTAAGTAGGAACGAGTGGGTTTTGAGAACTATAAGGGTCGATGCTTAGTGGTTCCGATGAACTCCTAGATGAATCTCGGGTGAGAAACAAAGATAGGGTTGGATTCTTAGAGGTGGATTGCTAGTGAGGGTGCTTGGTGAAATGAGGGGTGAGACTGGAGTGTCAAAATGAGTTGGGGTTTCCTTGGGGACTATATCCGAGTTGGTGAGTCTAGATAAAGGTTGGTCTTGGCTTGAGAGTTGGAGACGAGCGGGCGGGGTTGCGTTTTATTTTAACTAATATAATGTGCAAAACTTTCTTGATTATGTGATTATGAACTGGCATGATGTTAGATAGCGACCGTGATAAACCTTATATGGCATGATATTACATGTGATATGCAAAACTGAAATATAATTGGTAATGAGAACTATGATCATGATATAATGATAATTTGCTATCCTACTATGCTGATCTAGAAGCATGTTATGATGTGTTGTAGGACTCATGAGATGATGATATGTTGTTATGTGGAAGCATGATGTTATACTATATGATTTGGAGCATGAATGTGACTTATGTGTATACATAAGATGATGGTGCATGACTGCTAATAATCGTTATATGGCATTGTGATGAGCTAAGATGATGTCTGGAGAGCATGATGACATTTTGATGTTGATATACTGCTTGATCTCCCCTTTTGTTTGAATCTTAATAGCATGATTTTGTTTGGATTGATGTGTTGATAAGTGGTTTTGTTTCGTTGACTTATGATGAAATTTCACTATGGCTAACCTTGCAAGTACCAATGATTGATGTGATAATATGTTATGATAATGCTGGATAGAAATTGGATAGGATGACTATGTGAATTTATGCCTTACATGAGATCCCTTGTTATGACTGGTTCCACTAGTGTGCGATGTTGAGATGCGATCGTGAGATTTGACATGTAGTAGTATACTGACTCCATGACACCTAACCTCTTTGATCTCTTGACATGTGTGCTTGCGTGATAAGTTATGAGAATTCGATGATGCACTTGTGATGCCTTCGGTATGAGGTAGATATACTTTATGACTCATGGTGTGATGTTGAGATTCTGTTTATTAATTTCGACATGTTTTGAAGGGATGATATGATTTATTTTATGGGTAATCATGTTATGCGGTTGAGATGTCGATTGGTTGAGATTATTATGATTGATGTTGAGATTGCCATATGAGAGGTGGCGGATGATGTTATGAGTCGATGAGTTGATTATTTATGTGCATATTGAGTTGAGGATGATGATAAAATGATTCTGGAAACTAGGAAGAGAATATGGGATTAGCCCTTAGAGGTGGATGACTCCACCTCCTACCTTCTGAATTTGATTGATTGGTATGCGAGAAGCTGATTTGGTTGATGGGAGATTTTGATGAAACCTTGATTTGAAAGAATTTGACTTGTTCTGGCGTAAAGTTGCTTGATTAAACATTGAATTTGAAGATTTTGAGCGGTTTTGAAAAGGGCCAACTTGGGGTTTTAAAGAAGTGGAGAGTTTCAATGATTTGGATGACAATCTTTCCATTTATAAAACGCTTTGAGGTTTTACGAACTGGATTTACACTATGACGTCTCACGAAGTGGATAGAAGCATTATAGGGGCGCTTATAGATTGCTTGCTAAGACCTAGTCGGACGCTATAATACTTTTAGAGTTGTGATACTTCCGAAATGTCGAAGTGAGGATGTGATAAGGGCGCTTATTACACACTTGACAAGACCAATTGGAGATGTCACGACCGTGACTAGGATGTTGTGAGAATCCCGGAAGACGTAACCGAGATGATTACAAGATCCTTGGACATGGTCCTCGGACTCACCGATTTCAAACTTCTTCTCATTACATTAAAATGCTTTTTAGTCTCGGGGACGAGACTTGTTTTTAGAGGTGGATAAATGTAAAGACTGAATATATATTTTATATATATTATATTATTATTTTAATTAAACATGTTAGTATTTATTTCAATTTGTAAAAGCGGAGAAAAATCATCCTCGAGCACGGGTTCAATTTTAAAATACTTCCGGCATCACTTTAAATTTAGGATTTTGATGGGTTGTGATTTTCGCTTTCGAGTTTGGGTATTAATAAAAAATTAAATTAAGCTCCGAGTTTTGATTGAAATTTATTTAATCCCGTTAATCTTGAAATTGAATTGAAATTTGAGTAAATTTGATTTAGTCGAGATTCGATTGAGAGAGCGGGTTTCGGGATGTATTTCCGGGTAAATTGAAATCTGATTGGGGGACCACTTGGGAGTTTGTCTCCTAGCTTCTCCTATCCGAAATTGGAGCAGCACAACCCTCCTCTTGTGCCTTGTGACCCGCAGCTGCAGAAGCGTCTCTCCCATTTGTACTTCCATTACTCTTTTGCAGCAACAAGAAGGCCAGGACCACCCTACATCTTTCTCCTTTTCATTGCTTAGAAGAGCCCCTCTCCCTCATTCTGATTCACCTCACAGCAGCCCTCTTCACCCCTTCTTCTTCTTCAGCTGTCACCATCCTCCTCCTCTTCTATCAAGCCGAAGCGGCCACAGGCTCGACCTCCTCTCCCCATTGAGCAACCGGCAGCACCCACATCCCCGCCACCACACCTCCAGCTCCACCTCCAGTAGTCGCCGCCAGCGAGCGCCGGCCGAGCGCCACCAGAGCTCTGCCGCTCCTCTCCTGTTTCTGCTCTTGGAAATCAGCCCCAACACCACCCCTTTCCACCTCCTTCCTTTGGCTCAAGCAACAACCCGAATACCCCCGTGCTCCGGCGCCTCCTCCGCTGTCCGACCGAGCTAAGGAGCCGAAGCCATCAACGCCGACCACCACTCTCCTTCCTCTGTCTCCTCCTAGTCGCTCCGGTAAGCTCTTTCCTCGTTCTTCGATCGGGAACCCCCGAAGGTTTCACCTATCACACACCTCTCCCCAATCAAACCAGGTCCGACGAAGCTCCCCGAGCCGCCGGTGAGCCCGAAGAACTCCAACGAGCCCCAGATCGCCAAGCACCTCCGACGGCGTTCCTCGAACTCTCGGTGAGCCCTCTTCCTTCTCCTTCTTCCCTCCCTTGTTGTCGTGTGTGTGTGTGACTGGAGCCCAGCACTGTCGCCGGCCGGACCTCCCTCTTCTCTTCTCCCTCCCTCTCTGTTTCGAACTCCCCTGCCGCTGAAGAGGATGAACAATGCCTCTCTCATTCCTCATTTCTCTTACCCGTGGGCCCCGTCAGCAGCTCCTACCATGTCAGCCGGCCCCACCTCCTTTTTCTTTTCCCCCCTTCTGATCTAGCGTGTTGAAATGTAAAGCAAAGGTGGCCTCGGGTTGGGCCTCCCTATCCGATCCACCTCCTTTCTTTTATTCTGGATCCGGATTCCCTCTATCTGGGTCGGGTTCCTTTTTAGTTCAGTTGGGCTGGGTTCGAAATTGAGGCAGGGTTTGGGCTTTTGTTTCTAGGCCTGATCCGGATCCTATTCTCTTCCTTTTCAATCTGGGCCGGGTTGGATCTTTCCTTCTATTCTCTTGGATCCGGTTTCTCTCATGGGCTGGGCCTGTTGGGTTTGTTTCAATATGTTACATTATGTATATGCTATATTTTGTGTATTTCTGATTTTTCGGAATATATATATGTACACATATATATAATATATATATATATATATTTGATCTGAAATTATTAACATATATATTTTAAAAGGTTTTAAGTGTAATATTAATTGATATTGGATTATTTATATATGACACATTTTACGAGGATTTAAATATGAGAGTGAGGAATTTTAAGGTAAGTTGTTGGTTTTGATTTATAAATATGAAGTATGAACATAGGATTATTTTGATGATTTAATATTGGAATTTATTTATGTAATGTTTTTGAAATAAGAGACATTCCAGAATAATTTATATAATGTGATGTTGAGAGATTAGTTTTAAGGCTTAAAAGTTTAATGTCGGAATTTTGGCAAGTATGATTTGAGAAATTATTTTGAATATGAGTTGACTTAATTTGGGATTTATGAGTTTGAAATATGGTTGGTATGATTTTATCAATGGATTTGATTGAAAGAATGATTTTGGTCGATTTGATGGTATCGGAAAGATTTTGGAAAACGGTTTTACTATCGGTCGGTTTTGAGGATGTCGAGAACTTGGGTTCGTGTGTATGAATGTTGGTCTGGTAGCTTACGGAAATGGCTTGATGATAGGTGTGTATTGCTTTTGGATTTGCTTTGGACTTGCATTTGGGCCTTGCTTGTGTTATCTTGCTGTTCGGCTTATTCAGGTAAGTTCCTTTATGGGCTTACTCAGATTCGAAAGAGAATACCTGCTTGTGAATATATGACATACGAGGTGTTGCATAAGCATTAAAGCATGCCATGTAGTATCATGCTAGGATTGCACTTATGAATGAGCATTCGGTTACTTTGTGTGTTTGAATACAGAACGGCCGTTATCTGTGAGTCTTAGAGTCTTTGCTAGGGTCATGGGGGAACTCGTGTTTTATACCGTTTTGGTCCCCAATCGAGTCGATGAATATGATCTATATATATATATATATCTTTGATACGGTTCGGCATAGACCGAGCACCCTACCTCGGAGTTGGTACAGGAGTATATCTGTTATGGTTTGGCATAGACCGAGCGCCCTACCTCGGAGTGGGTATGGGAATATATTTATTACGGTTCGGGTAAGGCCGAGCGCCCTACCTCGGAGTGGGTACGGGAAATACAGAGATATGGGTTATGCCACTTGGCATTGTCTTGGGCCCTTTACAATTCTTTTCCGCATATTGTAAATTAGGATCATGTTAGTGTGATTTAATTTCCGCATTTGCATCATCTTTATTATTAGCGTATGTGTATGTTCGCTTGCGGGACAGGGTGTGTTGGGGCCTCGGTCTGATCCCGCTCGCACCAATTGTTTTTAGGTATGATTGTTCCCTGTCTCTATGGCGTGGGAAAATTCCCCGGGCGATTGCAATGAAATCTGTCTAACCCCGCTAATTTGGCTATATGACTTAGAATTTATGTTTTGGTTTTGAACCGGCTCTGCCGTGGCTTTTGTATCTAAACCGTACTTCCTCTTTACTTTCGTTTAAATTGAATTTCTGAGACTTCGACTGATTAGAGGTTTGAAACCTTGACCCGTACCTGAATTGCAACATCCGAACGAAGGTATCCGACCTTCAAAACGTATCTCGGATATTTATATCCGGGCCGTCACATAGCATGTGTCTAACACAAATATTTCATTTCATATTGGAACATAAAAATATTTGGTTCGTTTTATGGGATATCCAATAATCACCCGTGCCATCCTTCAGCCGTATAGATTGGATGCGGGTGAAGGATTTGTGGATGATAAAACGTGCTGGATAAAAGTTTATATCCGCGGGACAAATATTGAAATCATGATTTTCACCCATAATCCATCTCATTTTCACCCCTAATTTGTGATTCAAAAAAATTATTTCCATAAATCTCTTCTTAGTTTTAAAAACCTAAACTTGGATTTTTCAAACGCGCTAGTAGTTTTCCTTATCCAATGGACCCCGACCCAAAAACCCTTTCCCTTAAAATCAACGCGCCTAGCCACGCGCCACTTTCTCTCTCTCTCCTTTCTATGGAACTCCAAAAAACCCTAACCCCAAATCAGGTTCGATTCCAACCAAAATCTCTACAAATCTCGTGATATTAGCTCTATTCAGGCCCCTAATCATTATCCCTATCCTCCTTCCTCAATCCAAATGGGTATTGTGCTTGCTTGTCTCCATTTTTAAGCAAAATCTGAACTTTCGATTTGAACGATGGGGTTGTATGGGTTGCTTTTAGGCTAGCTTCCCCCCTTCTACGCTCACCGGGAGGTCTTCGCCAGCGCCATCCTCAAAGTTCGCCTATTGGATGTGCCTCCTACTACCATCTGTACCTATGGACATAGTCATGTCCTATTCCGATTGTACTTCTATGGAAGCTTGGGTTATTGGGGTCGATTCCCTCCTCTCATGGGGCTCGTCTTGTGTGTTTGGAAAGGCCTGCTGCTCCTCCCCTTGCCTGTGTTGCCGTACCACCTACTCCACTGTAAGTCACTCCTCTTTGAGTTGTGATAACTTTTTCTCTGATTTTTACCAAATTATGTACGTCCTCTTCATCTACCTCTTCTTTCATCTAAACTTGTTTTTATTGGATATATACTCCTTATTCTGACTATAAATATGGGTCTTTCTCTGCATCTCTCATATGCCTTCTCCTTTCTCCCTTTTCTATCTACTTCTCTAGTATCATGGACAAACTGTAAAATGATAACAAATCCAAGGGAAATTCCGAAAGGAATGACACCCATAACCCATTAGGGGCCTCCTCAGTGAGCAACCCCCTCAAACAACCCAATCTTCCACCCACTGGGAATCAGAAATGCGACCCCCAACAAAATCTCACTCCGTCCTTCTCAGCCAAGGCTTATAAGGGGAAAGGGAAAACTGAAATTGCACCCCTCTTTGACCAACTATACCTCAAATCTAGCTTATGTTCCAACAAAAAGGCAAAACTAGACATGTGCCAACAAAATCAAATAATTGCTTACCTCAACATTGCCTTTTTGGCGATGTCTACAAAAAATACCCCTCCTCCAAACGATACTATCATGAAATTTAGCTTTTAGAACGTTAGGGAATTAGGCATGAAAAATATCTTGACATAAATAGAATCGACCTGTAAGACGGACCACATCAAAATCCTAGCGCTTGCAGAGATAAAGCTACAACACCCGCCTCCGGATAACTGCTGGAGAAAACCTGGATTTGATAATATGCACTTCTGTCCCTCAACGGGGCTTTCTGGAGGGCTATGTCTACTTTGGAAGGCATCTCAATTTACTAATGAATCATTAATAATAAAGGATTCGGATGATAGAACTATACAAGGAATATACAACAATTATACTCTTAACATAACAATCGTGATTCTCTTTGTATATGCTCCCCCTCATGAATGTGATGAGGATAATTTCTGGGCGTCACTATCATAAACTATCAATAGTGTTAATGAACCAATAATAATAGTCGGAGACCTAAACGAAATACTAGAGCCTTCTGACAAGCTGGGAGGGGCCACTCCTAAAGCGAATAGAATTTACAGACTCACAACGCTTATTGCCACCTACAATCTTATGGGCACGCCAACGACGGGAAACAAATACATATGGAGAAAGCGCTCCCACGGACAAGACCACATTTATTAAAAACTAGATAGAGCTTTGATAAATCATATCCTTCTACAACAATTTCCTAACTTATATACAACAAACCATGCCTTCAACAGATCAGATCACACTCAAATCACACTGGACTTAATGGACAACCAAAAACCGAAACTGCAACCCTTCAAGTTTGAAATGGCCTGGACTACTAGGCCGAAATTTGAAAAACTCATCAAAAGTGCTTGGCGTGTGGATGTGCCTGGATCGCACTCATATAAATTAACCAAAAATTTGCAAGAAGTGAAAAAGAAAAGCAAGGCTTGGAGCAAAGTTACTTTCGGTAACATTTTCCGCCAAATAACTTCACTCGAAAAAAGAGTTGCAGGAACTGCAATTACAATTATGCAATTCTTATGACCATAATCTAGATAACAAAATCAGAAGACTATCTATCAAACATTATTCCCTCCTAAACTACCAAAGCAAATATTAGGGACAACGGGCTAAGCGAACACATGTAAAATCAGCAGATGCTAACATAAAATATTTTCATAGAATAGCGACAGGGCGCCGTAACAAAAATATAATAAAATCAATTCAAATTGTAGCAAGGATAATGGTCACTAAAGAAAAGGATATACGAGAAATCATTAAGAAGGACTTCGTAAGACGATACTCATAAACCAGAGACAAAGAATACCAAGTAGCTTACTTGACAATATCAGCAGGGAAATAACAGATGAGGACAATGATTGGCTAATCAGACAAATCACCAATTCTAAAATTAAGAGTGTAGTCTTCGGATTGCCTAATGAAAAATCACTTTGTCCTGACAGCTTCCCTTCCGTTTTTTTTTAAATACTGGCATATTGTTGGACCCTCGGTCATTAAGGCAGTCAAATGCTTCTTTCTTAGTGGTAGAATTCTAAAGCAAATAAACCATACTTTTATCGCTTTGATACCCAAATGTGAAAACCCAACAACTACATTCCATTATAGACCTATAAGCCTATGCTCAACAACATATAAAATCATCTCAAAAGTATTGGCTTCTAGACTAAAAAAAATTAATTCATAAAATCATCAACCCATTGTAGAGTGCATTTACAACAGGAAGATCCATACAAGATAATATCCTAATTTCTAATGAAATATTTCACTCCTTCTCTAAGAAAAAGGGGCAATCTGGGTGGATGACAGTTAAGCTTGACATGGAAAAAGCGTTTGACATTGTTGACTGGGATTTCCTCCTATCAGTTATGGATAGTTTTGGTTTCTCTCACCAATTTTCTGGATGGATAAAGGAATGCATATCTACAGTTACCTACTCGGTTATAGTAAACAATGAGCCTACCGATCTATTTGCACCAGAACGTGGCCTTAGGCAAGGAGACCCTATCTCGCCATATCTTTTCTTGATACTATCTGAAGTCCTTGCTCGAGGACTCTGCAAAGAATCTGCAAAACCCTGTAGCCACTTGGGTATCACAATTACAAGAAATGGAACTAGCATTCCCTTTCTGGCTTTTGCAGATGATATTGTCATTTTGCATGAGCCACAAAGACTGCATGTGATCAGATAAACAAGGTTCTAGCATTTTCTTCTCTATCAGGAAAAAAAGTAAATAGATATAAATCACATTTTCAAACAACCACTAACCTAACAACAAATCAGAAAAATGACATCCATAATGAATTAGAAATTCCTTTCACAAACGATCTTGGTAACTATCTGGGTTGCCCTATTATTTGTGGTCGCACAATAAGGATGCATTTAAAGATCTTCTTACCACTACAAAATCACAACTCCATAGATGGAAAGCCAATTGTCTATCCCAAGCAGGACGATGCACCCTGATTAAAACAACACTATGAGCCAAACCCTTTCACCTAATGCAATGTTTCCTATTACCTAAATCTGTACATTCGGAACAAAATAGGAGTAATCGGAATTTCTTATGGAATAAAGGCCCGAAACATAAACCCCTAATCAGCTGGTTTAAGGTTTGCAAATCCAAAACTCATGGGGGCCTTGGTCTTCGCAGCTCAGAGGACATGAAAAAAGCATTACAACTAAAACTAATATGGAAAATTGATGTGCGTGCAAATTGCCATATTTTCTACGCACATTTATGTCCATATTAACGTCATTTGCATGCATATTAGTGGGAAATAATAAGATTAGTGTAGTTTATGCATTATTTTCAAATATAGAGGTCTGCATGAGTTTCTATGTGATTTTGCATAAATCGAGACGAAAATGGACAGATTTGGACAAGTGATGAAGAGCCGAAAAAGAACTCGAAGTCTTCTAAAGAGGTCGAAATCGACTATGAACCTCGACATCAAGTGAAACAGAGCATGTCAACACAGAAGAGGTCGATATCGATGTCTGAAGGTCGATATCGAGTGGCATAAATCGAGCATATTGATAGAAGTCGAGTGCCAATCCGAGGAAGAGAAGGAGTGCTCGAGATAGAGATAAACAAAGGTCGATATCGAGGACCAAGGTCGATATCGATGTTGCCAGCAGAAGAAGTCCGACTCAGATTTTTGATAGAATTCTATCCTGAGCGTTCGAGATAATCCTAAAGTCGAGATCTTCTATCTTCAACGCCAGACTTCATCCTTTATGAGTTTTACCATGGAGTTTTTAGTTTTTGCTTTATCAAGTTTTATCTTAGAGAATAAAGATAGGTTTTCGAATCCTTGGATAGCAATATTCGATATCTATATCTAGAGGCCATTAGGGCTGAGTTTAATCATCCAAGTACATCCAAGCACAGAGAATTCAGTTTTAATAGAGAGTAGCGATTTAGGAGAGAGAGAGAGAGAGAGGCCGAGTGAGTTGTGTAAGCGAGAGCGGAGTGGCTTTGTTCGGTGTAATCTTTCTTTCGAAGTTAATCAAAGTAGTTTTCTTTTACATGATGATGATGAGTTCAACGATGAGACGCGAGTAGTCAACCCACTTCTAGGGTCGGGGTGAACTCGACGATAGCAATGTAGGGTAAGTGCATCAAAGGTATGATTTTTATGCGATTCTGCCTTCTATCCTATGCATGATCCTTTGCGAAAGTTAGGGAGATTCATTATTTGCGATATTGAAGCAAAAGCCAATCATATTGTGAACTTGGATTACTCATGAATTGGATAGTAACTCTTAGGAATTATGCGAGAGCCTCTAATCACCTAACTGTTGGCAACAAAAGTTATTTGACGGAAAGACATTAAATTTCATAACTTTAGCATCATACTTGCGTATTATAATTGTGGCGTTAATCCCCGACTTTGGAAGACTTTAGTTAATTGAATTACATAAAAAGTTTGAGTTTTTGTTTCTGACCATCTTTCCATAACCATTCTACATTCTTCGGACTACTTTTCCGACAAATAGGTTACGTATACAGTTTTTGTTGCATACATTGAAATCGACTGACAAGGTTGATATCGAGCACTAACATCGATATCGAGGTTCATCTCGACGTCGACAGCTTTGCTTTTTCCTTCTGCAGGAAACTCACTGGAAATCGACCAGAACATAGGTCGATATCAACCAGACACCTCGACATCGAGAGTCTTCTAAGGTCGAAAGCTTGATCGTGATTGCAACTAAGGAAGTGCTGACATACCTCCTCGTTGATTCGATCCTGAATTACCCTACCACTGCATCGGGAGGGATTCTTGTATTTATTTGCTTGAACAGGGAGTTTGCTTATTTGTGATATTTATTTGAATATTTTATTTAAGCAGAATCACACCTCCCCTAAACGCATCAAAAATATTGGCAGAACCCCGCAGTCCATGGGTCTCGTTAATTACAGAAAAGTACCTCAAAAACCAAAACATATTACAATATCATAGAAATGGTGATTCCTCTTGGCAATGGATACAACTTACAAAATTAATACCTCTTTTCAAGGATGGGATCCGGTGGTCTATCGGTAATGGCGAAAGCATAAATTTCTGGATGGACCACCAGTTCGGTGACTCTCCCCTCATCACAATGATTACTAACGACCAGCAAGTTGATCCTCAAGCAACAATTTCACAATTTTTACAAGAAGACAAATCATGGGATATTACAAAATTAAACAACACCATCCAACACGCACTACCAATTGACATAATAGAATATATAGCAATGACCCCAATTCCAAAGAACATACATATTAACAGACTAAATTGGAAATGGAGCAAGAATGGGTGGTTTTCTACAAGTTCTGCAATTGCGATGATCAATAACAAGAAACACCATAAAAAATCTGACATGAGATGGGTTTGGAACCTTGATGTACCACCAAAGGTCAAAACACTTCTATGGAAGATTACAAAAAATGGAGTACCCACCTCAGCCAGACTTGCTTCACGTGGTATGAGAATACCGACTACCTGCCCTCACTGTGGCCCTAATTACGAAGACCACATCCATCTTCTTTGGGATTGTCCGATCTCGCGAACCACAATAACAGCACTGGATCCCACACTTACAATGACACTAAATAACTGCTTTACCAAAGAAACTGATTTAAACAGTATCATCTGAGACATTAAAGAAGCAGTAGGAACTCTTCGCTTCACTAAACTTGCCATCGCTAGGTGGAGTATTTGGTACTTCCGCAACAAATATTTATTCGATAACATCAAACCGAATGCAACAAGCATAGTAACCTTCATAAAGGATCAAACCTTTCTATGGAAATGTTCCAAGCAAAACGACGACAATTTGGAACAACCCCAAAACGATGGAAAGAACCGACCCATTACAAAAGGGAAGAGGAAGAAAACAAAATGGCATCCCCCAAGAGCATAAACATAAAAACTCAATTTTGATGGAACCCTTTCTTCGTCCTCCAAGGGCTCCTATGGATTCATTATCAGAAATTATACAGGTATTCCGATTTTCTTTGCTGTTGGGCCTTCTTCTATCTCCTCTATTGCTGGTTCGGAGGGTTTCACACTCTGAAAAGGGATCATAGCGGCACGAGACCTAAACATAAGTACATAACTGACCTAATAATTGAGGGTGATAACCTCACCATTATCAATAGCCTTAAAGGCCTTGGAATGCGTACGGGAGATTCTGAGATGATTTTCTCTGACAATCTAGTCTCTCTAGGATTCTTTCGATCTTATGAGATTCGTCATATCTATAGGAAAACAAACCGTGTTGCGGGCCGTTTATCCCATCTTGACGTGGCTTTATCCAGTTATGTGACTCCTGATGATTATACGCTTCGCAATCTCATATGTTTAGATGTTCTTGGCATATAGGGGCTGCCCTATTGTCAAATTTTTTCCGGTTAAAAAAAAAGCGCGATAGTTGTTAGACGATTAGCTAGTACATCAAGTTCCCATTTTTTTCCTTTTGATTTTCTTATTCGGTAAAATCTCACGGACCAAGAAAAGATTCTTTTTCGAAAAGCCCTGCCCTACCGGCTACCGGAATCATTTATTGTCAATGATTCATTATTATTATTATAATTATTATAATTATAATAATAATTATTATTATTATTATATTATTATTATGATTATTATTATTATTATTATTATTTTTATTATTTGTTAATGAACATAACCAACCTTTGGTGACCCAACCGGCAAGAGTCACGCGTCAGGTAAATCCGCTTACGGCGACCGGTCAGATCCAATGGCAATAAGTAAGGTGAACCCTGATTATTTCACCAAGAGAAAGAGCGGCGGCAGAAATCGAACCCGGGACCTCCCATTAACCCCTTTGCTCCTTACCATTGAGCCACCCCATTAGGGACATCAATGATTCATTATTGTTGAGACTAGTGGAGGTCTCGTCTCATGTACGGAATATATTCATACAATATTATAAATAATTTAGACAGATTTCATTAAATAATAAAAAAATAATCTAAATATAAATAATTTTTCCATCAAAAAATAATATAGATATAAATCAAATTAGTTCGACGGATTATAAAAAAATCTAAATATCTTTTATTTAGATTCTCTCAAAATATAAATAAAATTCACATTTATAAGATAATTTTTTTTCTAATCTATCATTAATTGAATCTTATGTAATTTAATAGATGACTGTTTTTTAAAAATATTTTAATATTTTTTTATTAAATATATAATATATATTTATTACATTAGTTTACTAAAATATCTATCCACTAATGGATTGTGGCTACATAATATTTTGATAAATTATTTTGGTCTCAAAAAATAAAATATATATAAATAAAATAATAATTATTAGGTAATTAATTTTGATATTAATAATTTTTTCTTCATAGAAGCGGTTCAAAGTTCACATATTCCGACTATAATTATTGGTGATTTTAATGAAATAGGGTCAAGTGAGGACAAATCTGGAGGGATTGATGTTACTATAGGGAGATTACACATGTTGGCAGATATTAAAGATAAATGTGAAATGTTGGAACTCCCGGTTTTCGGCAACAGGTTCACTTGGAGAAAGAAAAGAGAGGGTGCAGATAATATTCATGAACGTTTAGATAGGGCTTTGGTTCAAAATGAGATCCTTGTAAAATTTCCTACCATTCAAACTGTGCACCATGTTTTCTCATCCTCGGATCACTGTCCGATCACAATAGACCCGAGTGCACATCAATTTCCCTCGGTTGCGCCCTTTAAGTTTGAGAATATGTGGTTAAAAAGAAAAGATCTCAAAATGTGGTCAAACAAGCGTGGAGGGCAAATTGTGGAGGATCGGCAATGTTTAAGCTTATGTTTAAAACAAAGGTGTTAAAAGCAAAAATTAAATCTTGGAATAAAACAACTTTTGGCAACATTTTTCGTCAACTAGGTGAGGTTGAAGAAGAGTTAATTGCGATACAAGGGATGTTAAGTACGAATTTTGAAAAGAAGATGGCGATGAGACAAAAATTATTATTACAGAAAAAAAAGCCTTAATTAAATTTCATAAAACTTATTGGCGCCAGAGGGTGAAATCAAAGCATATTAAACTAACTGATACTAACTCAGGCTACTTTCAGAAGATTGCTACGGGACGCCGAAATAGGAAAATTATAAGGCAAATCACCTCAGCGCAAGGAATTCATCTTACGGGAGAGGAAAATATTAAAACAGAGATTCAAAACAATTTTGAAAAAAGATTTAAAAAGAACAATGGACCGCATCCAGATTGGACTAATAGTTTGGACCATATGACCCCAGAGTTAAATGAAGAAGATAACCTTCAACTTGTCAAACCGGTCCATAATGGAGAGATCAGAAATGCAGTTTTTAGCTTGGGCAGGAATAAATCTCCAGGGCCTGATGGATTTACAACAGAATTCTATAAAAATTATTGGGATATTGTTGGCCCGTCGGTTATAACAGCAGTCAAGAGTTTTTTCATAACAAGGCGGATTCTTCGCCAAATAAATCATACTTTTATCACTTTGTTACCTAAGGTTGATAATCCCACTACGACTAGTAATTATAGGCCAATGAGCTTGTGTTCGACAATGTATAAAATAATATAAAAAATCTTATCAGAAAGATTGAAAAAAGTAATTAGTAAGCTTGTCCACCCTCTACAAGGCGCTTTCATTGCCGATAGAGCAATTCAGGATAATGTGTTAATTGCCCATGAAATATTTCATTCATTCAAAACACAAAACGGAAAAGAGGGCTCGATGGCGATAAAACTAGACATGGAAAAAGCTTATGATAGGCTCAACTGGGATTTCTCCCTAGAAGTCTTAAGAAGGTTTGGTTTTCACCCGAAATTCATTAATTGGGTACAAGAATGTATAACAACAGTCTCATTTTCAGTCCTAGTAAACAGTTCCCCAACGAAGCTTTTCTACCCATCTAGAGGAATCCGACAAGGACATCCCATCTCCCCATTCCTCTTTATTCTAGGTGCGGAGGCATTGTCAAGCGAATTACAACAGGCTTCGTTGGGGTCAACTAGTAAAATTGGATTCAGTTTTGGTCGAAATGGCCCCAGAATTCCCTTTCTTGCATTTGCAAATGACATCATCGTCTTTGCAAAAGCAAGTTTGTCTGCGGCTGAGCAAGTTAAGGGTATAATAGATAATTACTGTAGAGTTTCTAGTCAGAAAGTTAATTTTCATAAATTCTCGTTTCAAACTACTGGAGGAGTACCAGGCTCTAGAGTACAACTTTTGCATAACTATTTACAGATGCCTCACGCAAGCGCTATGGAAAAATATCTGGGTTGTCCCATTATCAGTGGGAAAGTTAATAAACAAACATTTGAAGAGATAATTAGCAATACTAAAAACCAATTATCTAAATGGAGGGCAAATTCCCTATCCCAGCAAGGGAGGTCTGTCCTTATTAACTCAAACCTATCAGCGAAACCGCTCTACATAATGCAAAGCATTATGCTTCCCTCCTCGATTCATAAGGAGCTAGATCAAATGAATAGAAAATTCTTCTGAAACAAAGATCTACAGTACAAACCTCTAATTAGTTGGGATAAGATATGTAAACCAAAAATTAAAGGAGGATTGGGGTTAAGAAAAAAAAAAGTTATGAACGAAGCCCTTCAGATGAAACTACTATGGAAAACCCTTGCTGAACTAGACAAGTGGTGGGTCCAAACCATTAAACACAAGTATTTAAGACAACATGACATACTAAAATATAAGAAAGGGAGTAATTCATCGTGGCAATGGAGGAATATGGAAAATTTAATCGATAAATTTAAGGAAGGATTAGTGTGGTCAATAGGCGACGGAAATTCCGTTAGGTTTTGGAAGGACCCTTGGGTTTCTATAAAACCTTTAATGAAGTGTGTGGGGAATACGCACATTGCAAATGAAAATGCATTAGTTAGTTACTTTCTTATAGCAGGAAAGTGGTGGACAGAAAAATTATCTGAGATGTTAGATGACCATTGGGTAAACCAAATTTTAGACATTCCGCTGCTAGCGCACCGAATGTCTGATAGGTTGTACTGGAGATATGATAAAAAAGGATGGTTTATCACATCTAGTGCAATTAAATTCATATCAAATCAAGATCAATTTGAGGACAACCCTTCAAGTTGGATATGGAAAGTAAATACTATGCCAAAAGTTAAAAACTTTTTATGGAAAATTTCACAAAACGGCCTACCCACAAAGGATAGACTCAGTAAAAGAGGATTACCCATACCATATGTCTGTAACTTTTGTGGTATGCATGGAGAAGATGAATTTCACCTATTTGTTCAGTGTCCTTTTGGTCAAAATATTATTTTACAAACAGCTAAATGTGCCGGAGTAATAAATAACATTCCCCAACCGCATCGTGTTGGTAATTTAATTATGGCAAAATTAGGAGAAAGTTTAAATAAAAGAGAGAAAGAGGACATGGCGGTAACATGGTGGGCCATTTGTTTTTTTAGAAATCAGATGTCATTTAGAGGAGCTGTTTTACCTGCTAGTAGAGAAATTCATGCCTTTGTCAATTTTGTTAAAACGAGCTGGAAATGGGCGCTTATTGAAGAACAATTAGATAAAAGCTCAGCAAAGGTAGATAGTTTTCTTAAGAGTCACATTGTTAGTAGGAAAAACGTTAAATGGAGAAAACCGGCCCCCGGGTATGTGAAATTAAATTTCGATGGGGCAGCACATGATCTAGGGGAATCAAGTGCAGGATTTGTGATTAGAAATGCCGAAGGGAAGGTCCTCAAAATGGGTTATAAAGGGATACGGGGTACCAACCCGATAATTGCAGAAACTCTTGCGCTCACAGAGGGAGTCCTATGGGCAAGTAAACAGAATTATAACAAATTATAAGTGGAAAGAGATTCACAAATTATCATAAATCACCTAAAGGCAAAAGGGCCTTGTCCCTGGGAAATTGAGCTGCTAATGGGAGATATCTGTGGATTACTTCGGTTCTTTCCGTCTATCTCCTTTTCCTTCGTGCCCCGTGAGGGTAACAGGGTGGCTGACAAGATTGCACATCTTGGGCACCTTGTTAACGGGCTGGCATGGGAAACACACTCAGATCTTATTGATCTCATCCGTTGGGATGCTCTCGGTTAGGTCTTCCAACCGAATTATTACTTAATCAAAAAAAATTTTTTTTCTACCAAAAAATAATCAAGATATAAATAAAATAGCACTTATCGATCAAATACTACATATATCTATGGCAAATTTGCGGATATACCCTATCCAAAAAAATGGGTTACAAAAATACCCCAATTTTTCCCAAATTGCAAAGGACGCCTATTTGGGCATATTTGCAATAAAAGTATTGTGAGTTTATGTATTTTTTAATTAAAATCAATATATGAAAATAAGATTTTCAGAAATTAAAAAATATATATATATTTGGAAATTGCCAAAATCAAATAAACGAAATTATAAGAAGATTTTTTTATATAATAGTTGGAAATAATCTTTTTTTAATAAGTAAATCTTCCTCGAAATCACCCTTTCAACCTAAAAAAAATAATCTTTAAAGATATGATAATATGTTTTGGAACCGTTTGACCTAGTAGAAGAGAAGTTGTTAGTAGTTTTGGAAATTATGGGACGTTTTGGTTTGTATCTTGACATGGTTATAGCCGTATCCTGTCAAGATCTATGAATTTCCTGTCAGGTTATATGTGTTTTCCTGTCAAATGTGAAAACGTAGTTCAATGATGACCCACGCCTCTTATACTTATATGACGTCGTCAAGCATCCCATACTATCAACTACATATGGTTAGTGGTTTCTGATGCATTATTTGCAGCATCTTTTCGGCATTTAACCCCCGGCTTTGACACATTTTTTGTTTATATCCTGACATGTTGATAGCCCTGTCCTGTCAGGATCTATTGAATTTTCTGTTTGGTTATATGTGTTTTTCTGTCAAATGTGAAAATGTAGCTCAATGATGACCCGCAACTCTTATACTTGTAAGACGTCGTCAAGCATCTCACACTATCAACTACAAATGGTATAGTGTTTTCCAATCCATTATTTGCACTAATCTTTTTAACGTTTAACCACCAACGTTGACATCTTTTTTGTTTGTATCCTGACATGTTGATAACCTTATTTTGTCAAGATTTATTGAATTTCCTGCCATGTTTATAGGTGTTTTCTTGTCAAATGTGACAACTGACTTCAATGATGACCCGCACCTCTTATACTTGTACGACGTCGTCAAACATCCAATAATATCAACTATAAATGTTTAGTGTTTTCTGATCCATTATTTGCAACAATCTTGTCGACCTTTAACCCCAGCTTTGACATCTTTTTGGTTTGTATCCTAACATGTTGGTAGTCATATCCTGTCAAGATCTTTTGAATTTCCTATCAAGTTATATGTGTTTTCCTGTGATGATGACCCGCACCTCTTATACTTGTAAGACGCCGTCAAGCATCCCACAGTATCGATTATAATCGGTTAGTCTTTTCTGGTCTATTATTTGCAATAATCTTTTTAACATTTAACCTCCAACATTGACACCTTTTTGGTTTCTATCCTGACATTAACCTTATCTTGTCAAGATCTATTGAATTTCCTGCCATATTTATGTGTTTTCCTGTCAAATGTGAGAACTGAGCTCAATGATAACCGTGCCTCTTATACTTGTAAAACGTGGTCAAACATCTCACACTAACAACTACAAATTAAATGTGTGTTTTCCTGTCAAATGTGAGAACTGAGCTCAATGATAACTGTGCCTCTTATACTTGTACGACGTGGTCAATCATCTCAAACTAACGAATCCAAATTAAATGGTTAGTCAACCTCAATCCATGTTTTTGAAAACAGAGCACAAGTCGAGAGCATGAAAATTATATAAAAACATGGAGAGGATATGCTACCATGTCTACTAAGCTGCAAGTTTAATGCATCAGTGAATCAATGATGGGAAAAATGCTACCATGGCACCAAAAGTTGGCTACAAGATTTAGTAAACAGAACCGTAAAGGCAATGCGGTAAGGTTTTCTTTGTTTTAATCACTTTTATGAATCATACATGTAGAAAAGGAGTCCAACAATCCTCGTGCACAACAAAACAAGTTGTGTATCGACACACCTATGGAAAAGTGGGACTACTTGAACTTCCATTCCAACATTCCTCATACCAATTTTATACTCTTTCATATCTCCAATATCCTAGAACAAGTCAACGAGAAAGAAAGATGGCAAAGCAAAACAAATCATCCTCTTGAGTAGTCATAAGCCGCGTATCGACACAACTACTTGGATTTTCATTTGATAAACTACTGGAACAGAGCCGAGAAAACCCATGACTAAATCAAAGCCAAGAAGTAGAAGTTGCATATAAGGATTTATTGACACCCAATATAGCACCGAAGTTAAATCAAAGCATTGAAATAGGAGTTGTAGACAAGGATTTATCGAAGTTAAATCTAGCACCGAAGTAAAAGGCAACAGAAAGCACCAAAGCAACTAAATAGAAGGGCGGATGAGAGGAAATTGATGAACTTGGTACCTAGGTGTTGTCGGATTATGGCTTACAAACCGATTGGAAAGGAGCAACACAAGCTTACATCGTCAAATTCAATTCGCTTAGGTTACACTTTGGTTAGGGTTTCGATTGGAAGGAGTGCTGCAGGCTTACATCAGAGAGGGGATCACAAGCTTACATCGTTAAATTCAAATAGCGGTTGATGCGATGGAAGAGAGGCAATCGATCGAAGAACGAGGTTGCCAAAGGAGAATCGCCCTTTGTTTCAACGGGATGAACATTGATATTGACCAAAAAGATGGATGTATCAACTCCTGTACGTATTCCCTTTTCCGTAATTTTGTTTTCTTCTTCTTTTATTTTATTAATTTTTAATAATTTAATAACTACTTTTATATATATTTTTTGGTTTTTTTTATTACATCACATTTTTTCCTTTGGGGCAAATTTGTAATTTTATTAGGCATTTTTGCAATAAATTTAGGTATATTTGCAAAAAATAAAAAAAAAGATATATTTGCAAATCTCTTATTGATTTGGAGTATATTTTGCTATTCTTCCTATATCTATTAATATTTTTGGTAGGTATGACTATGAAATATTTTTTATTTATTTTTTTGTCAGTTAACTAACATATGTATGTAGATAGATTGTAACTTACAAAACTTTCTATAAACTATGATAACATATTATTTTATAAATGTTTTTTCATAAAATCAACCACAATGCACCACATAGGATTTTCCCCCTAGAATTAACTACAACACGCCATCTAAGACGCTATACATCAATTTTAGTATTTTATTATATGTATATAGATAGATAGATAGATAGGTTATCATAAATTTATTTTTCATCTTTTATGGATGAATTTAAAGCGTTCTAAGTCTAGTCGGTAATGCAAATAATTTTCCAACTTTCAAGTATCAACTTTTAATATTATATAATTTTTAATCATTTTTAGTTTTCTCTCGATGGCACAACTTTAGGCAAGTTGCCTTTTTTTCTGATTTTTATTCGATTTTGAAAGATTCTTTTTTGACCGGCTCAACTGGAATCATTTATTATTATTATTATTATATATATATTTTTTTGATTAGGTAAAAATTCGAAGGTCAGACAAGCCTGACTCATCGAGAGGCCGACAAAGTCGGCAGACGGCGAACCGTCAAGCGTACAACCTAAAATACAGAAATACAAATAACGACTGAAGTGAAACAAGCAGAAATAAACTCTACAACAAGACGATCCAAAAAGACCAACTCCAAGAAAGTTGAGGAAGCCACCGAAGAACGAAGCCAAGCACCACCGAACAGTGGCACCGCGGGCCAGCGGTACAGCAAGACTCTATCTCCTGTGGGTAGTGCAGACGAACTCCAAGGAAACTCAATCCTAGATACGGAGACGCCCTGAGCGCACCACCACGACCCCAGCCAGTCCCGACTCCAGACTCCACACCCCCCAACCAAGCAGAAGACCTCCAAGAAACATCGGAAGCAGAGCCGCAAGCTGCTCGAAGAAAACGCCAACAAGATTTAACCTACAAGAATATCGTCAAGCCCTTGCGGGATTTACTCAAACCCTTTCGGGATTTATATATATATAAAAATATATATATATATATATAAATATATATATATATATATATATATATATATATATATAACAAATTTTTAATTGGACATTGGAAATATCAAAATGGCAAACAACAGTGCAAAGCCAAAAGAAACTTTTGATTATCCTTGGCGTGCAAGGAATAACAATAAGCTTGCACGCCAAGGAGGAATCGAGATGCTTGTGCAGACGGCAACGACTATGGACGTCGTCAACGGAGACAGCCACCGACAAGGCACCCATGGTGCACCACTGCACGCCAAGGACAACCCATAACCAGTTGGACGGACGGTCACCACCAACGACGAAGAGGAGTATAGAAACCATCTGAAAGATGGGTTTGTGATTATTTTCGGTTGGAGATTCCTGATCAATATATTTGCAATGCTTCGTAGGAGCTGGTTGAAGCCCATTAAGGGATTTGCATAGAAAAAAATTAACACAAAATTTGAAAGGCCAGGATGCAAAAGGAGGAAGGAGGACAACCGATCACCGGCCCGACCTCAACAACTCCCCGAAAACGAGCCCGATGAGAAAAGCGGTAGCACAAGGCGGTTTTGCCGCTGATCAATGGACGAGGGGTGGAGGCAAGACTGTTTCAACTCGACGAATCGAGTCGAAGAGCAGTTCGCTGGAGGTGACGCAAGGCTGGCACGAACAGATCCGGGAGAGATGAGACCCAAATCGAACACGAGGCCAGTGGCGAGGGAGTTGTCAAAGGCGGCGTCATAAGGGGCGGTGGCCGAAACCATGGCCCGCAAAAGAACGCCTCTAACAAACTCGATTTCAACCTGAAATGCAGAAGAGGATTCCACGAATTGATTCTGAGAAGAGAGAATCAATTTGGGTGAGCAAACAGGTGTACGTAAACAAGATTTAGGGGTTTTGAGGTTTGTGCTCAAGAAAGAATTGGGGGCGCGTGGTCATTAACACCAGCGCGTTCTCCTTTTAGAAGTGGTTATACTTTGGTTTCTTTGTTTTGACTGGAATCATTTATTATTGTCACCTCTTCTTTACCACCCAATGCTTTCCCCCACCTATTTTTGAAATAATAGCATTTATATATAATTTTATACTGGGTAGTGAGGTTAATAAAAGGATGCTCTCACGGTTACAACAATAAAGTGATAATTACAATAATAGAGTGGTTATTGGGATAATGAGGTTTACAATTGGGAGGCTTCTTATTGGTTTTATTTAGGGATGAGGAATTAGGTGGTTGACGTAATATGTCCAATACTCCGACATGGAAAATAAATACTTTTAATAATACCATGTTAGATAAATTTATTTCAGGGTTAATAGTGGTAACATATTTTACTTAAAATAATATCTTAATTTCACCCATTAATTCCAAATTATTCATTATCATAGAGTTGGCCACATAAAAACAAATAATATATAAAGACAAGTGACAAGTCAATTTAGAGACAAACCATATATAAAGACAAGTGACAAGTGAATTCTAAATAGTTGACTCCCCAAGTTGATATTTTTATTTCTAACTCAAAAATAAGGTGAACCAATGGCACAGTATTTAAATAAATTTTGATAATAATGTTTTTTTTTAAATGTATTTAACCTAATTTTTTAGAGAAAAAATTATAAATGAAATCAATTGATAATGGTAAATTAAAGGAAAAATAAAAGCTAGATTAGTTTCAAACCTTACCAAAACTAAACTAATTATAGTTCACAATTCAACCTCACCTTCCTCGAGAACTTTAGGATATTAGAGTTCACATAGTTGTTTTTTTTTATGGAAGTTAGGATCTAATTAATTTACCACAATTTCATATGTTATGAGTAATGATTAATTCCAAACTAACTAAAACCAATAACCTCTTACTTTAATGGTAGTAGAGAGGTGACCCTTGTAAGAAGTCAATGGTTCAAAACCCACTCTTTACATAATATGTTTAATTAGTGAGTGCTCAAGTCTCAAGTCTTTATTGGCTTGAGTGAGCCTGCTTGGTAGCTTGCCGTCTGGCGTTCTCAGGGGCGGAGCCAGGGGGGCATGCGGTGGCTCGAGCCCCCCCTAGAAAAATAAAAAAAAATTTATTTTTTATATTATATAGAAAAAGAGGTATGCTTCTAAGACAAGATTGTGTTATAGCTCAACTGGTTGGAGGTGCGTATGAGGAGATTGTAGGTCGGGAGTTCGAATCCCCTTTGGTGCTCATTTTTAATTTTTTTTACCTCCTTGACTCCCTCTGTTGAAACATGAACCTGCAAAAAAAAATTTGAGCCCCCCTGGAAATGATCCTGGCTCTGCCCCTGGGCGTACTGGTCACGTTCTTTGCAGACTAGAGCTTGAACCTATGGGAATTAGGCGACAACCTCGATCGGAACCCATGTTAAAAAAAATTCCAAACTAAATAAAATCTAACAAACAAAAAACTAACTATCACGTCTGTCACAAAGTGCAAACAGGAGAAGAACTTGCTTTCGATTTATATTACTAATTATTTTACAAAAGAAAATTTTTAGGAAGTTTTACCAAGTAAAAATATGTGAAGAGGATACAACTCTAAGCTATCGAGTCAAACACGGAAAATTGATTCAAAATAGTCAAGCCTACTAATGATCTTGAGTTTCGTTAGGGTTTAGGAAGATTCCTTTCATAGGTAATTTCATCCCCCACGATCCCCAGCCCGATCCCCACCTAATGCAAACCATGTTTTTCTGTTTTGCAGTAATAGACTAATAGCACATATCTCCTCCCATTTTCTTACAAGCTCTTATATATATGCATCTAAGTTTCGATAATCCTATCTCATGCTAATAAAATGGAAATAAAAATGAATTGTTATGTCTTGCCTTCTCGATAAGGTCCTGATACATATAGTTCAGGATCAAATTACACATGTTGTTGGAATATAATTCGAATATCCTAAGTCAAAGTGTAAGCTAGCTAGGTTAGTTAGCTAGCTTGTTGCAAAGTTAGGCTCGTTTTATGTATGACAACAATTAGTTTTTGAGTAAGTTATGTTGCAGTTTTAAGAGTCATGTTAGTGGGAAGTGTAGTGGGTAGTTTTACATTTCAATTATTGAAGTTTAAGGGCGTAACAGTTTGTCAATCAATTGGAGGAGTGCGTTTTACAATTTTTTTAAGGCTTGAGTTCTGTTATGTGAAAACAGAGGAACAAGCTTGGTTTTTGTGATGATTTTTGGTTGATCTTTGTCGTGTGTGTTTGAGTTGATTCCTATCAATTTGACATCTGGTATCAGAGCAAATACGAGTTTGTGTTGCTGGGTTGGATTCAGGATTGAGTGATTGTGAGGAGAAAAAACAAGGGAAACACAGTGAGTGCAAAGTTCTAAAAAATTGCAGAACAATGGCAATGGGAACTCTGGTAACCCTCAATTGCCTATATTCAAAGAAATCAACTACCATTGTTGGAGTTTGAAGATGACCACTCTCTTCAAGTCTCAAGAAATGTGGAACCTGGTAGAGCATGGGTTCGAAGACAATGGAACTGAGGTTCCAGATCAACCATTAAGAGAGAAGAGGAAGAAGGATTGCAAGGCATTGTTTATGATTCAAACTTTCTTGGATGATGAGATCTTTCCAAGGATCTCAGCATCAACAACATCTCATGAAGCCTGGGAGGTCTTGAGGCAGGAATACATGGGAGATAAAAAGGTGATCACAGTTAAACTGCAATCACTAAGGAGAGAGTTTGAAACTCTAGTGATGCAGGAGAAGAAATTAGTGCAAGTGTTCTTGTCAAGAGTGTCAAGTAAAGTGAATCATATGAAGTCATACGGGGAAAATATGAGCATTGAAACTGTGGTGAGTAAGGTGTTGAGAAGCCTCACCAAAAAATATGATCACATTGTTGCAATAGAGGAATCAAAGGACTTGTCAACTTACAAATTTGAAGAATTGACAACTTCTCTACAAGCTCATGAAGAGAGGCTTAGTAGGACCACTAAATTGAAAGAAGAGAAGGTCTTTCAAGCAAAGGATGATGCACCAAAGACCAAATCAGAAGGCTCTTCAACTAAGGGTGGCTACAAAGGGGGTCACAGTGGAAGAAGTAGCTCAAGAGGTGGCTACATAGGCCGAGGAAGAGGCCAATCTGGTGGATCAAGAAGAGGTAATGGGGATGATCAGTGGAAAGATTCCAATAGGAATCAAAGTGGTGATTCCAAACAGTAAACAAGTGGAATCGAGTATTACTATTGCAAGAAATTTGGGCATAAAGAAGCCTACTGTTGGGTGACATGCGCGCAAATTTCCATATTTTCTATGTACATTTATGTCCATTTTATTATCATTTGCATACATATTTATGGGGAATCATAAGATTAGTGTAGTTTATGCATTATTATCAAATATAGAGGTCTGCACGAGTTTCTATGTGATTTCACAGAAATCGAGACGAAAATGGACAGATTTGGACAAGAGAAGAAGAGCGGAAAAAGAACTCGAAGTCTACTAAAGAGGTCGAAATCGATGATTAACCTCGACATCGAGTGAAACAGAGCAACCATGAATTGAGTAGAGGAAGAACAAAGCATGTCGACACAGAGAAGGTCGATATCGATGTCCAATGGTCGATATCAAGTGGCCTGAATCGAGGATATTGATAGAAGTCGAGTGCCAATCTCAGGAGAATAAGGATTGCTCGAGATAGAGATAAAGAGAGGTCGATATCGTGGTCACAAGGTCGATATCGATGTTGCTGCAGAAGAAGTCCGACTCAGTTGGTGATAGAATTCTATCTGAAGCATTCGAGATAATCCTAAAGTCGAGATTTTCTATCATTAAGCACCAGACTTCATCTTTTATGAGTTTTACCATGGATTTTTTAGTTTTTACCTTTATTAAGTTTTATCTTAGAGAATAAAGTTAGGTTTTCGACTCCTTGGATAACAAGATTCAATATCTATATCTAGAGGCCATTAGGACTGAGTTTAATCATTCAAGGACAGCAAGAGTTTTAGTTTATCGCAGAGAATTTGTAGAGAGAGAGAGGGCGAGTGGAGTTGGGTAAGCGAGAGCGGAGTGACTTTGTTCAGTTGTAATTTCTTTCTTTTGCAATACAAAGTAGTTTTCTTTTCCATGATGATGAAGAGTTCAACGATGAAGCGCGAGTAGTCAACCCACTTCTAGGGTCGGCGTTAGCCCGACGATAGGAATGTAGGGTAAGTGCATCTAAGGTATGATTTTTATGCGATTCCGTCTTCTATCCTATGCATGATCCTTTGCGAAAATGAGGGAGATTCATTATTTGCATTATTGAAGCGAAAGCCAATCATATTATGAATTTGGATTACTCATGAATTGGACAGTAACTCTTAGGTCTTTTGCGAGAGCCTCTAATCGCCTAAAAGTTGGTAACGAAAGTTATTTGACGGAAAGACATTAAATTTCATAACTTTAGCATCATACTTGCATCTTTATCGTTGTGGCGTTAATCCCCGAATTTGGAAGCTTTTAGTTAATTGAATTAATATAAAAAGTTTGAGTTTTTATTTCTGTCCATCTTTCCATAGCCATTCTACATTCTTCGGACTACTTTTCCGAAAAATAGGTTACGAATACAGTTTCTATAACAGGCATCGAAATCGACTGGCAAGGTCAATATCGAGCACTAACATCGATATCGAGGTTCATCTCGATGTCGATTGCTTTGCTTTTGTCATCTGTAGGAATCTCACTGGAAATCGACCAGAACTGAGGTCGATATCGACCAGACACCTCGATATCGAGTGTCTCCTAGAGTCAAAAGCTTGAGCGTGATTGCAAGTAAGGAAGCGTTGACATACCTATTCGTGGATTCGATCCTGAATTAACCTACCACTGCATCAGGAGGGATTCTTGTATTTATTTGCTTGCAAAGGGAGTTGGCTTTGTTGTGATAGTTATTTGAATATTTTGTTTAAGCGAATCTTACCTCCCCTAAACGAACAAATTGGCGCCGTTGCCAAGGAGGTAATCAATCGCCACCTAAGTTTTATTCACGATCTTTAGTGCTTATTTTGCAGGTTTATACGATGCACTGATCGCGGACCTGTCATGGAAAGCCTTGACAAGCCTGATCGTTTCTTCCATCTTCGCAACAAAGCTATTCAAATCATGGCGGATAACGAGACACAGACTGAGACCATTAAGCGGTTGCGGAAGGAAATTGAGGATCACAATGCTACAATCGTGCTGAGAGGGCCGCCGCTGTTGGAGAGCGAGCCCGTGCTGATATGGAGGAGGATGCGCGTAGACAAGCCCAAGAGCGGCTAAATCAGTATCCACAAACGACGATGCAATACATGCATCCACCACTACATGTTCCTGAATCCGCTATTTTAATTCCTCCTTCCAATTATGAAATTAAAATAAACTTCCTATATGAGATTAAAAGAAACACCTTTGAAGGAAGACCTAATGAATGACCACTGCAACATATCTCTACTTTCATGGATTTATGTGAAACTATTGCTGATGTTGTGAATTTAGAGTATGTGAGACTAAAATCTTTTCGATGGTCTTTGGCAGGGAAGGCATTGCAATGGCTAGAGAGTTTGGCTCCACGCTCGCTGAGGACATGGTCTGAGGTGAAGGATGCGTTCCTAAACAAGTTCTTTCCACCATCTAAAATGGCGATGTTGCGGCAAAGGATCACGACTTTCAAACAAAAGCCAGGTGAAACATTGGAACAGGCGTGGGAGCGCTTTAAGGACTTGCTGAGATCATGCCCGACGCATGGGAAACTACCTTATGTCATCCAGGAGATCTTCTACAACTCCCTTGATGCGTCGAATAAGGAGAGGATCAATTCATATACCTCTTATCGGTACATTGAACTCACACCAACGGAGGCCTGGGAGATTGATGTACATATTTGTATCTCTTTTTATTGCATCATTTGACTTCTTATTTCATTCGTTTTCCAAAGAAAAGGTTCAAAAGAATATAAACTTGTGTAAGAATGGGCTAAAATGCAAGAAATAGGGTCTGCACAAGTTTTGAGCTAACCACGCAGGAATTCGAGCGAAATCGGAGTCAAAACGAAGAAGCCAAGTGAAGCTGAGCAGAGGTAGATATCGACCTTCAACATAGATATCGACCTCTGACGTCGATATCGACCCTCAAATTGACCATCGTTATAGACATCGAGTGGAGCTGGACAAGTCGAGCAGGAACAGAGACCTCGATATCGACCTCTGGTGTCGATATCGACCCTTTATCTCAACAGAAGATAGACTCAATTTCGAGATGCGGATTGGGAACTTTATCTTCAAGGAGGCACGGATTATCTTACACTTTCAAGATAGATGGCAGTTGAAGACTTAGTTATCTTTTACCTTTAAGTTTTATCAAAATAAAAGACCTATCCTAATTCTTCGGATAGAGTTCATAGTTTAGATAAGAGTTACAATCCTTGGATAGCGAGGATTAGTAGCCTATAAATAAAGCCGTAGGGGCTGGCATTCAGAGGACCAAAAAAAGAACGAATCCAATCTTTTAATCATCAATCAAGACAATCAATAGAGTTAGAGTTAGAGAGAAGTTTTAGGGTTTGACGTTTGCGACAGTTGACGTTGAGTTGTAAAGCTTTGGAGTTTATTTTAATGCAAGTTTCTTCTTTTCAATCAATGATGAGTTCCATGATGAGAAGCGAGTAGTTCCCCAAATCTCTTAGGGTCGGGATTAGCCCGACATTAGCCATGCGCGCCTAAGGTAAGTATTAGATGTTGATATCATTGTGTCTATCTCTCCTCCTACGATTCTATGTTTAGTCCTAATCGAAAGAAAAGGGATTCATGCTAACAACTTGAGTTATAAACATAAAATTGGTAGAGACAATTAGGTTTATTTGCAAGAGTAATCCTAAGAATTGGTGTACGGCGAAAGCTTGTCCCTCGGGGGAAATAGCGCAATTGTCCGTCTTATTTATCTTATCGCATGCATTGGTTAACGTTGTGGTAAACCCGAATCCTAGGAGTTGTTTCTTTTTTATAGTTTAATTCACATAAACCACTGTTATTTCTGTTAATCCCTTCTCATCCATTCTTAAATCTTCGGCCCTTCTTTGCTGACGAAGAACTAACACACTGCAGGAAGACATTGATATCGACCCCAGACGTCGATATCGACCACTGAGTTCGTCGACAGTTTTCTGAGTCGACGCCGATCATCACTGCGGAGGTTGCTGAACATCGATATCGACCCCAGACATCGATATCGACCCTTCTGTATCGATTGGTAGTCTTCTGAGCCAGTCGATTTCGTGACTGACATCGATATCGACCCTTGCCAACCGATATCGACCACTTGTTTTTGTCTCTACAGGTCTTCTATTGCAGAGAACATCGACAGCCGAGGTCGACATCGAGCTCCAAGGTCGAAATCGAGGCTTCTGGTCGACGCAGACTTGAGATTTCTAAAGCTACTAGGATCCCGCTGACATGCCTCCTCTTGGATCGATCCTGACTACCCTTCCATTACAACGGGAGGAAGTCTTGTAGTTATTTTCATAGGGTAGGAGTTGGTTTACGTTTATTACATCTTCATTATTTGTATTTACTCGTCATATCATCCTCCTGCTTAACAAACAAATTGGCGCCGTTGCCGGGGAGGCAATCAATCGCGCCCTAGTAGTCTATCTCACGTCTCTATCTAGATTGGCTTTGCAGGTGTATGCGACGCGTTGATCGCCCACCTGAATTTGAAGGAGTAGACGATCCTGAGCGTTATTTATATGTAAGGGCCCAAGCTCAAAGAATCATGGGGGACAACGCGAACCAGGCTGATTTTATTGAGCAACTAAGGAAGCAGGTTGAGGACCTATCGGAAATTCTTATCCCTGCCTCTAATTTTGAAATAAAACCTAACTTCCTAACTGAGATTAGAAGGCACCAATATGAAGGAAAACCTAACGAATGCCCTATGGCATATATTTCGACCTTCATAGACCTTTGTGATACTATTGCTGATGGACGAAGTCTTGAATATGTCCAACTAAAAGCCTTTCGATGGTCTCTTACAGGGAAAGCATTGCAGTGGTTGGAAAGCTTAGCCCCAAGATCGCTTCGCACCTGGAATGAAGTCAAGGACGCGTTCCTCAACAAGTTCTTTCCTCCTTCTAAGACGGCGTTGATCCGACAGAACATCACGGCTTTCAAACAAAAGCCTGGTGAGGCTCTGGCGACTGTTTGGGAAAGGTTTAAGGACCTACTACGATCATCTCGACGCATGGCCAACCACCATATGTAATTCAGGAGATCATATACAATGCTCTTGACGGTGCAACTAAGGAGAGGATCAACACCTACACCTCCTATGGCTACCTTGAACTCGCTCCACAAGAGGCTTAGGAGACCATAGAGAGGTTGGTGGAGTTCGACAATACATATGGGACTCATGAGGCTTCTGACACACCATCATCGTCGAGGCCTGCTCCATCTGTGCCCTTATATGAACCCTCCAATGTAATCGATCTGGATGTGAAGGAGCAAATCCATAGAGATCAACTTAGAAAGCTCCAAAAGCAAGTGAGGTTCCTTTCAGCGAAACATGATTGCATTGAATGCAGATCGCAGCGGCACACCACCATCGAGTGCCCCCATGCTGAACAAGTACATCTAGCGGAGACTCACCAAGCGGCGCGCTACATGAGGGGCCCCAATCACCAATATTGGGGAGACCAAAGGTTCCATCAACCACAAAGGAGCGAGGTTAACCCTAGGGACCCTCCGCCTTAAACTTGTGCTAGATGAGATAAGGAGGAATCAAGCTAAGAATGATCAATCCAACAATGCCATCCATTCTCAACTCAATCACCTTACCACAAGGATTGGGGAGATGGATATATGGAAAAGGAACGTAGAGACCCAACTGGGTCAACTGGCGGCACAAATCCCTAGACCGTCCGGAACACTCCCTGGGCAACCCACTACAAATCCTAAGGGACAATCCGGGACGGGCCATGTCGCAGCCATACAATTAAGGAGTGGCACCAAAGTACATAAGTCACGAACGGAAGCGGAGGAGAAAGCAGCAGAACCAGTCGATATCGACCTAGAGGTCGATATCGACCCCCAGGTCGACACCCAGGTCGATGTCGAGGCCACTGCAGAACCATCAGAGCCACAAAAGTGGTCGAAATCGACCATTCCAGTCGATATCGACCAGTGCCCAGTCGACATCGATGTTTAGCAGGCCCCTCCGACCATCGTTTTGGTCCCTCCACCAAAGAAGATGTTGCCCTTTCCATACAAAGCATTGGAGGATCCCACCAAAGGTAAGTTTGGGCGCTTTGTAAAAATACTTCAAGGACTTAACGTTACTATGCCTCTTATAGAAGCCCTAAGCGAGATGCCTGCCTATGTGCGATTCTTGAAAGACATCCTGAGCAAGAAGAGATCCATGGCAGATATCGCATAGGAGTGCTCAAAGATGGACTTCCCTGAGAAGAAGAGTGATCCAGGGAAGTTTACAATCACCGTGGGACTTGGCCAACATCGTTATAAAGCCCTATGTGACCTAGGGGCAAGTGTAAGTCTCATGCCTCTCTCTATTTGGCAAAAGGTGAACATTGGTGCCCTTGAACCTGTGGACATGAAACTTTATATGGCTGACAACTCATTCGTCAAGCCCACAGGTATAGTTGATGACGTTCCTGTAAAGGTAGGTAAGTTCTTTGTGCCTACTGATTTCATTGTATTGGAAATGCCTGAAGATCCTATAGTGCCTATTATCCTTGGTAGGCCTTTCTTAGCTACTGCTGATGCCAATATCAATGTACGTCGAGGATTACTAAACTTTACTATAGGGAACGAAGTGATAGAATTCTTTTTCAACCCAACCATGAGCGAAACAAAGCACCTGGAGCAAGTAGTCCTTTCGCCGGCTAAGGAGAAGCTTAGAAAATTTTTATTGGCGAGGACAAAAACAACAAACAGGGTAGACGTCGACTGGAACCAGTCGATATCGACTAAAAACATCGAAATCGACCCCCCTTGGTCGAAATCGAGTATGCCAGATTGTTGCCAGGAGCTTCAGTATGGGGTCACAGAGGTCGATACCGACCCCCACATATCGATGTCGACCAAAGAACTCGAAATCGACCGACCTTGGTCGAAATCGACCACCCCTCAGCCCGAAGATTTCTGTTTCGGGCCCAAACAGGTAAGCCCAGGTATGACTCCTAACCCTCCTCTGTCCCTTATTGAAAAATCAATTAAAACCATTATTGATAATTCTACTAAAGAGAGGGTCAAAGCTCCATGGTTTGCCTATATTGCTAAAGTTAGGTCAAGAAAGAGAAGGAAAGCACCCAAAGAAGAACCTAACATCAAAGAAGCCTTGGTCACCGAACTTTGATACTACCAAAAGGACTTAGATGATCCAGGAGAAGGCTCAAGCTCGAAGGGTCCCTACAAAAAAGGGTTATGAAGAATTGACGGAGAAGTCGGCCTAGCGACTCAAAACTCTAGAGCATGTACAAAAAACCTTTAAATTTTTTCGCATAGATGGTTTTTAGGATTTAACTTTTGGCTTTTTGAAGCTTTTAAAACTGAGATAATTTGTTGCTTTATCTATATTTCTAACAAAGATTTCAGGTTATCAAGCAAAAGGAACGACGAAGAAGAAAAGAAGCTTCTGCAGAGGCAGTCGAAATTGACCAGGCCAGTCGAAATCGACCCCCCCAGGGTCAAGCCACCTCCTGGAGTAGACATCGAGGACTCAGGAGCGAAAAAGCAGAGGTCGATATCGACCCTAATACTCGATATTGACCCCAATCTGGGAGCCCTTGTCTTCACTTTCTTCCTCGACTTCGACAGATGTAGTCGACATCGACCACTGACCTAGATATCGACTTCTGGCATCGACCAAATCTGAAATCGACCTGAATCCGCAGGTTGCACTGTGAGTTTATCTCTACCCTTGTTCTTCTTTTTAATACAGTGAGGACACTGTATATTTTAAGTATGGGGTGGGGGAAAAACATGTCTTATGGTCATAACATGGTTTTCTTTTTCGCATTGCATTCATGTTTAAATTTTTGTTCTTAGTTTTACTTTTATAAAATGTCCAAAAAATCCAAAAAAAAAATATAAAAATGTCAAAAATACAAAAAAAATGCATGTTTATTTTTAAGTTTGTTTTTAAACCCTACTTAGATGTCCTATGATGAAAACTCAATAGCTGACTTGATCATGTAAATCCTATGGCATATTTGGATGGTTTAGCCTAAGTCCTTAAAATTTTTATGTAGATTGTGAACTTGTGATGAAATTGAGCACATATGATCCTAGGCTAAAAAGCAAAATCCAACAAAAATTGTCCTTGTGAGAATTTTGGCCTATAGGGAGAACATAAAAAATCCCTCCGCTTTCTTGAGTGAATTTACTCTTCCTATGCATCTCTAAATGTTGTGATAGTTATTCAAAGCCAATATATAAATATGTCTATGTTTGCGAGAATTAAATGATGGAGGCATCTTTTAAGCCATTTTTTTCCTCTCTTTACCTACCCTGCATTATCTCTGCTTGAAGCCGGAAAATTAACCTGAGCCTGAAATTGCAAACTCCACAAAATTATCCCTAGCCGAATTGAGCCTGACCCCCATTTGGGAATTGAGACTTAGATTGGCTGGACTAATGCCTTGTGGAAAGAAAAGAGCACAATCTCCAGTTTTGAGCAAGGAAATTATGGGTTGGTGCATATTTACATTTCGTCATATTTTGTAAAAGGATTTTTGGCTCAACATATAAATGCACATATTTTTTAATATTTATTTATTATTTTCATCAAAAAAAAAGAGAAGAAAAAGAAAAATAGAGATGTATATATATAGTGCATGAGCCAAAATCCTTAAGTCTTTTATTCATACAAGTGTGATATTTTTAAGAGGCATATTAAAGTTTGAAAGAAGGGTTGATAGAATGGTTTACATCTTTTAGTGCATCTTTAGAGCATATTATATAAAGATTAGTTGGGAAAGAGCATTATAGGAGATTAAGCTTGGAAAGTGCAACATTGAAGAGTTATGGTTTGGATGTAGCAAGTGTTGAGATTTAGGAGTCTTGATTCCCGAATCATAAAAGCACCACATAGCCAAATAATTCCATACCTTTTATTTCATACCAAGCCCCATTACAACCCCGCCGAATGGAGTCTTCTTTGAAGTCTTCCATTGAGCGAACGTCCTCTTGATAGTTCTTATTGCATTTTCATAATTGGTTGCGAAGTGGATTTTTATAAATTACAATGTTTATGAGATTGTATATGGAATTGAGTTGAGAGTTGATCTTCATAGCCTAAACACATGAGAGTTGAGGGCAAACACATTATCCCTATGAGGTTGGATCAAAAAAATTGCATATGCTTATGGATCGCCTAAATATATGCTATGACGTTAAATTCACTTGCTTTGCTTTACTACCGCTTATAATGTTGCTTTTGACAAGGGAGAAGACTTGAAGGGTGTGTTGTAGGTGTTGGTTATTGCTTGGTTATTGCTTGAGGACAAGCAAGTCTAAGTATGGGGTGTTTTGATGTACATATTTGTATCTCTTTTTATTGCATCATTTGACTTCTTATTTCATTCGTTTTCCAAAGAAAAGGTTCAAAAGAATATAAACTTGTGTAAGAATGGGGTAAAATGAAAGAAATCGGGTCTGCACAAGTTTTGAGCTAACCATGCAGGAATTCGAGCGAAATCGGAGTCAAAACGAAGAAGCCAAGTGAAGCTGGACCCTCAAATTGACCATCGTCATAGACATCGAGTGGAGCTGGACAAGTCGAGCAGGAACAGAGACCTCGATATCGACCTCTGGTGTCGATATCGACCCTTTATCTCGACAGAAGATGGACTCGATTTCGAGATGCGGATTGGGAACTTTATCTTCAAGGAGGCACGGGTTATCTTACACTTTCAAGATAGATGGCAGCTGAAGACTTAGTTATCTTTTACCTTTATGTTTTATCAAAATAAAAGACCTATCCTAATTGTTCGGATAGAGTTCATAGTTTAGATAGGAGTTACAATCCTTGGATAGCGAGGATTAGTAGCCTATAAATAAAGCCCTAGGGGGCTGGCATTCAGAGGACCAAAAAAAGAACGAATCCAATCTTTTAATCATCAATCAAGACAATCAATAGAGTTAGAGTCAGAGAGAAGTTTTAGGGTTTGACGTTTGCGACAGTTGACGTTGAGTTGTAAAGCTTCGGAGTTTATTTTAATGCAAGTTTCTTCTTTTTAATCAATGATGAGTTCCATGATGAGAAGCGAGTAGTTCCCCAAAGCTCTTAGTGTCGGGATGAGACCGACGTTAGCCATTCGCGCCTGAGGTAAGTATTAGATGTTGATGTCGTTGTGTCTATCTCTCCTCCTACGATTCTATGTTTAGTCCTAATCAAAAGAAAATGGATTCATGCTAACAACTTGAGTTATAAACATAAAATTGGTAGAGACAATTAGGTTTTTTTGCAAGAGTAATCCTAAGAGTTGGTGTACGGCGAAAGCTTGTCCCTCGTGGGAAATAGCGCAATTGTCCGTCTTATTTATCTTATCGCATGCATTGGTTAATGTTGTGGTAAACCCTAATCCTAGGAGTTGTTTCTTTTACATAGTTTAATTCACATAAACCACTGTTATTTCTGTTCATCCCTTCTCATCCATTCTTAAATCATCGGCCCTTCTTTGCCGACGAAGAACTAACCCACTGCAGGAAGACATCGATATCGACCCCAGACATCGATATCGACCACTGAGTTCATCGACAGTTTTCTGAGTCGACGACAATCATCACTGCAGAGGTTGCTGAACATCGATATCAACCCCAGACATCGATATCGACCCTTCTGTATCGACTGGCAGTCTTCTGAGCCAGTCGATTTCGTGACTGACATCGATATCGACCCCTCCCAGTCGATATCAACCACTTATTTTTGTCTCTACAGGTCTTCTGTTGCAGAGAACATCGACAGCCGAGGTCGACATCGAGCTCCAAGGTCAAAATCGAGGCTTCTGGTCGACGCAGACTTGAGATTTCCAAAGCTACTAGGATCCCGCTGACACGCCTCCTCGTGGATCGATCCTGACTACCCTTCCATTACAACGAGAGGAAGTCTTGTAATTATTTGCATAGGCTAGGAGTTGGTTTACGTTTATTACATCTTCATTATTTGTTATTACTCGTCATATCATCATTTTGCTTAACGACAGAGATGATTGAGAGGCTAGTCAACTTTGATAACACATATGGGACTGCTGCGGCCTATGACTCAAGGCCTACCCCATCTATGCTACTTTATGAGCCTCCAAAGGAGATTGATTCTGATGTGCGACAACAATTCCGCAACGATCAAACATGCCGCCTTCAAAAGCAAGTAAGGTTCCTGAGCAACAATCAACTTTGTCAGGAATGTGGCTCAACAAGGCATAACACTAGTGCCTGCCCACATCTTGAGCAGTATCGGTGGAACAACATGAGGAAGCCAAATGGACGAGAGGCCCCTATGGAGGGGGCAATCAATAGTATTGGGGAGATCAAAGGTTCTATCCACAAAGGGATCCCCCACCGTATAGAGCACCTGGGCACCCTGTGCGTGAAACAAAGAAGGATGACCTACAGATCATTCTTGATGAGATGCGGAGGAACCATGCTGAGTTCAAACAAGCCAATAACTCCGTCCATACTCAGCTGTAGGGAATCAACTCTAGGCTTGGGGAGATAGACGTTTGGAAGCGCAACATGGAGACCCAAATGGGTCAATTGGCTGAGGGAATACCCAAACCGTCAGGAGCGTTGCCTGGATCAACTGTGCCCAACCAAAAGGGTAAAACTACTGGACACATAACGACCATGAACTTAAAGGGTGGGCGTCAATTACAAACGCCCGAGCAAAAAGTGGAGGAGAAGGCCCTATAACAGACGTCGATATCGACCCCCCTGTCGATATCGACCTAGGTGACGTCGATGTCGAGGCCCCTGAACTCGATGTCGACACTGCTGCTGAGTCACCATAGAAATCGACTCCTCCAATCGATATCGACCCCCATCCAGTCGATGTCGACCTAACTCCAGCCACAGGGAAGAAGAAGGTGTTGCCATTCTCATCAAAGAAGGTGATTAAGGACCTGGCGGAAAAGAAGTTCCAGCTGTTCATGAAGATGCTTCAAGGACATAATGTCTCAATACCATTCACCGATGCACTTCATGAGATGCCATCATATGTAAGTTTCCTTAAGGACATATTGGGTAAGAAGCGATCAATTGCTGAGATCACAGAGGAGTGCAACCGATTGGAGCTACCACAAAAGCGGGCAGACCCAGGTAAGTTTTCTATCGCTATAGGCTTAACTCGATATCGCTTTAATGCTTTAGTTGATTTGGGCGCTAGCGTTAGCATGATTCCACTAACCATATGGCACAAGGTAAAGATAGGTCCTCTGGAACCCCTAGATGCAAAGTTATACATGGCGAACAATACGGTAGTGATTCCAAAAGGGATGGTAGATGATGTGCTAGTGCAAGTAGGTAAATTGTTTGTCCCTGCTGATTTCTTAGTTGTTGATATGGCAGAGGACCCTGCTCGTCCAATTATTTTAGGTCAGCCATTCCTAGCAACCGTCGATGCCAATATAAGCGTGAAGAAAGGATTGCTCTCATTCATCATCAGTGACGAAGTGATAGAGTACGCCTTTAACAAGACAGTGAGGAACAATGAAGGGCCAATGGAGATAAAGGCCAACAACGACATCTACATCACATGCGGGGAAGCAAAGGTAAGGTGTATGACACTAGAAGAGCTTGAAAAGAGGGCCATAGAAGCCCAAGTGGAGGAGGTCGTGGCAATCTTGAACGAAGGAGCTAGAAAGAACATTGAAATCGACCCAGGTAAGTCGATATCGACTAACAAAGTTCAAGATTATGTGCCAGGTTATAAGTATGGGGTCGACGGAGGAGAAGGAACCTTGAAATCGAGCATAAAGGTCGATATCGACCATAAGCAAATGCCGAAATCGACTGCCAAAGAAGCTGAGAAAGAAAGAGCAGAGCCCTTGATATCAATGTCTGAAGGTCGAAATCAACCTGATCATGTCTAGCAGAACAACTCCAAATCGACTGAACCTCTAGGAGCACAACAGAGCTCGATATCGACTACTGATGATTGATGTTGACCTGAGCCACAGAAAGAAGTGAAGGTAAGTCAAGGTACGGATTCCTCCTTTTCCATCTCTATTAAAGATTTATCATTATTTGGAAGAGGTGTGCCTTGGCATGTGTGCTTGTGTAGGGTATCCGATGATGATCCGGGCCATTATGAAGTAGGAGATAAGCTTTATGTCACCAAATCAAAAGATCATTGGTTCCCTAATAGATTCAAAGACAAGAGGATGGGACCATGGTGAATCAAATCCATCCAGGTAGAATGCAGTTGAGAGACAAGAAATGAGTCTTATTTGAGGCCCAAGCCACATGGGCTCTGCAGATGCCGCCTTGAGCGTAAAGGAAGAAGTCGGCCTAGTGACCTTAAAGTCTGGAGCTTGTAACAAAGACAATTAATTTTTGGTTTTGGACAGTTTTTACTTTGCTGTGAGACTTTACCTTAGACATTATTGTTTTGTTTTTGGTTTTGTTATTATTTTCTAACAAGTTGCAGGTAAGAAGGAGAAAAAAAAAGACATCGAAATCGAGTATGAAGCTCGATATCCACATTAAGGTCGATTCCGAGGGGCTTGCATGTGGTCGAGGCCGGATCACCCTGAAGCTTGAACCAAAAAATCGATGAAAGAAGTCGATTTCGATGTTAAAGGTCGATATCGACCATCACTGCTGACTTCTTCGACTCCTGAAATTTGTGACGTTTTAGTAAGTTTCTATCTTTAACCCTAGTTCTAATATAGTGAGGACACTGTAATCTTTAAGTATGGGGTGGAGGAAAGACTTACTTGCATATTTTAGCATATTTCAAAATTTTTCATAGTTGCTGCATAGTTTTTACATGTTTATGGATATTAATACTTAGATAATTTACTTACTTTTATCTTTAAGCATCTTTATTTTTATGCATTGCATACTTAGTTTTTTATTTCGAAGAAAAGAAAAAAAAATGACACCCATAAAAAATTGTGAAAATAAAGAAAAGAGTCATGGAAACATAATAAGGAACTCTACGATGCAAAAGTAGATTCATTAGAGATATAACATGAAATTGCCTAGTTAAGGGAAGTCACAATGAAGTGCAATTCGTTAGAGAAAACCATGAAAGTGAGGTAAAACTTGAAGTTGCTTTTGACATATGCATGATAAGATGATGGAGGACTTTAAGAAATTTCCATACAAGTGCTTACAAAATTTCATACCCTAGCCTTACCTATGGATATTTGCAAAAGTCACAAGCCATATATGAGCCTTACTATATCATTATTATTATTGGCCATTTTATACCTTATACCCTATCTAGGGACAAGTTTGAGAATGGATGTCATCTTTGGAGTTGTTATATGGAGTTTGTGCATTATTATGAAGTTGTTGGCAGGAATGAAAGGAATTTTGAATTATGGAAAATTTAATGAGTGAAAAAAAATCCAATCACCTCAAGAGATAAAGGTAGGTTGACCCTGCTCGTTGAGATGTTAGTTCGACGAGATGGGACACAAGGTGAGGAGTCCGAAGTACTAAGTACCCGGGGCCATTCATGACACTCATGTTTGCGACTCGCGAGAAGGCAATGCTAAGGTTAGAGAGGTAAAAGCATAATAAAGAAAAAAAAGGCATTGAGCGATGAGTGAAAGGTGAGAAATATGATGAAGAAGGAATGTGGAATGTTTTGGAAAGAAAGTTTTATTTCCCCGGATTTAACACCACATGGCCAAATATTAGCCCACCTTTAGCCTTTTACCAATCTACTTCTCTATAGCTTGCAAAAGTCCTCTTGATTATTACTGCTATGTTACGAAATTGTTTTATGCATATAAACCTCCGTTTGTGAGTATGATGTTGCTTTTATGCACAGGCATGAAGTTGGTTGACATTAGTACCTTATCGAGGTTGACAATTGATTGTAGGGACATATAACAATAAATCTATGATGTTGAGGGTTTACTTTCTTCCCCTGAAAGACCATTAAAAGTATTGCTTGGGGACAAGCAAGCTTAAGTATGGGGTGTTTGATGTGCGCGCAAATTGCCATATTTTCTATGCACATTTATGTCCATTTTATTATCATTTACATACATATTAGTGGGGAATCATAAGATTAGTGTAGTTTATGCATTATTGATAAATATAGAGGTTTGCATGAGTTTTTATGTGATTTCGTAGAAATCGAGACGAAAATGGACAGATTTGGACAAGAGAAGAAGATCGGAAAAATAAATCGAAGTCTACTGAAGAGGTGGAAATCGATGATTAACCTCGACATCGAGTGAAACAGATCAACCAGGAATCGAGCAGAGGAAGAACAGAGCATGTCGACACAGAGAAGGTCGATATCGATGTCCAAAGGTTGATATCGAGTGGCCTGAATCGAGGATATTGATAGAAGTCAAGTGCCAATCCGAGGAGAAGAAGGACTGCTCGAGATAGAGATATAGAGAGGTCGATATCGATGTTGCTGCAAAAGAAGTCCGACTCAGTTTTTGATAGAATTCTATCCGAAGCATTCAAGATAATCCTAAAGTCGAGATCTTCTATCATTAAGCACCAGACTTCATCTTTTATGAGTTTTACCATGGAGTTTTTAGTTTTTACCTTTATTAAGTTTTATCTTAGAGAATAAAGATAGGTTTTTGAGTCCTTGGATAGCAAGATTCGATATTTATATCTAGAGGCCATTAGGGCTGAGTTTAATCATTCAAGGACAGCAAGAGTTTTAGTTTATCGCAGAGAATTTGTAGAGAGAGAGAGGTCGAGTGGAGTTGGGTAAGCGAGAGCAGAGTGGCTTTGTTCGGTTGTAATTTATTTCTTTTGTAATACAAAGTAGTTTTCTTTTCCATGACGATGATGAATTCAACAATGAAGCGTGAGTAGTCAACCCACTTCTAGGATCGGGGTGAGGCCGAAGATAACAATGTAGGGAAATTGCATCAAATGTATGATTTTTATGCGATTTCGTCTTCTATCCTATGCATGATCCTTTGAGAATGTTAGGGAGATTCATTATTTGCATTATTGAAGCGAAAGCCAATCATATTGTGAACTTGGATTACTCATGAATTGGATAGTAACTCTTAGGTCTTATGCGAGAGCCTCTAATCACCTAAAAGTTGGTAACGAAAGTTATTTGACGGAAAGACATTAAATTTCATAACTTTAGCATCATACTTGGATTGTTATCGTTATGGCGTTAATCCCCGACTTTGGAAGCTTCTAGTTAATTGAATTAATACAAAAAGTTTGAGTTTTTATTTCAGTACATCTTTCCATAACCATTCTACATTCTTCGGACTACTTTTCCGACAAATAGGTTACGAATACAATTTCTATAACAGGCATCGAAATCGAGTGGCAAGGTCGATATCGAGCACTAACATCGATATGAAGGTTCATCTTGACGTCAACTGCTTTGCTTTTGTCTTATGCATGAAACTCACTGGAAATCGACCAGAACTGAGGTCGATGTCTACCAGACACCTCGATATCGAGTGTCTCCTAGAGTCGAAAGCTTGATCGTGGTTGCAACTAAGGAAGCGTTGACATACCTCCTCGTGGATTTGATCCTGAATTACCCTACTGCTGCATCGGGAGGTATACTTGTATTTATTTTCTTGCAAAGGGAGTTGGCTTAGTTGTGATAGTTATTTCAATATTTTTTAAGCGAATCTCACCTCCCCTAAACGAACATTGGGAGAAGCAAGAGAATGAGAAAAAAGGAGCCAAATACTCAGAAAAGGTTGACAAAGAAGATAGATTGTTCATGGCCCTACCATTTGTAGCAGAGAGAGCAAGTGAGTTATTGTAATTGTACAGTGGTTTCTCTAGCCACATGTACGTCTAGCTCAAGGAGCATATTTAGAGAATTGGATGAGTCTAAGAAAGGGAGTGTTAGACTTGGAGATAACAAAGTGCTGCAAGTGGAAGGGAGAGGCACTGTGGCGATCAGATGTGCAAGGTGATGTGAGAGTTCTTGGTGATGTGCATTGGGTTCCAGGGTTAGCTCACAACCTACTCAGTGTTGGTTAGCTTCAAGGGATAGAATATTCTCTTCTATTCGATGATCATTCATGTGTACTAAGAGAGAAGAAAACTGGTTGTGTTTTTGTGAATGCGCCTATGACTAATAATAGGATGTTCCCACTCAATTTGGAAGTAAATGTGGGAAAGGCAATGGCAGAAAAGAATGATGATGAAACCATGTTGTGGCATCTAAGATATGGACATCTTAATGCTCAAAGCTTGGGGTTACTAAGCATGAGGGACATGGTCAGTGGTGTGCCTAAGATAGGTGAATTAGAGCTGTTTGAGGGATGTGTGTATAGTAAGCAAGTGAGAGGTTCATTTTCAAATGGTGAACCATGGAGAGCAAGTGAATGTTTGGAGTTGTTGCATACTAACCTGTGTGGTCCTATGCAAACCAAGTCACTAGGGGGCAGTGAATATTTCTTCCTCATCACAAATGACTACAACAGGATGAGCTGGGTTTATTTTTGAGGCTCAAATCTGAGGCATTTGAGAGCTTCAAGAAGTTTAAAGTACTTGTAGAGAAACAATCAGGGAAGGTGATCAAGGCACTAAGGACTGACAGAGAAGGAGAGTTCATGTCCTATGATTTTACTTCATTTTGTGAGGAAAATGGAATTAGAAGAGAGGTGGCAACACCTTACACACCTGAGAAAAATGGTGTGGCATAGTGGAAGAACAAGACTGTCATAGAAATGGCTAGGAGTATGTTAAAACCCAGGAAAGTGCCAAATCAGTTCTGGTGTGAGGCTGTGGCTACAACAGTATATGTGTTGAACATTTCTCCAACTAAAGCAGTGATGGATAGAACTCCATTTGAAGTTTGGAGAGGAAAAAAACCATATGTTGGTCATCTAAGAGTTTTTGGTTGTGTTGCTTATGCTCTAGTGAATTTGAGATCAAAGCTAAAGGATAAGGTAGAGAAGTGTGTATTAATAGGCTATGCAGCTCAGTCTAAGACATATAAACTCTATAATCCAGTGAGTAAGAAAACCATTGTGAGTAGGAATGTAGTTTTCAATGAAGGAGATGAGTGGGTTTGGGAGAAAAATAATGGTGAGTCTATGACAAAAGATGTCATACTTGTCATCCCTATTATCAGCTCAAAAGACGATGATGATGGTGCTAATGATGATCATGATGAAAGTGCTGATACAACACCCGTTCCTCAATACAGCTCATGCTCCTCTAGCATTCATAGCTCCTCATCATCAAGATCATCCAGTGAGTCCCCACCCATAAAGTTGAGATCACTGGCTGACATATATGAGAGTTGTGAAATGGCATTAATTGCATCAGATCCTAAATATTTTGAAGATGCTGAGAATGAAAGCAACTGGCAAAGAGCTATGAAAGAGGAGATAAAGTCTATTCAGAAGAGTGAGACATGGAAGTTAGTTGATTTGCCTTAGGATAAAAATGTCATTGGTTTTGAAATGGGTCTTCAGGACCAAGTTTAACACAGATGGGAGTGTTCAAAAGCACAAAGCCAGGTTGGTGAAAAAGGGCTATACACAACATGAGGGTATAGATTTTGAGGAAACTTTCTCTCCTGTGGCAAGGATGGAAACAGTGCAAGTTGTGTTGGCTTTAGCAGCTCAATGAAGATTGCATGTTTTCCAATTAGATGTGATATCAACTTTTCTGAATGGGGAGCTGCAAGAAGAGGTGTATGTTGAGTAGCCTCGAGGTTTTGTGAAAAAGGGTGAAGAACACAAAGTGTATAGGCCGAACAAGGCTTTGTATGGCTTGAAGAAGGCTCCAAGGGCCTAGTATAGCAAGATTGATTCAATCTTTTTAAAGAATGGATTTGAGTGAAAATGAACCAACACTCTATGTGAAGAAGAAGAAAAGTGGTGAATTCATTGTGGTGTGCTTGTATGTGGATGACATAATATATTTCAGCTCTTCATCAGAGATGCTCAGGGAGTTCAAATATGCTATGATGAGCAAGTTTGAGATGACAGACTTGCATTTGTTGCAATTCTTTCTCGGGTTAGAAGTAAAGCAAAGCAAGTAGGGCATATTTTTGTGTCAAGAGAAATATGCCAGGGACATGTTAAAGAAGTTTGAGATGGAGAATTGTGATGCTTCTCAAACACCTATGAACACGAATGAAAAGCTAAGAAGAGAAGATGGCACTCCAAAAGCTTATGAAAAATTATATAGAAGTTTGGTTGGTGGTTTAAACTACCTCACACACACTAGGCCTGATATTGCCTATAGTGTGAGTGTTGTTTCAAGGTATTTGCATAGTCCTACAAAGCAACATCTTAGTGCAGCCAAGAGGATATTGAGATACATTGCAAGGACTGTAAAGTATGGAGTTTGGTATGAACATGTTGAGGATTTCAAGCTCAAAGGCTACACAAATAGTGATTGGGCAGGCTGCCTAGATGATAGAAGGAGCACATCTGGGTCTGTGTTTGGGCTTGGATCAAGAGCAATCACATAGAGTGCAAGAAAGCAAGACATTATGGCTATGTCTTCTTTAGAAGAAGAATATGTAGCAACATGCTTAGTTGCTAAACAAGCATTGTGGTTGAAGAAGCTGCTGTTTGACTTAGGATGTGATCATAGAGATGCAATTGAGCTATGGTGTGATAATAAATCAGCAATCGCAATGACAAAAAATCCATCTTTTCATGCCAGAACGAAGCACATAGATGTCCAACATCGTTTCATTCGATGGTTAGTAGCAGAGGAGAAAGTTACATTGAAGTTTTGTGAAACCAACAGCCAGGATGCTAATCTATGTACCAAGGCTCTCAACTGTGCAAAGCACTTCTATTTCATAGAGAAGATATGCATGAAGGATTTCAAATTAAGGGGTGGTGTTGGAATATAATTTGAATATCCTAAGTCAAGTGTAAGCTAGGTTAGTTAGCTAGCTTGTAAGAAAAGTTAGGCTCGTTATATGTATGACAACAGTTAGTTTTTGAGTTAGTTATGTTGCAGTTTTAGGAGTCATGTTAGTGGGCAATGTAGTGGGTAGTTTTAAATTTTAGTTATTGAAGTTTAAGGGTGTAATGTTGCACAGTTTGTCAATCAATTGGAGGAGTGGTGTTTTACAGTTTTTTTAGGCTTGAGTTTTGTTATGTCAAAACAGAGGAACAAGCTTGGTTTTTGTGATGATTTTTGGTTGATCTTTTTCGTGTAAGTTTGAGTTGATTTATCCATTTGACAATACATGTTTGGGGTGCCATGTAGCTATCTGCCCTCCTCACGATTCTCATCAAAACTGTCACGTTAGTAGGATACACAACTTTTCACTATCAAACAAAGAGCATGATTCAATCACTTTAGTCAAGCAAAAAGCAAGAAAGCGGAATGAGAAATTTTCGATGCTAACTGGTTGTGTGTGTACCTTAGCAATGAAGCGCCCTATGTGGAGCCATATGATGCCTTCTTTGATGCAATCAACAAGCCCATCGGTTGAGGTACATACATGAATCTTAGATGTGAGGAAAACCAAAAGGATAAATTCTATGATGTGTAAAAAATAATAGTTTATAGAGATTTGAATCCATCTAGCATAGCGTGCAGTTGGGTGAATCCATATGGTTTAAAATGTCTTGGGATCAACATAAAATCAACACTAGCATTGATCTTGTGATCCATGACACCACTCTTTTAGCCTGGCTTAGAGCTCTTTAATTTGTCTCTTAAACTGTCTCTCAAACTGCTTTTTGCTATTCCTCTTAAATGGATGCAGGGCTTGGAACTATTGGAAGCAATAATTTAAAGAGATTATGGGGGGGGGGGAGAAAGAAAAATAAATGGAAAACATTCATTTAAAAAGGAAACACATAAACCATTGGTACCTTTGCATTCTTGTGGATTTCCCTAGGTTTGTACATTGATTTCAAGAAGCAAGGAAGATCAGTAGTGTGCGAATCCTTCGCAATAAATAAAATCCTATCGTAATCATTTCGGATAATATTATTCAAGTGTTATATGTGATAAAATCTATACATATGTAGTATATACATCTCGAAATATATGTTGTGATTAGTAAAGAGAAGCTATAATTTGTTTGCATTAGGAACACAGTCACAAACCATATGGTTCTGTGATGAATTTAAGGCTGAGCTTAAGAAGCCTAAGTTAATGCTACTTGACTTCATAGACCACATGAGATAAATTAATGGGCTTTTTGCAAAACTACATCACTTTTTCAAAAAGTTTTCAAGAAAATGTCCAAGTTTTGGGAGATTTGCAAAAGTGGATTAGGAGTCTACCTTTGCAAAAAAAAGGGGGGGGGGGTCTTGGGTCTCTAGCAGGTTGAAGCTGAGGAGGGATGGGTGAGGAGGGAAGGGATTTGGTGAGGTTTGGGTTTTGGCGTCAAAATAAGGTGAGGGGATGGTGATGTGATGGTTTGATTCCATACATATACCAATTGCATGGTATAAAAGGGAAGGAGATGAGAAATCGTTCATTTTTTCCCTTCTCTCACATCTTCTGCAATAGAAAGAGATGGAGAAAGAGACGGAGAATGTTCCACTATGGAAGACAAGCTCTCGACTTGGAGTTCTAGTTGCAGAACACTTGTCACCTTCATTCGGTGCCCCTATCAGTGATCAGAGTCCCCGTGTCACCTTGATATCCAAGAAACCTTTGTTCTCATATGCAATGAGTAAGTGTATTTGACAAAGTACTCCTCATCTATGGCAAAAAGTAGATACCCAAGAACAATTTTTCTCATCCATTGTTTCATTTCTAGGTGGAAATGCCTTGGTATGTGTCACCCTCATCTTCGAAGGTTCTTGGGTGTTTGAGGGAGGTGGATGGGTGTTTGCTACTTATATTCTTCCTCCCCCTGCATAATCTAAGACAAAAGAGATGGAAAAGATGGTCACCATGGAAGACAAGCACTCAGTTTGAAGTTCCAATTGTAGAGCGCACTTGTCACCTTTGATCTGTGTCCCTATCAGTGATCATAATCTCCCGTGTCACTTCGCTTTCCCAAAAACCTTTTTTCTCAGATGCAATGGGTAAGTGTATTTTCCATAGTACTTCTCATCTATGGCAAAAAGTAAAACCCCAGGAACCTTTCTTCTCGTCCATCATGTCATTTTCAGGTGGAAAAGGCTTGGTCATCACTCTCACTTTTGATGGTTTTTGGGTGTTCGAGGGAGGCGGATGGGGTGTTTGCGGGTCAAAACGCGCACAAGAATGTAGTGATACAAGAGAGCATCAACTTTGCATCTCTAAAAAACCTGATATTATCAAGGTCGTTGATGGTGTTGTATGTGAAGAGGTGGAGTTATCTTACGTTTCATATTCTGTAAATCGTATATGACAACAATATGAATTGTGCATGTCACCTGTTTGTATGGCCGTGTCACCTGAAGGATTTACCGTGTCACTTACTTGATTTTGAAGTTTCACATTTCTGAATGTGTCTTCCAATTTGTTTAGGAAATCACCCATGTCACTTGTTTGTATGGCCTTGTCACTTGAAAGAATTACTGTGTCACAGTTCGGAGTTTCACATTCAATTTATTTTCAAAATGAACCATGTCACCTGTTTGTATGGTCGTGTCACTTGAAGGACTTCATGTGTTTGCATTTCCACCGAAAACATTTGAAAGCCAAGTACGTTTATAAACAAAGTTTTGAGTATAAAAGACTAACATTTACTAATCAACCAATGTCATAAAATTCTACAACTACTGACCAACGAAGATCATAAAGAGAACCCCCAAGTGCATAAGATGTTCATAAACGTCTAACATCTATTGACCAACCAATTCCATAAATACTAAAACTACTGACCAACGGAGATCATAACATCCTACAAGTTTTAAGTAACAAAGTTCACAAAATACAACCCCAATAAAGTTCAAAACAACCTAGTGCAAGGAAAAGTATGCCCTGCTCACCCCTGCCCACAAAAGCTCCATCGTTGTCGAAAACGGATACAAGTTGATGGCTCCCTTGATGAAATTCATATATATTTAATATGTATTTAGCAGGTTGATGGAAGACAAACTGGGTATATCCTTATTTATTCTTATTTGATATTAGATTTAAAGTCTTGTTTAAATCTAATTTATTCGATTAAGTTCTATATATAAATATACATATATTGTTGTTTTTTCTAAACTAACCTGTGCTAGTTTTAAAAGCACCGAGATTTCAGATCTTAGCAGTACTTAGCAGCATCGAGAATTCAACAAGCAAAACAGAATCAATTACAAGTATATCTTATCTGAAGATCAAATCAATATCTAAAAGTATTTGAAGTTAAAATGGCAATTCAAATTCAAAAAAGAGTTTCGAAAGCTGCGATATCTCAAGAACTATGATCAGCGACAGAAGAAGAAGAAAAGTTGGGCTATAAATTCATAGAGCGCAGTGGTCATCGATACACATCTCTCAAGCTCTCAAGTGCAAGAAAAGCTTTTACTTCTGCTCATCATCGTCACCTGCTGATCTTCTTTCTTTCTTGCTTTGTTTGTAATTGTTTTATGTTTTGTGAGACAAGAAAGATTTGAGCGTTATAGGATAAGTTAATCCCTGTTATACTAAGAGTATCATATACTCAAACGTATCACACTTAGGTGTGAACAAGGGGACTTTTATTTCTCTGTATCTTGGGATATCTAGGTAGAAGCGGGTAAGGCTTCCAGAGGTAGAAGACGGGAAGGTTTTTTAGGTTGTATTGATGTACATATTTAGTGTCTTTTTATTTGCATGTTTTTACTTCATATTTCATTCGATTCCTAAAGTAAGGTGGAAAAATAATGTAAATTTGTGTAGAATGAGCTAACGTGCAAGAAATAGAGTCTGCACAAGTTTTGGTCTAAATATGTAGGAATTGGAGTGGAATCGGAGTCAAAGCGAGAAATCGAAGTGGAGAAGACAAGAGGTCGATATCGACCATATATGTTGAGATCGACATGCCAGCTCGACGTGGACCCTGAGCATCGAGACATAACATAAAGAACCACTGAAGACCACTCAACACAACATCATGTCCAGTGGATGTGTCGCCATCGAGTGCACTCTAGAGCTCGAGTGAAGTGAAGTTTGTTGAGCCGAAACAGAGACCTCGATATCTACTCACCTAGTCGATTTCGAGTGGACGCCGACAGAATTTGTACGGGGTTTTCGAGATGCGGATTTGAAGTTTTATCCAGTTAGCCACGGTTTTATCTTCTTTTTAGATAGATTATGTCCCAGGAAACTTACCTTTTTACCCTAGGATATTTTATATTTACTTTAATAATGTTTCATCCTATCTATGATGGGATATAATTTTAGATAGAAGTTTTAGTAGGATTCGAACTACTCTTCTTGGCTAGCAAGGATTAGTAGGCAATAAATAAAGCCCTAGGGGGCTGGTTTTTATTCATTCAAGCAAGCAAGACACAAAGAATTAATCATTCAAAGAAATAGTTATAGGTTTTGAGCTTTAGGGTTTAGGCGCTTACGATAGTTGGCGTTGGGATTGTAACGATTCAAGTTTTGCATTAAATTGAAAGTTATTTCCTTTCAAGTTCAAGTATGTCTTCATTCAAAATGAGCGAGTAGTCGCCCTTTCTTCTAGGGTCGGGGTGAGCCTGATGTTAGCCATGGTGGTAAGGTTTGTATGTCGCTAAAAAAGGTATCTTTTATCTCGCTCTATGATCTGCGCTAAATTTTCCATGTTTTTCTCTTACATCTATTTCGATTTTTGTCCATATTTTATGGTTTTGTGTTGGTAAAGCATAGGATTTGTGTATTTTATGTTTATTTGACAATTATGGAGGTTTACACAAGTTCTTGTTTAATTTCGCAGAACTTGAGACATTTTCAGAGCAATTCGGAGAAGAAGAGAAAAGCTGAAAAATCACTCAATATCGACATGTGTACCAGAAATCGACTGGAGTACCAAAAATCGACAAAGAGCACCAGAAATTGAGTGAAATCTCACTAGAAATCGACCAAGAGCACCAGAAATCGAGTGAAGTCTCACGAGGAATCGACCAAGGCAGTCGATATCGAGTGCCACCACTCGATATTGAGTTAACACCCACTCGAAATTCACCCCAAGAGCTGAAATCGAGGGAAGATCATGAAGAGATGAGTCGATATCGACCCATATTGGTCGATATCGAGTGACATGCAGAAATCGACCCGACGCAGATTTTGAGTCATAATCCGAATGGAAGTTGCTTGCATGTGAAGTATAAGATATTTTATCAATTTTATTTACTTTCTATCCTAATGGGTTGAACAATTAATTACCCTAAGGATTTATCTATTTTACCAATTTAGATTTATTTCCTTTTATCTAGAATTATATCTTTATATAGATTCAGATAGATGATAGATAGATTGCTCTCTTAGAATAGCTAGGATTGAGCCCTATAAATAAAGCCCTAAGGGCTGGTTTTTCAATGATTCTAGCCAAGTCATCTTCGGACGCAAAGAAGAAGGGGAGAGAGAGAGAGAGAGAGAGAGAGAGAGGCCGAGTGGAGAGAGGAGGAGGAAAGAGACGATTGAATGGTTGTAAGTTTAAGTTTAAGTTTTAGTTTAAAGTTAGTTGCTTTTATTATGTCTTGTTTCTAAATTCCCTCTTCTAGAGTTGGGGTGATCCCAACATAGATTTGTGTGTTTGATTTATGAATTTATGAATTTGTATGTCTTTATCATCATCTACCTATGTGCTTAATCATTTGCGAGAATTGAGGAAATTCCTTATTCATGATATTGAAGCGAAAGTGATCTTATTATGAATTTGGATAGTAATTAGGATTTATTTGCGAAAGCCGACTTATCCTAATTAAGAAAAGGTAGTAACACTTAGGGTTTATGCGAAAGCCTCTATATTCCTATTTGTTAATAACGAAAGCTTCTACATGTTTATTGTTGCGGTGATCCCTAACCTTGGAAGTTTGCTCTTTTATTATTCTAGTTTTGTTATTTTAGAGTTTTTGCGCAGCCACTCGACATCAAACCACCGCTCCCCTCTCCATCCCTCGACATCGACCAACTCTTAGCCGACGTCGACAGCAACCTTACACCGTTTCCCGCTATTCCTGAACCCCGAAACGCTAAACTAGAACAACTGACTTCTCTCCTGAGGACTAACCCGACTCCCTTATACTATAGCAGGAGTCTTGACTATAAATTTATTTGGTCGTGAAACCCTCTCATCACTCTACCTTGCGCTTCATCTTTAAATGTGAATTTAAGGAGCTCATGTTGTGAAACTTGGGTAGTAATTAGGGTTTCTATTTGAAAGATTATAAACGCAATTATGACAAAGCTAGACGCAAATTACGTTAATTTATTGCAAGATATCTTTTCCTATTTGCCGGGTTTAGGTGAAAGCCTTCTCCTTTATGATAAAAGCATGCATCTTTATTGATTACTCGCCTTACTTTCATGGTTGTCATCGTGGTAATCCCTGGATTTGGAAGTTCTTTTCTTTCTTTGTTTACATCGTTATTGCCTGCCATTCGCTGAGTTATCGAAAAACCAAACAACCCACTGTTCATTGCTCCTTCTCCACTCTACTTTCTTCGGCCTTTCTTTGCCAACAAAAACTAACAATTCTGTAGTAACCATTCGATATCGACACATCTATTCTACGTCGACGTTTGTTATGTCGACAAACCTTGTTCCTGCTTGCTGAGATCGATATCGAGTAGATAACTCTAGGTCGAGTCCCTTGTGTGGACTGGCAGTTTTCTGAGCCAGGTCTACCTCGTTGCTGACATCGATATCGACACACCTGGTCGATATCGACTGCTTGTTTTTGTCTCTGCAGGTCTTTTGTTGCAGTAGATATTGAAAGCCCAGTTAGACGTCGAGTACCCTACTCGAGATCGATGCTTCTGGTCGACATTCAGAATGTGACTTTCAGGCTCTACTAGGATCTGGCTGACTCGCTTCCTCAAGGATCGAACCTGAGTTCCCTACTACCACAGTGGGGAGTCTTGAATATCTTTGAACATGATAAGGGTTGCATTGTTTTATATTTTATTATATATTTCGATTTGATACTCCGTACATCAAATTTTGGCGTCGTTGTCGGGGAAGCTATCAATCACGCCCTAGTAGTCTAATCTCACGCTCTTTTGAAGTTTTGCTTTATAGGTGTATGCGACGTGCTGATTGCACACCCGAATTCGAAGGTTTAGATGATCCCGAGAGTTATCTCCACCTTCACGCTAGAATTCAAAGAGCAATGGTGGACCAAGAGAGCCAGTCTCAGCAGATTGAGCGCCTAAAGAAGCAACTAGAGGATTTCACCACTAGAGAAGCGGCACAACGAGAGCGTGGTGATAGGGAGAAGCAAGCTAGAAGGCAATATGATTAGAGGTGGAAATGGGTCGGGTGATGGATGGGTGGACCCATTTTTTCATCCGACCCATCACAAAAAAATTTCACCCGACCCATTACCCACCCGTCTAATGTTTCACCCATCACCCGACCCGTCGGGTGAATCGGGTGGGTCGGGTGGTTAATCGGGTGAAAGAAATTTAAAGAAAATGAGTCACAAGACATACCCAAAAATCATTCATATTCGATAATTTTTTAAACCATGTCAACGTATGAATCCTACTAAATGAATAAAAGACTTATTCATACATTATATAACTATTTTTAACTTACAAACTTAGTATTAGAAGTTTAATATATCAAACTAAATGAGATGAATTTAACTCGGTTACTAGATTTAAAATAAATTAAAAAAGTATATAGAAAAACTAAGTCCTTAGAAATCAGACTTAGTTGTCATTTCTGTAATATCTTTGCATAAGGAGGATTATTTTTATAAATCTCATGACAAATTGGAAAAAATACGATTTGGGTCATCATGGATTAATACAGTAAATGCTAACAAAGTCGTTGGAAAGAGCCAAATTGTTTATACTCTATCGGTATATGCAATACAAATAAAAGAAATTTAAAAAGATATGGAGTTAAATAATGCAAGTTTATATATATTCTTTAGACCTTTTTGAACAGGAACACTTGAAAAATGGAGAAACTAGAGGTAGAAAATGAGAAATATATTAGTTATGTTAAATTATATTATTTATACACTAGCCTCTTTTTTATAATAATCGGGTGGGCTACTGGGTGGTTAAGCGGGTCGGGTAATGCGTCGGGTGATGGGTCGGGTAATGGGTGGAAACTATATCACCCATCACCCGACCCATCACCCGACCCATCACCCATTTCACCCAACCCATCACCCATCCATCACCCTGTTTTTTTTCAGGTTTTTATCCTAATAATCGGGTCGGGTAGGTCGGGTGAATCGGTCACCCATAGGTGATTTCCAGCCCTAAATATGATGCTCAAATCAACACAGTCCCACAGAACGGAAAGCAATACATGCACCCATCGTTTACAGTGCCGGAATCGACGATTCTTATCCCTACTTCTAATTTTGAAATTAAGCCTAGTTTCCTTACTGAGATTAGGAGACACCAATATGAAGGGAAACCTAACGAGTGTCATATGGCACATATAACTACCTTTTTAGATCTCTGCAATACTATTGCTGACAAACAGAGCCTTGAATATGTCAAACTAAAGGCTTTTCGTTGGTCCCTTGCAGGTAAAGCATTACAGTAGTTGAAAATCTTAGCCCCAAGATTGCTCTGCACCTGGAATGAAGTCGAGGACGTGTTCCTCAATAAGTTCTTCCCTCCATCCAAGACGACATTGATCCGGCAGAAGATCACGGCTTTCAAGCAAAAGCTTGGTGAAGCCCTGGCGACTGTTTGGGAAAGGTTCAAGGACCTACTACAATCATGCACGACGCATGGCCAACCACCGTACGTGATTCAGGAGATTATTTACAATGCTCTTGATGCTGCAACCAAGGAGAGGATCAACACCTAAACCTTCTATGGCTACCTTGGACACCATAGAGAGGTTGGTGGAGTTCGATAACACGTATGGAACTCTTGAGGCTTCCGACACATCATCATCGTCGAGGCCTACCCCATCTGTGCCACTCTATGAACCCTCCAAGGTGATCGATCCGGACGTGAAGGAGCAATTCCAAAAAGATCAACTTAGAAAGCTCCAAAAGCAAGTGAGGTTCCTTTCAGTGAACTAAGATTGCATCGAATGATGATCGCAGCGTCACACCACCACCAAGTGCCTTTATGCGGAACAAGTGCAACTAGGAGAGAATCATAAGGAAGTCAACTACATAAGGGGTCCTAATTGCCTATATTAGGGAGACCAAAGGTTCCAACAACCACAAAGGAACCCAGTTAACCCTAGGGATCCCCACTCTATACAGCTCCTAGGCACCCGGAGAGAGACCAACGGAGGGATGATCTTCATCTTCTCCTTGACGAAATGAGGCGGAATCATGCAGAGAGCAAAGGAGCACTACATCATCTTACCACAAGGTTTGGGGAGATGGATATATGAAAGAAGAACATAGAGACCCAACTAGGTCAATTGGAGGCACAAATCCCAAGACCGTTGACGTAGGGAGGAGGTCGAGTTTAAACACATATAAAGAATATAAGCAAACTGAATCCTAGTCCACGCAAATAAATTACAAGACTTCCTCCCGTTGTAGTGGAAGGGAATCAGGATCGATCCACGAGGAGGCGGGTCAGGGATGCCTGGATAGTCTATGCGAACTCTGCGCAAGTCGACCAGAAGCCTCGATATCGAGTTGGAAGGTCAATATCGACAGGGACAGTCGATTCCTAGTGGTGACGTCAATATGTGAAGAACCTGCGAAGAGGAGAAAACAACAGAAGAACTCGATATGGATTGGAATGGTCGAAATCGAGTGGATCAGTAGTTCCTGTCGACTCAAAAGACTGTCGATGTCGGGTTGCTTGATGCAGGGTGGTCGATATCAACTGATATGGTCGATATTGAGTGGCTCCTCAGACGATGTCGAATGCAGAAAAACAGTAAAATAAAGAAAATAAAGAAAGGCAACAGAATATTTTGGGGTTTTTCTTAATGAACTAAAGGGCTTCTAGGATAGGGATCCACCACGACGGTAACCATGCATGTATTATAACTCAATTCATATAAAAGATTAAGCTTTTCTCAAAATCAATTAGGAATATAGAGGCTTTCGCATAAAAACCTAATTGTTTATACCTTTTTCATAATTAAGGTTTATGCCAACTTTCGCAGGCAAAACCTAATTACTATCCAAATTCACATGTATAATTCACTTTCGCTTCATATAAGGTAAATAAGGAATGATCCTAAATTCGCATAAAGGATTGAGTGCGGGGTAGAAGAATAGATCGCATAATCAAATATAGAATAAGCGTACTTACATCGCTAGCATCGGGCTCCCCCCGACCCTAGAAGTAGGACGACTACTCGCTCTTTATCGACACAAACATCTTTGATTGAAAGAAGAAAACTTGCATTAAAATAAACGTTTGAATCTTTACAACTCAACACCGGCTCTCGCAAACGCAAAACCCTAAAACTTTTCTCTAACTCTATTGCTATTGTTTGTTGTGTGTTGGAATTGAATCGGATTGAATCAAAACCAGCCCCCTAGGGCTTTATTTATAGGCTACTAATCCTTATTAGCCAAGGAAAGTAGATCCTATCTTCTATCTAAACTTTATCCAAACAAGTAGGATAAATCTTTATTAAGGTAAATATCTAAAAATAACTAATAAAGATCTTAGGGTAGAAAGGAAATCACCCGTAAGACATAATCTTATCAAATTATGAAGACAAATTGTGGCCTTGATGATAGACTTGCAATCCGCATCTCGAAAAGCACGTGCAACCCATGTTGCATTTCAGTCGATATCGACTAGTCAGGCCGAAATCGACCTCTTTGTTTCTGCTCGACATGCTTGATTCAACTTGACCTCTAGGGCGAGGTCGATATCGATGCATCTACTCGATATCGAGTAGTCTTCTATGCTGGTCTTGTGGTCTGTCTTGACACTCAGAGTCCATGTCGAGGTCTCTAGTCGATATCGACCAGTGTAGTCGATTTCGACCTCTTTTCAGCTTCTGCTGGCTTCTTCGTTTTGACTCCGATTTCGCTCAAATTCTGACATATTTAGACCAAAACTTGTGCAGACTCTATTTCTTGCACCTTAGCTCATTCTACAAAATTTTGCACTATTTTTAACCTTTACTTTGGGAATTTGATGGAATATGAAGTCAAAAGATGCGATAAAAACGACTCTAAATATGTACATCAAAACACCCCATACTTAGACTTGCTTGTCCTCAAGCAATAACCAAGCAATAAACAAAACCTACAAAACATCCTTCAAGTCTTCGCCCTTGTCAAAAGCAACATCATAATGGTAGCAAAGCAAAGCAAGTGAATTGAACGTCATAGCACATATATGAGCGATCCATAGGCATATGCAATTTTGATCCAACCTCACAGGGATAATGTGTTTGCACTCAACTCTCATGTGTTTAGGCTATGAAGATCAACACTCAACTCAATTCCATATACAATCTTATAAACATTGCAATTTATAATAATCCACTTCGCGACCAATTATGTAGATGCAATAAGAACCATCAGGAGGACTTTCGCACAATGGAAGACTTCAAAGAAGACTCCATTCGGTGGGGTTGTAATGGGGCTTGGTATGAAATAAAGGGTATGGAATTATTTGGCTATGTGGTGCTTATAAAATTCGGGAATCAAGACCCCTAAACTTTAACACAACTATATCCAAACCATATATGTCTACAATGATAAACTTTCCAAACTTGCTTTCCATAATGCTCATCAACCTTCTTTCAAACCTTAATACGCTCTCCAAAAATATAAATCTTGTAATAAATAAAATAGAAGAACTTAAGGAATAATTGGCTCATGCACTAATACATATTATAAATTTTTTTTTTCAAAAATAAACTTGTGCATTTATATGGTGAGCCGAAAATCCTTTTACAATATGTGTCAAGATGCAAATATGTACCCACCCATGATTTTCCTTTTCCTCAAAACTAACAATATGCATTTTCTTTCCACAATGCATTATTCTAACCAATCTAAGTCTCAATTCCAAAATGGGGACATGCTCAATTCGGCTAGTGATAGTTTTGTGGAGTTTGTAATATAAGGCTCAGGCTAATATTCTGGCTTCAAGCAGAGATAATGCAGGGTAGGTAAAGAGAGGATAAACTAGCTTAAAAGATGCCTCCATCATTTAATTCTCGTAAACATAAACATATATATATATATATGTATGTATTGGCTTTGAATAACTATCACAACATTTAGAGATGCATAGGAAGAGTAAAGACACTCAAGAAAGCAGAGGGAATTTTAAAGTTCTCCCTATAGGCCAAAGTTCTCACTAGGACAATTTTTGTTGGGTTTGCTTTTTAGCCTAGGCTCATATGTGCTCAATTTCAAAACAAGTTCACAATCTACATAAAAACCCATTTTAAGGACTTAGGCTAAAACATCCAAATATACCATAGGTCTTACATGATCAAGTCAGCTATAGAGTTCTCATCATAGGACATCTAAGTAGGGTTTAAAAACAAACATAAAAAAGGTAAACATGCATTGTTTTGTATTTTTGACATTTTCTAATTTTTTTTTTGTATTTTTGTATTTTTTAAAGTAAAAACTAAGAACAAAAACTTAAACATTAATGCAATGTGAAAAAGAAAGCCAAGTTGTGACCATAAGACATGTTTCTCCCTTATCCCATACTTAAAATATAAAGTGTCCTCACTGTATTAAAAGAAAAACATGGGTAGAAGGAAACTCACAGAGCAACCTATGGATTTAGGTCGATTTCAGATTAAGTCGATGCCTGAAGTCGATGTCGAATCAGTGGGTCGATGTCGACTGCATCTATCTATGTCGAGGAAGAAGTTGAAGTCGAGAGTCGCCTGGGCTTGGTCGATGTCGAGTGCTTCTTTTGGCTCCTGAGTCATCGATGTCAACTCCAGGAGATGGCTCGACCCTAGGATGGTCGATTTTGAATGGCATGGTCGATTTCGACTGCCCCTACAGAAGCTCATTTTCTTCTTCGTCATTTCTTTTGCTATTGAAACCTGAAGTTGTTAGTGCATAATAGATAAAACCATGATATATCAAAGTCTCAGAATCCAAAGTTTAAAATTTTAAAAGTTTTATGTACAAGCTCTAGACATTATAGTCGCTAGGCCGACTTCTTCCGCACTTCTATCTCAGGTGGCACATGCAAGGACCATATCGCTCTCAGTCCTCTTCAAGGCTTTCAAGCTCTACCTTGAACACCGTCCCTTTCTTGTCTTTGAGCACCAACCTTCCTGGATAGACTTTATAGATTGTCATTAATGATCCCTTCCTTCCATCCTTTCTTTTGCATCCGAGGGTGTTGCATTACTCAATAAGTACCTTGTCGCCTGCCTTGTTTTCTCTTATTGGTTTACCTATCATGTTAGTTAGGCATACAAACAAGGATACTCGCTTCATAGGGATATTAGAATTTATCTCTAGGAGTGGAGGATTCTTACCTGGACTTACCTTCGAGTCCGTTTTGCTCTCAGGGATCACTAGATATCGAGTAGATGGGTCGATATCGATTTCCTTCTTCTCAGTCGATAGAGGCAGGTCGAGTAGGGGGAGTCGATCTCGAGTGGGCCCAGTCGATATCGACTGGCCCTGGTCGATGTCGAGTGCAGTGTCGACCCCATACTTAGCTTCTGTCACTCGATTTGGCTCTAGTGTACCTGATATCGACTGGGTTGTATCGACTTCGAGTGCTTTGACAGGCTCTTCTCCGTCGTCCGCTTGGTGCCAAATCTCCAAAAGGTCCTCCATTTCCAACCTTCCACCTTGTAGTGCTTTATCCTAAACCTTCGACCTTCCACCTTGTAGTGCTTTGAAGACGATCCCGACTCACATATCTAACCTTCGACCTTGTACTGCTTTATCTTAAACCTGTGAAAACCAGCCATCCAAACAAAAGACGGTTAGTTCGCGAGAACTAGTAAGTGACGGCACGAAAGCAGAGCCAACTTTGGATTCAAGTGACCATGAAACGGTAAGAATTAAATCCAAATGAGATTTGAACATTTGAAGTGAATTGGCTTATTTGTGACCCGACCCTCCTATGACACGGATAACCCGAAAGGGTTGAGTAAGAAAAGATGTGTTAGGAAGGGTTGAGTAAGAAAAGATGTGTTAGGAACCATATTCCGATTATGGATGGGATATGATATAGCTTGAAACAAGTTATGATTACTACCCATTACATTATTAATACGTTGTTTATTAAAATGTCTAAACAAAGTATTGGATCAAAAGGTACTCGATGTGGCCCAAAATCGACCCAGAGGGCAGGACTCTTCCGGAGAGCTTTAAACCGCGGTCTGAGACAGTCAACTAAGGGTTGATCTTGTGTCCCCCCAATACCTAGTTTAAACCATGTTTGTTACTTATAAATTAATCTTCACTCACGTACTCACATGATATGCATTTTATGTCTTTTAGCTTTTTACCGACTACTACCGGTCCCACTCTGTCTATAGTGGATAGACACCTACAACCTCTTTGGTTGTGTAACACCTCGCATGGAAGTGTGTTAGTTTCGTGAAACCTTAAGACCGAGGAGTAACGACCCCGACCTGACTCTACCAACACTTTAATTTACAACTTTAACTTTTTGGTTCACTTTGCTTTTCGTTGATTGATGCGTTTTACTTTGATTGATATGGATTTAATTGATTTTTACTCGCAACAAACAATCCTCACATTGCTACAACTTATTTAAAACATCCTTGGTGACCAGAACGAAATAAACAGAATGGATGCATAAAAGAAACATATCCCTTTCTTAACTAATTAGCATGAAAGAACAAAATAAATTATGCTTTAATAAAAAGGTGGGTATCTATGTCATTATTTTATAGTGACATCGAATAATAACATTACCCTTTAATTATACTTGCCAAATTCAAAATAACGGATGAATAAATCACACAAAGCGGATAATTTACAATTTATTTTAATTAATTTGGTAAGCATTCCAATGGAGAGAAACAACTATAGACACGAAAGGCACAAGTGAGCAGAAAGGCTTGGAAGGCCACTTGCCTGAATTGAAAATGCAAGTTCGTGTTAGAATGCTTTTATCTCGAATTGAATTCTCCGTACGGGCGTATGGTTAGCCTAGTCTCTGCGAATTAACGGAATTGAATGTGATTTATGCCCACATAAAACCACGCGTTAGAATCTGAAATTTTCAAAAGCTGAACACGGGCATATTTGAACAAAAATCGGAAGTATGGGAGGTTTTATGCGATTACCCTTCTTCAATACTCAACCCGACACAACACTCCAACAGGTATTTGCCGGCGATACTTCGGCGAGCTTCTGGCGCTTCTACGGGGCACGGAGTCGGACGTGGGTGGTGGATTTCGGCTCCTGGTGGCTAGACGCTCCTCCGGGTGGAGGCTGGTGGCTTCGGCAACAGTGGACGAGGGCTGCCGAGTTGTTCCGGTGAGGTAGTTTGTAATTGGGGATTTGTGATTCAGAGTGATTTTCTGAAGACTTTGTGAGGAGAAACGTTGCTAGCGCCGTTTAGAACACAATGGAATAGTTTAAGAGCTTGGAGATGGAGAGAAATGGTGGTGGTGTGCTTCGAAAGGGATCCCGAAAGGGGTATATATAGGGGGAGGATTAGGGGACAGATTGAATTAAAATAAATCCATAAATCAACTAAATAATCCCTTCAAGCTTATCCCAATCCTCAATTTGGTGAGATTCGGCCTGACTTGGGTGGATTTGGGTGAGTTTCGAATTTGGGGATAAGTTCGTTCAGTTGCAGTTCGATCTCCAATCTCCAAATTTGTTGCATAAATCTCATTAACAACGGATAAAGAACGTTCTAGAAGCAAAACCGTTGAGATTTGGGCGAGATTGGAGGAGCTAGATTTCACCTTGCTTTCACAGTGACTTCGAACGGGTGGAGGTAGGGGAAGGGTTCAGGGCCGGTTCGGCCTTTTTCTTTTTATTTCCTAATAGTCCGGTTCACCTGAACCGAACGAAATAAATGAAAACCGGTTCAAGCCTATTTCCATTTATAAATATATGTATATATATATTCGATATCTCATTTATTGAAATTCTACACGATTTAAATAATAACATAACATTTAATTGAAATACATTTTATTTTGCATAATAACATTTAAATGAAGTACAATTATAAATCACTCTTTATTTGAAGAAAAATATGCACACTTGCCTTAAAATAATATGACTTAAAATAAATAACTTATTTATTGAAGTTTACTTAAATGAATAAGAATAAAAATGAAATGTACCAGCTACAAGCTAAAAGCTATATATATATATATATATATATATATATATATATATATATATATATATTCTTTAAATGAAATCCCCAAAAATACTTTGGGGTATTTCATAAACTTACATGGCTATCGTCGGGCTCACTCCGACCCTAGAAGTAAGGGAACTACTCACACTTCATAACCATAAACATCATCATCATCATTGGAAAATAACTAAGTTTAATTGAAATTGCAAACGTCGAAAGATTAAAATCGAACAAAGCAAACTTCCGCTCTCGCTTCTCTCTCCCTTACTCGGCCTTCTCTCTCTACTGAATCATAAACTATTTTTCTTAATTCTTGGATGATGAAAAACTCAGCCCTAATAGCTCTAATTATAGATTTCAAAACCTCGCTATCCAAGGAGAATAAAATCTATCTTATTCCTAAGATAAAACTTGCTAAAGTAAATAAATAAAATCACTTTAGGTAAATATGAATTCACCCTAAAGGATATAAAGTCTGATAAAAAGATAAAGATCTCCGACTTAATGTAGAAGTAAACCACTTCGGATAAGATTTTATCAAAACCGTCGGATCTTTCTGAAGCGTCACTCGATATCGACTAGCTTGAGTCGATCGATATCGACCACTTCTCTTCTGTCTCGAGTCAGCTCTACTTGACTTCCATACCACATTCCTTCTTCATAAGATTTCTCACCTTTCACTCTTCCCTCAATGCTTTTTTCACTTATAATGCTTTTACCTCTCTAACCTTAGTACTGCCTTCTCGCGAGTCGCAAACATGGGTGTCATGAATGGCCCCGGATACTTAATACTTAAGACTCCTCACCTTGATGTCCCATCTCCCTGAACTAACATCTCAACGAGCAGGGTCGATCTACCTTTATCTCCTGAGGTGATCAGATTTTTTCTCGCTCATTAAATTTTCCATAATTCAAATTTTCTTTCATTCCTACCAATACTTTCAATAATATGCACAAACTCCATATAAGAACTCCAAATATGAAATCCATTCTCAACATGATCCTCGGATAAGGTATAAGGTATAAAAATGGGCAATATGTAATGTATGTGGAGAAATAATAATGTAAGGCTCATATATTGCTTTGTTTAAGGAAAATATGCATAGGTAAAGCTAGGATATGAAATTGAACACATGTATGGAAATTATAAAGTCCTACATCCTCTTATTATGCATTTGTCAAAAGCAACTTCAGATTTTACCTCTCTTTCATGGTTTTCTCCAAAAATCGCACTTCATTATGACTTTCCTTTACTAGGCAATTTTGATGTTATATCTCTAATGAATCTACTTTTGCATCGTCGAGTTTAATAAAAGCTTCCATCACACTTCTTCAAAATTTTCAAAATTTTTCAATGGGGGTGATTTGTTTTTTGAAAAATAAATATGATGCATAAACATATCTAAGGTAACTATGTATAATGTAATTGGAAAAGTATGCATAAATATGAAAAAAATTGTGCAATATGCGTAAAAAATGATTAAAATATGCATGTAAGCCTTTCCCCCACCCCATACTTAAAGATTACAGTGTCCTCACTGTATAAGAACTAGGGTTAAGAAAGAAACTTACTAAAAATCAGCGAAAATCAGGTTTTGAAGACGTCAGCAGGGTCAGTCGATATTGAATGATCCAGTCGATATCGACTAGTTTCACTCGATTCCTGGTGATTCTAAGCTTCAGGGTGATCCTAGGTCAATTACAGCTTCTCCAAATCAACATCAGCAGTCGATATCGAGTACTGTACTCGATATTGAGTCACCTTTTCGCTGCTTCTTGCTCCTGAAATTCATCAAACAACAAAACTAAAACCAAAACAAAACATAAAGTCTCAAAATATCCAAAAATATCCAAACCCTAAAAACTATTTCTCTTGTTACAAGCTTTAGACTTTATAGTCGCTGGGCCGACTTCTTCTTTCATGCTCCTAAGGCGGCATCTGCAGAGCCCATGTAGCCTGGGCTTCAAATAATACTCTGTTCTTGTCTCGTAGCTGCATCCCGCCTGAACGGATCTTGTATACTGTGAATGGACCCATCTTCTTTGTTTTGAACTTGCTTGGAAACCAATGATCCTTTGATTTGGAGACATACACCTTATTTCCTACTTTGTAGTTACTCGGATCATCATTGGATATCATGCACAAGCGCACATACCAAGGCAAACCTCTCCCATATATAGATAAATCATTTATTGAAATTCGGGTAGAGGGTTCATACCTCGGCTTACCCTTTCGGAGCTTTCCTTTTCTGCTTGTAGGTCTAGTCGATATCAACTAGTGTCACTCGATATCGACTTATCTTTTGCTCCTGGTGGTTCAGTCAATGTGGGGAAACGTGACTCGATATGGTCTAATCGACATCGGCTAATGTTACTCGATATCGAGTTATTCTTTTCTCCTTCGACTCCTGGTTCAGTTGATGTCGACTTTGGATTTTGGTCGATTTCGAGTGTTGCACTGGATTTTGAGTGGTTTGATCCGACATCGACCCCATACTTAAAACCTGGCACAGAATCTTAAAAATTGTTAGTCGATATCGACTTACCTGGGATGATTTTGAGTGGTGCTTTAGTGCCTTCGTTCAAGATTGCCACGATTTGCTCCACTTGGGCTTCTATAACCCTCTTCTCTAACTCTTCGGGGGTCATATTTCTTACCTTGGGTTCCCTGCAAGCTATGTACAAACCCTTTATTGATTTCACCTCCAAAGGACCTTCATTCCTTTTTACCGCCTTGTTGAAGGCGTACTCTATAACTTCATTGCTGATGGTGAATAAGAGCAATCCTTTCCTCACGCTTATGTTTGCATCAACGGTTGCCAACAAGGGCCTTCCTAAAATAATTGGACAAGCAGGGTCCTCTTCCATATCAACAACTAGAATATCAACAGGGACAAAGAACTTACCTACTTGAACCGGCACATCATCTACCAGGCCTGTTGGAATGACCACCGTGTTGTTCGCCATATAGAGTTTAGCATCCATAGGCTCTAGGGCACCAATCGTTACCTTTGACCATATTGTTAGTGGCATAATGCTAACACTAGCCCCTAAATCACATAAAGCATTGAATCGGTGTTGACCTAAGCCTATAGTGATATCAAACTTACCTGATTCTAGCCTTTTCTCTGGTAGCTCCATCTTGCTGCACTCCTTTGCGATCTCAGCAATTTATCACTTCTAGTATGTCCTTAAGAAACCTTACATAAGATGGAATCTCATGAAGAGCTTCGATGAATGGAATTGTAACGTCTAGCCCTTGAAGCATCTTCACAAAGCGCTGGAATTTCTTTTCCGCTGGGTCTTTTAAAGTTTTTCTTGGGAATGACAGCATCTTCTTCTTTACTGAGGTTGGAGTTGACTCGATATCAAGTAGGGTTTGGTCGATATCGACTAGAGGAGTCGATTTCTGGTGTGGTTCAGCTTCTGGATCGACATCGATTAAAGTGGACTCAATGTCGACTGCATCTCGATCGATATCGACTGGATCAGTCGATATCGAGTCCTCTCCAGTGGCTTTTTCCTCCGCTTTTGGTTAGGGCATTCGCAGTTGACGCCCACTCCTTAGATTCATAGCCGCTATGTGACCAGTAGTTTTTCCCTTAAGATTAGGCACAGTAGATCCTGGCAGCGATCCTGACAGTTCGGGAATTTGTTCAACTAATTGACCCATTTGGGTCTCCATGCTCTTCTTCCAAACGTCGATCTCCCCGAGCCTAGAGTTGATGTCATGCAGCTGAGTGTGGACTGAGTTGTTCGCGTATTTAAACTCAGTGTGGTTCCTCCGCATCACATCAAGAATGATCTACAGGTCATCTTTCTTTGGTTCCCGCTCGGGGTGTCCAGGTGCTCTATAAGGTAGGGGATCCCTCTATTGGTGATGAGATTGGTAGAATCTTTGATCCCCCCAATATTGTTGATTGCCCCCTCCATAGGGGCCTCTCATCCATTTAGCTTCCTCATGTGTCTCTACAATGCTGACTTGCTCAAGATGTGGGCAGGCATTGGTGTTGTGCCTAGTAGACCCACATTCCTAGCAAGCTTGGTTGTTGGAGAGGAACCTAACTTGATTTTGCAGGCAGCGTGCCTGATCATTGTTGAATTGTTGCCTCACGTCCGGATCAATCTCGTTTGGAGGCTCATAAAGTAGCATAGATGGGGCAGGCCTTGAGTCATAGGCCGCAGCAGTCCCATATGTGTTGTCGAAGTTGACAAGCCTCTCAATTGTGTCCCAGGCCTCCGTAGGTGTAAGCTCAATGTACCGATAGGAGGTGTAAGAGTTGATTCTCTCCTTATTCAGTGCATGAAGGGAGTTGCATAAGATCTCCTGGATTACGTAAGGTAGTTGCCATGAGTAGGGCATGGTCACAATAGGTCCTTGAAGCGCTCCCATGCCTGCGCCAATGTCTCGCCAGGCTTTTGTTTAAAAGTCGCGATCCTTTGTCGCAGCATCGCCCTTTTCTATGGAGGAAAGAACTTTTTTAGGAATACATCCTTCACCTCTGCCCATGTTATCAGGGAGCGTGCAGTGGAGCCAAGCTTTCAAGCCATTGTAATGCCTTCCTTGCACGATACCATCGAAAAGATTTCAGTCTAACATATTCTAAATTAGCGCCATCAGCGACAGTCACACATAAATCCATAAAAGTAGTAATATGTTGCAAGGGGCATTCATTAGTTCTTCCTTCAAAAGTATTGTGTTTAATTTCAGAAAGGAAGTTAATTTTAATTTCATAATTAGAGGGAGGGATGATGATTGCAGATTCAGGCACGGTGAATGATGTGCGTGCAAATTGCCATATTTTCCATCTACTTTTATGTCCATTTTGTCGATATTTTCATGCATGTTGGTTGGGAAATCATAAGAATAGTGTAGTTAATGCTTATTTGCAAATATAGACGTCTACATGAGTTTTTTTTTGTTATTTTTGCAGAAATCGAGAAAAAAATGGAGCAATTTGGAGAAGAGAAGAAAAGCTGAAAAAGAACTCGAAGTCTACTGAGGAGTCGAAATCGACCTAAAGACTTGATATCGAGTGGAAATCTAACACCAGAAATCGAGCAGAAGAAGAACAGAGCATGTCGACACGGATTGGTTATATCGACATGAAGTGGTCGATATCGAGTACCCAAATCGAGTGAAAAGATAGAGTTCGAGTGCAAATCCGACGTCGAGTAGAGCTGGCTCGAGATAGAAGAGATAAGGTTGATATAGACATGACCTGGTCGATGTCGACTGCTGCTGTAGACAGATTCGACGCTGTTTTTGATAGAATTCTATCTGAAGAGTTTACATCTATCCTAAAGTTGAGATCTTCTTATCTTTTATCATCAGACTTGTTATCCTTTATGGTGAATTCATATTTACCTAAAGTGATTTAGTTATTGACTTAATTTACTTTTATCTTAAGAATAAAGATAGATTTTCTTATCCTTGGTTAGCGAAGTTTGAGATCTATAATTAGAGGCCATCAGGGCTGTGTTTATACATTAAATTTCAGTCATTCAAACACATAATATCGCAGAGATTTAGTATAGAGAGAGAGAGAGAAGCTGAGTGGAGTAGGAAGAAGCGAGAGCGGGATTTTGCTTTGTTCGGTTGTACTCTTTCGTTTTCAATTCCAATTCAAGTGGTTTCTTTTCCAATGATGATGATGTCAATGATGATGAGGCGCGAGTATTTCCCTTACTTCTAGGGTCGGGGTGAGCCCGACGATTCCCATGTAAGTTTGTGCATCAAAGGTATGAGTTTTATGTGATTCTGTCTTCTATCCTCTATGCATGATCCTTTGCGAGAGTTGAGAAAATTCCTTATTTGCATTATTGAAGCGAAAACCAATTATATTGTGAATTTGGATTTATTATGAAATTCGATAGTAACTCTTAGGGTTTATTGATGTGCGCGCAAATTGCCATATTTTCTATGCATATTTTTGTCCATTTTATCATCATTTGCATGCATATTAATGGGAAATCATAAGATTAGTGTAGTTTATGCATAATTGTCAAATATAGAGGTCTGCACGAGTTTTTATGAGATTTCACAGAAATCGAGACGAAAATGGATAGATTTGGTCAAGAGATGAAGAGCGGAAAAAGAACTCAAAGTCTTAGGAAGAGGTTGAAATCGATGATGAACCTCGACATCGAGTGAAACAGAGAAACCAGGAATCGAGCAGAGGAAAACAGAGCATGTCGACACAGAAGAGGCGATATCAATATCCAAGGTCGATATCGAGTGGCTAAATGTTAAGCAAGAGGAAGGTCGAGTATCTTAAATACAAATAATAAGATGCATAAATGTAAACCGACTCCTAGCCTATGCAAATAATTACAAGACTTCCTCTCGTTGTGGTGGAAGGGTATTCAGGATCGATCCACGAGGAGGCGTGTCAGCGGGATCCTAGTAGCGTTGGGAATCTCACGTCTTGCATCGACTAGAAGCCTCGATTTCGACCTTGGAGCTCGATGTTGACCTTGGTTGTCGATCCTCTCCGCAACAGAAGACCTGCAGAGACAAAAACAAGTAGTCGATATCGACTGGAAAGGTCGATATCGATGTTAGTCCACGAAATCGACTGGCTCGGAAATCTGCCAGTCGATACAGAAGGTCGATATTGACATTGAGGGGTCGATATCGATGTTCAGTAAACTCCGCAGTGATGATCGTCGTCGACTCAGAAACTGTCTATAACGGCCCAGGATTATGATTCCCGGGTTATGTTTCGAGGGATGAAACCCCTCGTTACGTAACCCGGGAATCATAATCCTAGGTCGTTACAAAGTTGGTATCAGAGCGAGGTTTTGCAATCCGGGTATGATAGGTTGAAGATGGTTTTGAAAATCGCCCATTGATTTCAAATAGTTTTGGAAATGTTTGCAAAAGGGCAAAATGAATTTAATTGGACCTAATCATAAATAAATCAAGGGGAATCAATCTCGTGGGGTAGAGACGAAAGCGATAGACCATCTCTTGAGGATGTAGAACTCGGGGAACGGTAGGCAAAATACTAGCTTTCTATTAATAGGTGGGCCTGGAAGACTCCAAGGAGTTTGCACCACGGAGGTTGGAGAAGCTGGGTTAGGAGGCCGTGAGTTATTTGCCCCTCTGGTCGGCTGTCCCTCGAAGGATAGCATAGATCGTCTCCATGCTTATATATTTAATTGGGCCTGAGGGCCATCCTCATCGAAGAGGATCATATTAATATCATTGATTGCTTTCGTGTTGAGTGCTGTTATGTTTAGGACAGAGAGCTAATTGATGTGCCCTACCTTGAACTCGAGTGCCTGTACGAACGGGATAGTGGGAGAAAATCCTCATTCTTATATAATCAAAACCCTCGCTTGTCCGAACTATTCTTTCACCTGGTTTAACCTCCTTGATGACCGCCGTTTCCATCGCCCATTTCACAAAAATGTCTAGGCATGTTAGTAAAGGTCGGAAAGTGTCCTATATCCCCATTTTGAGTCATGTTATGTATTCCAACCATCGATGTCCCTATCAAGTCTCATACGTGAGGTCGATGTCCTCCATAGAAAAATTGGGTCGGTCAACTTACTACTTTCGGGGTTGTGTCGGGTCTGAGGGATTCCTGAGTATTTTAAGGACGGTGAACGATGAAACAATTCTGAGTTAGAAGTGAGTTGCCTTATGGAATTATCCCTCTTTCTTCTTGTACCGATCAACCGTGTCTTCTTACCACGAGAGTCTAAACGTAAATCCTACCCTATTTTCTTGGAAACAGTGTGAATGTCCTTATGTCCTACCCAGCGATTCATACTAGTGTCCCAAGGGAAACAGGGTGATGAGTCGGTGTTTGCCCTTAGAGAATTCTGTCCGGTTATAATAGTAGCTTCCTTGTGATTGCATGACATGGTATATTGGTATATTTCAGCATGACTTGCCTGATATCTTGCATGGTTGCACTTGTGAGTAGATGTATATGTTGTAAGTATGAAATTTCCATGACTATTGCCTCCCCATTAGGTCCATGATAGTGTGATCGACCCTCGTTGTATGAATAACATATAAAATGAAATTCTTAGCATATTAAGTTAATCAAAGTGAACCTCATTGACTGTATACATAATGAGTGCTGCTAGTATCATGTAGGACGTATACCTTCCAATGACAGGCCCACTCATGACTATGTGCCCTACTTGTCTTTCTATGTGAACATGATTATACATGATGTGATAATTGCTTTACGACCTAATCGTACCCTCTAGCATAAGTATTAGGATGCCACTTCACATGCTTGCATTGACATCACATTGTCCTGACCTATTTATGTGTGCATCTAAAATGAGTGATGGATCATACATGTGATATTCTATAATGTTGCCATGTCATACATAACACATGCTGCATATGTCTATTGTCGGTTCATACATACAAGATCTTAATATGTCAAACATGATTAGTGAATGAGTTAATAGGTTGCTAGCTTGTTCCGTGTGCATGTGAAGTTGATTGTAAGAATATGTTATGAATGCATAGGTCGCTATTCCTTGAGATAGGTACATGCTAGTGTGGAATAATATGATGCAGATGCTTTGGAATTGCTACGTGTTGCTTGCCGCTGTTATAACCTTATGGAATGATCTAAGGGCATCGTTGTAACTCTTGGGTTGGGGTCTTATCTCTGGTCTCGTCGTCTTTAGTCTTGGTCCATGTCTGAATCCGTAGGTATGTCGTGTTGTCTCCTCCCGTCTCTCCCCTATCTCCGTAACTTCTAACCCTTGTGATTCCCTTATGAGCATCGACATGGAAGAGAGAGCGAATGACCAAATGGCATCAGAGTGGCACATCGGAAGCGTAATAGGTCCATGACCCATAGGCTCCAGGAACGACATCACTGATGGCAAGAAGACGAGTACACTTTGAAGATGGCAGTCTTGAACAGGATCCTCCCAATTGACTCGAGAGTATTCTTAATTTAAATCGCGGATACTTCTATACTAATCGGAATTGATATTGTGCGATAGGCCTAGAACTGACCTAATTGAGTGCGTGATGATGAGTGTGCGGAACTAGTAGTGAATGATTGTCGGACTAACTTGTGTCTATGATGATATGCCTCGACGATGTGATATATTGACTTGCTGGTAAGTAGGCTATGGGGTATATGTGTGGTGGTGCTTTCTTCTAGGGCATGAGTCATGAGATTCTTCGGTAAGCTAGGTCGGAAGGTGGCAGGTAGGTTGAAGTCTTCGTATCTGGTCGTTGGTTGTGTGAGATGGGGTACGGGAAGAATGCGTTTGTTTAGGTAGAGCCGAGCGGGATTTAAGACTCATAAGTGATAGTGGTTAGAAGGGTTATTGGATGAGCTTTCAGGAAGGTCGTGGGTGGGGATTAGAGTTAGGATGGCGAGGTTCGAGGGCGCAGTTGGAAGAGGTAGTGTAGGTAGGTAGAATGTGGGGGTAGTACGGGCAGGTAGAGTGCGAGGGTAGTTGGTTGTAGGCTGGGCTAATTCATTTTGATGATCTCGAGAGTAGGTGTAGGTATGAGTGGTTAGAATAGTCTTAGAGGTGGATAGGTAGGTTAGGCGTGTTGATCAAGGTATTCATATAGGAAGGATGTAGCGATAAATAGGTTGCTGCACGAGGAATGGTAACGATGATGTTGAGAAACTAGATTTGGATGTCAATGAGATTTGGGTAACTAAATTTGTTTGAGGAATCGTAGTCCTTGGGACTTAGGTTATCCGTACTGTGAGCGGGAACAACTTGGGCATAGGAATAAATTGTGGATACGGTTAAGGTTGGTTGGCTAAAGGAATGCTTGAGGTACTATAGAATTTGGGATTAGGATTGTAGGTGTTGTGATTGGGAATGACTATTGAAAGAAATGGGTTGAGAATTGTAAGGGTAAGGAGTATAGGGCGCTTGAGAAATCGTACATCTTGGGAATTTGGTTGCGGAATGTATAATTAGGGTTTTGCTCAGGTGATACTACGAATGTTTGGTAGAGTTATGAGTGGAAGACATCTAGAGGCGTGATTGGAGGACTTTAGCTTAGGGAATGAATCGAGGTTGATATGTGGAAATTGTTTTGGCTATTGAGGTATTGATGATGTAAGATGAATCTTCGAGGAAAGGCTGGTAGCTAGGCAAGAATGTCGTTGAGGTTGCTAGTAAGACTTTTGTCTTAAGGTTGAGATAGGGAGGTTCTGAGCATGGATTTGGGAGCTAGGTAATGCGAAAGATATTGGAAACACTAAAGGATGAAGGATTTTAGAAGGTTTGGCGAAATTGCGGTACTTGGGAAATTCGAATGAAGATGTCACAGGAATTTTGTGAAATGATGATCGGTACATAAGGGCTTGAGCGGTAGAGATTTCGAGGTTCGAGGAAGTGTGATCTGGGGAAATTCTGGAACATGCGGACATGAGGAAACCAACCTAGGTAGAGGATGTCGGAAATTCTATAGGTACGAGGATTATGGAAGACTTGGTAAATTTGCAATGCTATGGTTAATTCGGAATTAGGATGACATCGAGTTTCCTTGGGAATAATGATACATGGGTAGAGACTTTAAGTCGAAGGTGTCGTGGTTAAGAAGTGATAGCTTGGGGAAATTAAGAATTTGAGGAGATGAGGAACTATAGTAGGACGACTTGCGGAGTCGCAATTGGTTAAAGTTTCGTGAGGTCCGGAATGGGGAATTTAGGCTGGTGGCAGGTGAATTATCATGCTCTTTTGGGAAAAGAATTGCTATGTTTCGGATCGATTGGGTCTGAGGAGCTAGATGGGTTGAATATGTTGTGGGTTACCTGGGATAGATGCGGGTAGTGAGGGACTTGGTGATTCGTGGTTAAGAGTTAGAACTAACTGGTCTTCTGCGTTAGAGTTGTCGGAAGTAGACGGTTGAGTAAATTCTAACGAGGGAAGATGTGATTGTTGTTTGTGATACGAGATTGGAATAGGAGGTGAACCCTTGTTGGTAATGTCGAGGATATAAGGATGAGAATGTCATGTGTGAGATAGTCAGTAGGAGTTGGGTTCTTAGAGGTGGATGATTAGTTAGAGTGCTTAGCAGTGCGGGAAGAGTGATTCGTGCAGCAAGGTGATTCGCGATATCTCTTGAGGGATGATAGTCAAATGGATTCTTGAGAGCCTGGGAAGAGTAAATGAGATTTTTAAGGAACATCTAGATCGATTGTAATAGGGGTTCAGTTGAGAACTTGAGTTAAGCTAGTGAAGTAAGATTCGAGTATTGAGGCGATTTGGGATTTTCTCTTTAAAAGTAGTGATGAGACTAGTAGGAAACCCCTAGGATGAGGATGTGTTTGATAGGGAGTCTTGGTAGATGGTCGAGGTGTCGAGCTTGGCGAAATAGGGAATTCGGGCGATTGTGAGCTCCGGGATATGGATTTTAGATGGTTGGGTGGAAGGTTAGGACTTGAGCTTGGGATGTTGAAGTCGATTGATCTTTAGATGGCTTGATGGCGTAAGAGTCAGGATACCTAGTAATTTGGGTAGGCCTGGAATTGCGGATGGTTATGAGCCTAGAGAGTTGTATATGAGCGGAATGCGATGGTACTTAGAACTAGTATCAGATTTGAGTTGGTAGACCTATGGTTATGCTATACTTGGGGCTGAATAATGTGCAAATTCCCTACTTTAGTCGATGTGTTTCTCTGAGGTATTGTCATGGACAATAATGAGGTATAAGTACTAACATAATATTCCTTGAGGTTGATGGAATGTTGGTGCTGGGCGGTACCTATATGACTCTGATGTGATAATTTCTGGTAGTTAGCGCTAGTATGATGTGATTTGCCCGAGTGTTATGACGTGCAACTTCTGTGATGTGAAGTGATGAATCTTTCTATGGGTGATGATGTGCTAGATGTGCTGTGGTGCGTGATTATTATCGATGAAACTGTGACATGCTATTGAATGTGCTATATGATTGTGATATTTTATGAAGTCTTGGAATCGGAATGTTGGAAATGATAGAACTAAATTGATAGGATCTGATTCTGAATTGGAACCTAGGAAGAAAATATGGGATTAGCCCTTAGAGGTGGATAATTCCACCTCTTGAGTTCTGAAACTGCTTGACTAACGTCGGATTTAAGGGATTTTGAACGGTGTTTTAAAAAAGGAATAATTTGGATTTTTGAGAAAACTAAAACAACCCAAGCTTCTCATGATAACGCCCCACAAAGTGGATGCAAGTATCTTATGGGGGCACCTGTAGATTGCTTGCTAAGACCTAGTGGGACGCTATGATGCTTTTTGAGTTATGATATGTCCGAGAAGTCGGAGTAAGGAAGTGATAGGGGCCCATATCACTTTCTTGCTATGACCTATTGAGGATATTATGATCACGGCAATGATACTGTGAGATCTCATGGGGGCACTGATGAGGTACTTACGGGATCGATGGCATGATCCTTGGACTCACCAATTTCAAACTTCATTCCATGGTTTAAAATGATTTTAGTCTCGGGGACGAGACTTGTTTTTAGAGGTGGATGATGTAAAGTCTCGGATTTTAAATCCTATTATTTTCGGAAAAAGAAATTTAAAATTTAAGTAAATCGGATTTAAAACCCGTTTAACAGATTTTGACCTGAATTTAAATATTTGACGACTGATTCCGTCTTTTCGCCTCGAAAATTTAAAATAAATTCGGATGGTGATATCCTTTTAAGTATTAAAATCTAATTGATCGTGAGAGCGGGATTCGGGGAAACTAACATTCGGATACTATTTTTTTTTTTCGGGGTTCGAAATTCGCGTATTCGGAATTTAATTCCGGGTATTGGTTTTAACCAATCCCACACGTTATATCTCACCCATACCCTGCAACTGAACCACCCTAGCCTACTCCTTCCTCTCTTTATCAGACTATCCCCTTCACCATACTGCTTTACCGTCACCCTCAATGATCAAGCTCCATCCTCCATCACCTCCTCTCGTCGTCGCCCACCACACACACACACACCTCGTCCCTCTTTCCGCTTCGAAGAGCAGCATCACGGCACCTCCTTCGACGTCCACCGCCGCCAGACGCCACCACCGGACCACCACCAGCACCGCCAGCAGTCACCAGGAGCCGCCAGCGCCACCACGAGCCATCGGGAGCAGCCTCAAGCGCCGGTCCATCACCGCCCTGTTTCACCTCGTTTCCCTCGCGAAGCTAACTTTCGGTAAGTCGTTCTCGTCCGTTTTCGATCGGCATTGTTCCCGAGCTTCACCATCACACTCACCCATGTCCGGTGTAGGTCCGACGAGCCATCGCGAGCCACCGAAGACGCCCAGAACTCCGGTCAAGAGCTCCGAAGTCGCGAAAAACTCATCTCGGTGAGCTCCGAATTTATCCTCGTTTCGATTCATTTTTGAGTCTTTATCTATGCTTAGACTAGTCGGGAGAGTGCGTGAGCTGAGTGCGGGACGATCGGGTGAGGTCGAGAGCTCCAATAATCGTCGGAGCTCGGTCGGCGTGTACGAGAACGCGAGAGCGCGAGGCGAGGCGAGGCGAGAGCGAGAGCAGGCGGTGCTGTGGGAGCGCGAGCCAGACCGAGCCGGGGCTGGGCGAGGCGGAGCCGGTGAGTCCAAGCGAGCTCAGTCGCGGTGAGGCATCGAGCTCCAGCTCACCTTGGTGGGGGAAAACCTCCGTTCAAATGAGGAAGATGATCACCTCGTGGGTCCTACCGCTTATATATATATATATATATATATATATATATTATATTGTTATATTATTATAGTATATTAAATCGGTTTGGTTCGGTTCGGTTCGGTTGGGTTCGGTTGGGTTTGGTTTGGTCGAGCTAATCGGGTTATTTATTTAATTGGTTAGGGTATTTAATAATACTGTAATATTATTCAAGGATTTAAATATAAAATATTATTTTGGGGATTTTATAAAGGGGTGGTTTATTAAATAATAAAGGGTAATTAAAATATCATATTATATTATTTGGGATTTAAAATATATTATTTGGATTTGAATAATTGAAAAAGGATTTTAGCAAGTATTTCCAAGGTCGGAATTCTTAGTTGTTTGAATCGGAATTCAAAACGGTTTTGGGACTAACCTGAAAGTTATACTTATTCAATGACTAACTAGCATGATGATTGGATTGACTAATAGCATGTCTTGTGATGATTTATTATGTGAGGTTAAATGCTAGATTATTATGATGAAGATATACAATTATATGCTAAGTAAGAGTATGAGGTGATAGCATGCAAATTGGCTAAGTATGAATTGGAATTGTCTTAAACTGATGAATCAGAGAATTATATGGAATATGGTATGAGTTGTGAGATGATGGATTACGAGATAAAGTTAAGATGATGAAAATAATGATGTGACGGTTATTGTATTAAGTGGTGTAGTTATGTGTGTGATACTTCCATGCTTTGTGTGCCTTAGAGATAGACTCATTCATGTGCTTATACTTATTAGGTGACCATCTGTGACGTGTCGGATTTCATATTGCCTGGTTGATTGCCTTTTGCTATTCTGCTTACCAGGTAAGTCTCTTCGGAGCTTACTCAAATCGACAGAGAGACTCCCTGTCTTCTGTGCATGATATACTAGGTGCTTGCATTCATGATCAGCATGCCATGTAGTATCATGCTAGGTTGCATTGACTTTGAGCATTCTATTCTTTATGCGTGTGTAAACAGAACGGCAGTTATCTGTGAAGTTACTAGAGTATTTGCTATGGTCATAGGACAGCCCAGTCCCATCGGGTCTTGTCTTGAGTCAATCGAGTCATGAGTAACACCTTTATGAGCAACACATATATGAGCATGATGATGATTATGAGAATGATGAATGAATGATGAATATGAACGAATGGAATACATTCGCGAACTAGCCAGTCTCCGCCCTATCGGGAATGGGGGTGGAGGTAGGAAGAGGGATATACCATTTGGTATTCTGTGTTAAGGCCTTATTATTATTATGCACTTGATCTTAGGGGCATGCTAGTGTGTTAATATTCCGCCTTGCATCAAGAAGCATGATTATTAGGTATAGCGTATGCGTGTGCATTGGGCAGCGGAAAGAGCAGGTGGGCGTCACCTGATCGCGCTCACCATTAACATTTTTAGGTATTATTATTGTGTTCGTTCTATTGATGCTGCTTGACTATCGCGCGGATCCTGTTGTCCGGCGGAGAGTGAGTGTCGGAGGTCTTGACTTCATCAGACTTTGACTATGCTTTTAGCTCATGCTTTTAGACACCGTTTTGACCCGGCTCTGCCGTGGCACCTCTTTTGTATTATACCTTAATTCCGCTCTTGTATGACTATGAGTTTTCCGCGCCTAGGCTTACGACAGGTACAGGGGACCTCCTCGGGGATTCCATCGATCCCTTCGAATTTTGGGTATGAAATCCCACTAGAAAACGTTAGAGTAGAATTTCAAACCTTCAACCTGTACTTGGGGCGCAAGATGCTAACGAGGGGTTTCATCCCTCGAAACATAACCCGAGAATCATAATCCTGGGCCGTTACACTGTCAACGAACTCCGTGGTCGATATCGACGTGTGTGGTCGATATAGATGTCTTCTCCTACAAAGTTGTTAGCTTTTTGTCAGTGAAGAAAGGCCGAAGTCTTTAGGATGGATGAAGATGTACTGAACAGAAATAAAACAGTGGTTTTGATGAATATAAACTATGTAAAAGGCAACTCCTAGGATTAGGGTTTACCACAACGTTAACCAATGCATGCGATAAGATAAATAAGACGGACAATTGCGCTATTTCACCCGAGCGACGAGCTTTCGTTGTACACCAACTCTTAGGATTACTCTTGCAAATAAACCTAATTGTCTCTACCAATTTTATGTTTATAACTCATGTTTTTAGCATGAATCCCTTTTCTTTCGATTAGGACTAAACATAGAATCGTAGGAGATGATATAAACACAACGATATCAACATCTAACACTTACCTCAAACACGCATGGCTAACGTCGGGCTCACCCCGACCCTATGAGCTTTGGAGGACTACTCGCACCTCATCATGGAACTCATCATTGATTGAAAGAAATAAACTTGCATTAAACTATAAACTCCGAAGCTTTACAACTCAACGTCGGCTTTCGCGAACGCCAAACCTTAAAACTTCTCTCTAACTCTATTGAATGTAATTGGATGTGTTGATGGATCATTGAATGCCAGCCCCCTAGGGCTTTATTTATAGGCTACTAATCCTCGCTATCCAAGGATTGTGACTTCTATCTAAACTATAAACTCTATCCAAACAATTAGGACAAGTCTTTTATTTTGATAAACTTAAAGGAAAAGGTAAATTCAGCTGCTAACTATCTAGAAGTACAAGATAATCTGTGGCCTTGATGATAGAATTCATAATCCGATCTGAGTCTCGAAATCGGATCTATCTTTTGTCGAGATAAGGTCGATATCGACGTTGGAGGTCGATGTCGACGTCTTTGTTTCTGCTCGACTTCTCCAGCTCCAATCGATGTCTATGTGGAGGTCGATATCGATGATGAAGGTCGATATCGAGTACCTTCTTGGTTGGTCTGTGTAATCTATCTCGACACTCAGAAGGTGTGTCGACAACTATGGTCGATATCGATGTTTAAGGTCGATATCGACCTCTGCTCAGCTTCATTTGGCTTCTTCGTTTTGACTCCGATTTCCCTCGAATTCCTGCATGGTTAGCTCAAAACTTGTGCAAACTCTATTTCTTGTATTTTAGCCCATTCTTACACAAGTTTATATTCTTTTGGACCCTTTTCTTTGGAAATCGAATGAAATAAGAAGTCAAAAGATGCAACAAAAAGATATACAAATATGTACATCAAAACACCCCATACTTAGACTTCCTTGTCCTCAAGCAATAACCAAGCAATAACCAACACCTACAACACACCCTTCAAGTCTTCGCCCTTGTCAAAAGCAACATCATAAGTGGTAGCAAAGCAAAGCAAGTGAATTTAACGTCATTGCACATATTTAGGCGATCCATAGCCATATGCAATTTTTTTTATGCATAGGAATTAAGGGTATGGAATTATTTGGTTATGTGGTGCTTTTATAATTCGGGAATCAAGACTTCTAAATTTTAACATTTGCAATATCCAAACCATAACTCTTATCAATATTGCACTTTCCAAGCTCAATCTCCCATAATGCTCTTTCTCAACTCATCTTTCCATAATATGCTCTAAAGATGCAAACCATTCTTTCAACCCTTCTTTCAAACTCTAATATGCCTCTAAAAAATATAACACTTGTATGAAATAAAATAAAGGACATAAGGATTTTGGCTCATGCACTACGAATATACATCCTTTTTTTGACGAAAATAATCAATAAATACTAAAATTATGTGCATTTATATGGTGAGCCAAAATCCTTTTACAAAATATGACAAGATGTAAATATGCGCCAACCCATAATTTCCTTGCTCAAAACTGGAGAATATGCACTTTTTCTTTCCACAAGGCATTAGTCCAGCCAATCTAAGTCTCAATTCCCAAATGGGGGTCAGGCTCAATTCGGCTAGGGATAATTTTGCGGAGTTTGTAATTTTAGGCTCGGGCTAATTTTCCGGCTTCAAGCTGGGATAATGCAGGGTATGTAAAGAGAGGATAAAAATGGCTTAAAAGATGCCTTCATCATTTAATTCCCGTAAACATAGACATATTTATGTATTGATTTTGAATAACTATCACAACATGTAGAGATGCATAGGAAGAGTAAATTCACTCAAGAAAGCGGAGGGATTTTGATGTTCTCCCTACTATAGGCCAAAATTCTCACAAGGACAATTTTTGTTGGATTTGCTTTTTAGCCTAGGATCATATGTGCTCAATTTCATCACAAGTTCACCATCTACATAAAGATTTTAAGGACTTAGGCTAAACCATCCAAATCTGCCATAGGATTTACATGATCAAGTCAGCTATTGAGTTTTCATCACAGGACATCTAAGTAGGGTTTAAAAACAAACTTAAAAATAAACATGCATTTTTTTGTATTTTTGACATTTTTTCTATTTTTTTTGGATTTTTTGACATTTAAAAAAGTAAAAATAAGAACAAAAATTTAAACATGAATGCAATGCGAAGAAGAAACCAAGTTATGACCATAAAACATGTTTTTCCCCCACCCCATACTTAAAATATACAGTGTCCTCACTGTATTAAAAAGAAGAACGAGGGTAGAGAGAAACTCACAGCGCAACCTATGGATTGCGGTCGATTTCAGGTTTGGTCGATGCCAGAAGTCGATATCTATGTCAGTGGTCGATGTCGACTGCATCTGTCGAAGTCGAGGAAAAAAATGAAGACAAGGGCTGCCTGATGGGGGTCGATATCGATGATTATGGTCGATATCAACCTCTGCTTTTTTCTCCTGAGTCCTCGATGTTGACTCTAGGAGATGGCTTGACCCTGGGGGGTCGATTTCGACTGGCCTGGTCGATTTCGACTGCCTCTGTAGAAGCTTTTTTTCTTCTTCGTCATTTCTTTTGCTTGATAACCTGAAATCTTTGTTAGAAGTATAGATAAAGCCACAAATTATCTCAATTTTAAAAACAAAAGTCAAATCCTAAATACCATCTATGAAAAATTTTAAAGGTTTTATGTACACGCTCTAGAGTTTTGAGTCGCTAGGCCGACTTCTCCGTCTATTCTTCACGAGCCTTTAACGCATAGACCCTTTGAGCTTGAGCATTCTCCTAGGTCATCTAGGTCCTTTTGGTAGTAGCTAAGTTCGGCGACAATGGCTTCTTTGATGTTAGGTTCTTCTTTAAGTGCTTTCCTTCTCTTTCTTGACCTAAATTTTGCAATATAGGCAAACCATGGAGCTTTGACCCTCTATTTAGTTGAATTATCAATAATTGGCTTAATTGATTCATCAATAAGGGACGGAGGAGGGTTAGGACTCATACCTGGGCTTACTTGTTTGAACCAAAAACAGAAATCTTCGGGCTGAGGGGTAGTCGATGTCGACCAAGGTGGGTCGATTTCGAGAGCTTTGGTCGATGTCAACATGGGAGGGTCGATATCGACCTCTATGACCCCATACTTAATCTCCTGGCAACAATATGGCATACTCAATTTCGACAAAGGGGGGTCGATTTCGATGTTTTTAGTCGATATCGACTGGTTCCAGTCGATGTCGACCCTGCTTGCTGTTTCCGTCCTCGCCAACAAAAATTTTCTAAGCTTTTCCTTAGTCGGCGAGAGGACTACTTGCTCCAGGTGTTTCGTTTCGCTCATGGTTGGGTTTAAAGAGAACTCTATCACTTCGTTCCTTATAGTAAAGGTTAGTAATCCTCGACGTACATTTATATTGGCATCAACAGTAGCTAAGAAAGTCCTACCAAGGATACTAGGCACTACAGGATCTTCAGGCATCTCCAATACAATGAAAGCAGTAGGCACAAAGAACTTACCTACCTTTACCGGAACGTCATCAACTATACCTGTGGGCCTGACGAATGAGTTGTCGGCCATATATAGTTTCATATCCACAGGTTCAAGTGCTCCAATGTTCACCTTTGCCAAATAGAGAGAGGCATGAGACTTACGCTTGCCCCTAGGTCACATAGGGCTTTGTAGCGATGTTGGCCAAGTCCCACGGTGATTGCAAACTTCCCTAGATGACTCCTCTTATCAGGGAAGTCCATCTTTGAGCACTCCTCTGCGATCTCTACCATGGATCTCTTCTTGCTAAGGACGTCTTTCAGGAATCGTACATAGGCGGGCATCTCGCTTAGGGCTTCTGTAAGAGGAATGGTAATGTTAAGTCCTTGAAGAATTTTTACAAAGTGCCTAAACTTACCTTTGGTGGGATCCTCCAATGCTTTGGATGGGAATGGCAACTTCTTCTTTGGCGGAGGGGCCAAAACGGTGATCGGAGGGGCCTGCTGGATATCGATGTCGACTGGGCTCTGGTCGATATCGATTGGAATGGTCGATGTCGACCTCTTTTGTGGCTCTGATGGCTCTGCAGTGGCGTCGACATCGACTAGTGGGTCAATCTGGTGGTCGATATCGACCTCGTCCTCGACATCGATTGGTCTGTCGATGTCGACTGGATCTGTTATTTTCTCCGACACCGTTTATGGCTTATGTACTTTGGTGCCACTCCTTAATTGCATGGCTACAACATGGCCCATCCCGGATTGCCCCTTAGGATTTGTAGTTGGTTGTCCAGGGAATGTTCCGGACGGTCTAGGGATTTGTGCCGCCAATTGACCCAGTTGGGTCTCTACGTTCTTTTTCCAAATATCCATCTCCCCAATCCTTGTGGTAAGGTGGTTGAGTTGAGAATGGATTACATTATTGGATTGATCATTCTTAGCCTGATTCCGCCTTATTTCATCCAGCACAAGTTGTAGATCATCCTTCCGTTGGTCCCTCTTCGGGTGCCCAGGAGCTCTATAAGGCGGGGGGTCCCTACGGTTAACCGGGTTCCTTTGAGGTTGATAGAACCTTTGGTCTCCCCAATATTGGTGATTGGGGCCCCTCATGTAGTGTGCCTCCTTGCGAGTCTCCGCTAGATGTACTTGTTCAACATCGGGGCACTCGATAGTGGTGTGCCGCTGCGATCCGCATTCAATGCAATCTTGGTTCGCTGAAAGGAACCTTACTTGCTTTTGGAGCTTTCGAAGTTGATCTCTATGGAATTGCTCCTTCATGTCCGGATCGATTACATTGGAGGGTTCATATAAGGGCATAGATGGGGCAGGCCTCGACGATGATGATGTGTCGGAAGCCCCAGGAGTCCCATATGTTTTGTCGAACTCCACCAACCTCTCTATGGTTTCCCAAGCCTCTTGTGGAGCGAGTTCAAGGTAGTCATAGGCGGTGTAGGTGTTGATCCTCTCCTTGGTTGCAGCATCAAGATCATTGTAAATGATCTCCTGAATCACGTACGATGGTTGGCCATGCGTCGGGCATGATCATAGTAGGTCCTTAAACCTTTCCCAAACAGTCGCCAGATCATCCCTAGGATTTTGTTTGAAAGCCGTGATTTTCTATCGGATCAACGCCGTCTTAGAAGGAGGGAAGAACTTGTTGAGGAACGCGTCCTTGACTTCATTCCAGGTGTGGAGCGATCTTGGGGCTAAGCTCTCCAACCACTGCAATGCTTTTCCTGTAAGAGACCAATGAAAGGCTTTTCGTTGGACATATTCAAGACTCTGTCCGTCAGCAATAGTATCACAGAGGTCTAAGAAGGTTGAAATATGTGCCATAGGGCATTCATTAGGTTTTCCTTCATATTGATGCCTTCTTATTTCAGTAAGGAAGTTAGGTTTAATTTCAAAATTAGAGGCAGGGATAAGAATCGCCGATTCAGGCAGTGTGAGAGCGGGGTGCATATATTGCTTGGCATTCCGAGGGAGGGCATTGATTTGGGCTTCTATTTGCCTTCGGCCTTCCTCCTCCCTATCTGCGCGCTCCTTAAGTGCCGCCTCTCTAGTCATTAAGTCCTCGACCTGCTTCCTTAGTTGCTCAATAAGTTCAGCCTGGTTCGCGTTGTCTGCCATGATTCTTTGAGCTTGGGCTCTTAGGTGGAAATAGCGCTCAGGTCGTCTACTCCTTCAAATTCAGGTGGGCGATCAGCGCATCGCATACACCTACAAAACAAAACTAGGTAGAGACGTGAGATAGACTAATAGGGCGCGATTGATTGCCTCCCCGGCAACGGCGCCAATTTGTTAAGCAGGAGGAAGGTCGAGTATCTTAAATAAAAATAATAAGATGTATAAATGTAAACCAACTCCTAGCCTATGCAAATAATTACAAGACTTCCTCCCGTTGTAGTGGAAGGGTAGTCAGGATCGATCCACGAAGAGGCGTGTCATCGGGATCCTATTAGCGTTGGGAATCTCACGTCTTGCGTCGACCAGAAGCCTCGATTTCGACCTTGGAGCTCGATGTCGACCTCGGCTGTCGATCCTCTCCGCAACAGAAGACCTGTAGAGAGAAAAACAAGTAGTCGATATCGACTGGAAAGGTCGATATCGATGTTAGTCCACGAAATCGACTGGCTCAGAAATTCTCCAGTCGATACAGAAGGTCGATATCGACGCTGAGGGGTCGATATCGATGTTCAGTAAACTCTGCAGTGATGATCGTCGTCGACTCAGAAAACTGTCGATGAACTCCGTGGTCGATATCGACGTCTGTGGTCGATATCGATGTCTTCTCCTGCAAAGTTATTAGCTTTTTATCGGCGAAGAAAGGCCAAAGTCTTTAGGATGGATGAAGATGCGATGAACAGAAATAAAACAGTGGTTTTGATGAATATAAACTATGTAAAAGGCAACTCCTAGGATTAGGGTTTACCACAACGTTAACCAATGCATGCGATAAGATAAATAAGACAGACAATTGCGCTATTTCACCCGAGGGACGAGCTTTTGCTGTACACCAACTCTTAGGATTACTCTTGCAAATAAACCTAATTGTCTCTACCAATTTTATGTTTATAACTCAAGTTGTTAGCATGAATCCCTTTTCTTTCGATTAGGACTAAACATAGAATCGTAGGAGATGATATAAACACAACGATATCAACATCTAACACTTACCTCAAACACGCATGGCTAATGCGGGGCTCTCCCCGACCCTAAGAGTTTTGGAGGACTACTCGCACCTCATCATGGAACTCATCATTGATTGAAAGAAATAAACTTGCATTAAACTATAAACTCCGAAGCTTTACAACTCAACGTCGGCTTTCGCGAACGCCAAACCTTAAAACTTCTCTCTAACTCTAGTGAATGTAATTGGATGTGTTGATGGATCATTGAATGCCAACCCCCTAGGGCTTTATTTATAGGCTACTAATCCTCGCTATCCAAGGATTGTAACTTCTATCTAAATTATGAACTCTATCCAAACAATTATGACAGGTCTTTTATTTTGATAACTTAAAGGAAAAGGTAAATTCAGCTGCTAACTATCTAGAAGTACAAGATAATCCGTGGCCTTGATGATAGAATTCATAATCCGATCCGAGTCTCGAAATCGGATCTATCTTTTGTCGAGATAAGGTCGATATCGACGTTGGAGGTCGATATCGACGTCTGTGTTTCTGCTCGACTTGTCCAGCTCTAGTCGATGTCTATGTGGAGGTCGATATCGATGATGAAGGTCGATATCGAGTACCTTCTTGTTTGGTCTGTGTGGTCTATCTCGACACTCAGAAGGTGTGTCGACAACTATGGTCGATATCGATGTTTAAGGTCGATATCGACCTCTGCTCAGCTTCACTTGGCTTCTTCGTTTTGACTCCGATTTCCCTCGAATTACTGCATGGTTAGCTCAAAACTTGGGCAGACTCTATTTCTTGTATTTTATCCCATTCTTACACAAGTTTATATTCTTTTGGACCCTTTTCTTTAGAAATCGAATGAAATAAGAAGTCAAAAGATGCAAAAAAAAAATATACAAATATGTACATCACTAAATCGAGCATATTGATAGAAGTCGAGTGCCAATCCGAGGAAGAGAAGGACTGCTCGAGATAGAGATAAAGAGAGGTTGATATCGAGGTCCCAAGGTCGATATCGATGTTGCTAGGAGAAAGATTTGACTCGGTTTTTTATAAAATTCTATCCAAAGCGTTTGACATAATCCAAAAGTCGAGATCTTCTATCTTCTACTACGAGACTTCATCCTTTATGTTTTTTACCATGGAATTTTTAGTTTTACCTTTACTAAGTTTTATCTTAGAGAATAAAGATAGGTTTTCGAATCCTTGGCTAGCAAGATTGAGATCTATATCTAGAGGCCATTAGGGATGAGTTTAATCATCCAAGCACACACAATTCAGTTTTACATAGGGAATAATGAGTTAGAGAGAGAGAAGAGGCCGAGTGGGGTTGTGTAAGCGAGAGCGGAGTGGCTTTGTTTGGTGTATTCTCTTTGGCAATTTTAATCAAAGTAGTTTCCATTACATGATGATGATGAGTTCAACGATGAAGCGCGAGTAGTCAAACCACTTCTAGGGTCAGGGTGAGCCTGACGATAGCAATGTAGGGTAAGTGCATCAAAGGTATGAATTTTATGCGATTTCGTCTTCTATCCTACACATGATCCTTTGCGAAAGTTAAGGAGATGCATTATTTGCATTATTGAAGTGAAAGCCAATCATATTATGAACTTGGATTACTCATGAATTGGATAGTAACTCTTAGGAATTATGCGAGAGCCTCTAATCACCTAAGTGCTGGTAACGAAAGTTATTTGATGGAAAGACATTAAATTTCATAACTTTAGCATCATACTTGCATTATTATCGTTCAAGGCATTAATCCCCAACCTTGGAAGCTTTAAGTTTATTGAATTAAATAAAAAGTTTGAGTTTTATTTTTGTCTATCTTTCTCACACCATTCTACGCTCTTTGGACTTCTTTTCTGACATATAGGTTACAATACAATTTATGTTACAGACATCGAAATCGACTAGCAAGGTCGATATCAAGCACTAACATCGATATCGAGGTCTATCTCGACGTCGACTACTTAGCTTTTGTCTTCTACAGGAAACTCGCTGGAAATCGACCAGAACTGAGGTCGATATCGACTAGAAACCTCGATATCGAGTGTCTCCCGAAGTCGAAAGCTTGATCGTGATTACAACTAAGGAAGCGCTGACATACCTCCTCGTGGATTCGATCCTGAATTACCGTACCACTGCATCGGGAGGGATTCTTGTATTTATTTGCTTGAACATGGAGTTGGCTTAGTTGTGATATTTATTTAATATTTTGTTTAAGCGGAATCACACCCCCCTACAAACATTTGACGGAAAGTTATTTAACGGAAAGGCATCATCTTTCATGAATTTAGCATAAGTCTTATATGGTTATCGTTGTGGCATTAATCCCCGATCTTGGAAGCTTTTAAGTTTATTGAGCTATAAAAATCTGAGTTTTTATTCTGTCCACCCTTCCATCATCATTCTTACTTTCTTCGGACACTTTTCTGATACCAAAGGTTACGTTTTTTGTTGCTATTGAAGACTTGAAATCGACTAAAGAGGTCGATATCGAGTGGCTGACCCGATATCGAGTGAACAACTCGTCATCGACTGTATGTTTTGTCTTCTGCAGGAATTTGCTGGAAATCGACTGGAACTGTAGTCGATATCGACTAATCTACTCGATATCGAGTGGTCTTCTAGAGGCGAAATCGAGCGTGACTGCAAGCTTAGGAACCGCTGACATACCTCCTCATGGATTCGATCCTGAATTGCCCTACCACTACATTGGGAGGGATTCTTATATTTTATTTGCTTAGATAGGGAGTTGGTTTGGTTTGTTATTTTATATTGTTATTTAATTTAACTAGAAATCCCCCCTTACGAACAAATTGGCGCCGTTGCCGGGGAGGCAATCATTCGCGCCCTAAGGTTTTCTCACGTTCCTTTTTAGTGCTGTTTTTGCAGGTTTATGTGATGCTCTGATCGCAAACCTATCTTGGAAAGTATAGACGAGCCCGAACATTTTCTCTATCTTCGAAACAAAGCTATCAGAATCATGGCGAAGAACGAGACACAGGCTCAAATCATAGAGCACTTGAGGAAGGAGATAGAGGACCACACTTCTACAATCGCCAATGAAAGGGCCGTTGCTACTGTAGAGAGAGCCCGCACTGATAGAGAGGAGGATGCGTGCAGACAACCCCATGAGAGGCTCAATCAGTGTCCGCAGATGGCGATGCAATACATGCACCCGCCACTTCACGATCCTGAATCTGCGATTTTAATTCCTCCCTCTAATTACACTAGTACAAATTAAGTCATTAAGAGCGAACATTTAAAAGCATTTATTCAAAACAGCTGTTAATGTTTGGGAAGCATAGCGCTTTTTCTAAACAAGCGCTGAGAATATATTTAGATTATTTTTTTTAAATATATTTTTCCAAGAATAGCGCTTGTATAAAACAAGCGATATTAATATATGGGAAACACATCGATTTTTCTAAAAAAGCGTTGAGAATGTATTTAGTTTCTTTTTTATTTTAATACATTTTTTAAACCATAGCGCTTATATAAAACAAGCGCTATTAAATTAAAAACTTTTCTGAGCGTTTTTATTAAAAAAACGATGTCCAAAAGGTACTTTGCTCCCAATTTTTTTTTAAAGAAACCCCAAAATTTACTTTGTCCCAAATTCATCAGCAGGAAGCCCTAATTGACCGCTAGCAGCAGCCATTTCGATTCTTCTCCTGCCTGCAGTGGAGATCATAGGCGCCGTCGACGAGGCTACTTCCGACCGCCCTCCCAACTGCCGACGAGCACCTACCAGTCTTGTCGATCTCCAACAGCACCACACGAGCCGACGAACACCTACTAGTCTTCTCGAGTCGCTCACCAACAGTCCTGTCAATCTTCATCGTCATCGATCAAACGCTTAAACATTCCGCCTTTGAAACCTGGGGTAAGCACTAGGTTGAGCGGAATTTGAGTTTTATTTGAGTTTGATTTTGACATTCTTCCCCATTTCTACTCTTTAACATTCCGCCTTCTACTGGTTTGTGAACAACCGTACATGCTCGATTTCCTTCGATTTCGGTCTAAACAAGCACAAGCAGTGCTTAACCATTAAGCAGCCAAAACTTGGTCTTAACTTTCAAGCAGTGCCTAAACTTTAAGCAGTGCTCGATTTCCATTGGTTTCTGTTAGCAAAAACCATCAATTAATTTCTAAAACTGATCAAACACATTGAAAATCAAAGTAGAAAACTCATCTGAAAACACAAATTGTTGTGGCGTGGTATATATCCGAACCCACGGCCTTTGAAGCGATTTCGCCCCGACCACGGTGCAAGTCGGCTTCTGGCATCACCCCCCAAGGTTACACAGCACCTCCGATCGCGTGCACTCGCCAAAGGCGGTTTGGAACCTTTTCCAGGAACTCAGAACATTTCTCAGAGAAAGAAGGTGAAAAACCACGTCTTACTTCTAAAACCTAAAAACCCTTTTTTAAGAGGAAGAGAACGTGTAAAATACCACCCCACTCTTCCACCAACTTAGGTAGTTGAGGAAAATCCTCAAAACCAATTTAAAAACCATTTTCCTTTTTCTTTTAAATATGGATAAGTTTTTCATAAAATAAAGACCATCATAAAACTTTATTCAAGCATCCATTATAAAACCTTATTCAAGCATTATTTCCAACAATCCCCCACAAATGCGAGAAAATAGGTTTTTCTAAAAGAACTTTGAAAACAACGTTCTGAGCTGGTTTTATGGAGAAGATACTTAAATGTTGGTGAACAAGTCTTGAACCAAGCACATAGTGAAGTTGAGTGCCTCCCTCGTCATAGAAGTGAACAAGTCTTGAACTACTAGACTTGAGAGGTGATCTCAACAACACATACCTCAACCATAATCCTGGCAGTTTCGCGATAAGATCCTCAAATATGTATGTTGTCATCTCATACCTTGGGTGCTGAAGAGTGCTCTAGGAAGACCACCCTAGTCTTCCATAGAAGGTGACCAACCCCTTCACACTCTCGTAGGTAGCTCCATCAAGTCTATCTCACATAGACCACCCTTATTAGGGCTATGGAACCATTAAGAGCATTGCGCTCATCCTCTTTCATATTCGGTGAATCCATCAAGTCCTTCTCAATAGGACCACCCAAATCTGGGCTATGGACTCAGTAAGAGTACATGACTCAACCTTTCTCAATACACCTGTCATGGGAATGAGAAGTGGTGTATCTCTCCTCATATGGGTTTGAGTCTCATTCCCTTAGACAAATCAAGGACTAGTCTCCTCTTTTAGTCCTTTTATCAATAGACCATCAAGTTCCTCTCGGACCTCACATTCTCCAAATAGATGACACCATTCGCAATCAGCTATCTCATAGCTTCATGTCAAATCTGCGTGTGTCTCTTCTTGCCAGTTTATGTATTGCTACTAGCTACACAAAAAGCAAATGTGAGTCACAATGTAGAGAATTATATAGAGCTTCATGCCCCCACAAAGGTAAGTAAGCCAGAAACATTCTCAACCACTCAGTATCTTGTCCAGCTAAATCTAAAACTATGATCTCATATTTCATAGTCGATCTAGCAAACATGACAATTTCGATGATTTTCACAACTTAGCACCACCACATAATGTCAAAACAAAACCACTAGTGGAGCTATAACATCATCATAATTAGAATGTTCGATCATACTGGCACAACGATAAAGTTATCAAACCTTTTCAACATTTATCTACATAATGGAATGAAGCAATTTCCATTTTCTAGTTTCTTTAACACTTAGAAACACATCAACTTCACCCATATCTTTCATTTTAAAGCGAGAGGAAACAGATATTTAGTTTCATTTATCAAATGCATGCTAGTGCCAAATATCAACTATCTCATTTACATATAAAGGCACGTAACCAATGTAATACATCTTGGTATAAAAACATGCATTATATACACAAAATGAAAACTTCAACACAGTTTGGTGACATACTCATAACATTTCGAATATGCTTGGTTAAAGTCATATATTGATTTCTTAAGTGAAAACATAAAATTCTCTTTTCTTGGAACCACATGCCCGTAGGCTGTTCCACATATCTCTTTCTCTAGATCGTCATTTAAAATACAGTTTAACATCCATTGATGCACTGCCAATTTATAATTAGATGCTAAAGCAAATAATAAATATAAATGACAATCTTAATCATTAGAGAATATGTATTAAAGAAATCAATTTCATATTTTGTGTGAATCCTTTAACCACTAGTCTTGCCTTAAACCTTATAATAGAATCATCAGTTCTAAAATTCCATTTAAGGATCCATTTACATTTAATGGTTTTGACACCTCCAGGCAAGTCAACTAGTTCTCAAGAATGGATACACATAATAGATTCCACTTACTGTCTATAGCATCTTTTGAAAGAAACTAGAATAAGTTGAACTCATAACCTCTTTATGTGTTCTAAATTCATTTTCTAACTTAAGAACATAAATAAGAGGTACATCACTTTCAGTCACATCGATCAACGAGTTCATCCAACAAAGTTGTCACAAACTTAAGCTCACATCTAGTTTCCCTTATATCTCATTTACTCCTTCTAGTCTCACTAGATTCAAGCTCGACATTTGAATCAAGTAAATATAAAGATGCAGACATGAGCACATAGGCATGAATACTATTATGATTTTACTTAAATAAACATTGCTAAAAACTCAGTGTCATGATATTCACACAAATTATATCATACAAGCACATAAGCTCATAAGCAATACAATTGTTCTCATAATAACCAACAAGAATAACATCAACCATATTAGATCCAACATCATCTCAATTAAAGGAAAGTACAACCACTTTAGTCAAACACCCCCACATTTCTCATATACACTAGATAGACTCTAAGTCATTTCCACACCTTATATGGGGTTTTGTCTAACTTCTCTTGTGGCATCTTACTTCCTACCTCTATCGGATCTAAAGCATTTTTGGTTCTGTTCATGTTGGTCTTATATCTCATATGTATATATCAAGAACAATTTTTTTTCCTACTACATCTTTGATCTTAGCAAATGCATGCAACTTGGTATATCCAAAGATCATCAACTTAACGTGATATATATAACACCTTTACCACACTTGCTTTTAGAGTTTAACAATAAAGTAACTCAAACAATCTAGTGGTCCTCTCAATTACGGGTTGAAAAGGTATTTAGCAAGTTTAACATTTAGCATATATCACCATAATTTTGATCATCAACAACCAAGTTAGAGGTTAGGAGCATTTATGGAGTTCTCTCAAAGAAAAAACTTCCTATATACGGAGTATGTCCTAATATCATGTCATCGATCAACATTCACATATAGATGCATGCATAAGGATATATCCAAGCACAAACGGAAAGAGGCATATCATGAATTCATGATCATAGATTAATAAAGCATATGCACATGAACCGGATCAACATATATGAATTTTTGTATAGTTAAAATTAATAAGTAATGCAAGAGTTGCTTACTAGATTAATTTCAAACTTAAAAGATCATGTTGATCACTTAGCTTAACTCACAAAATATGCCGATATAAATATACCCAGCAAAATGTCCTTTGTAAGACTGAAGTGACAACTCGACCGGTTAATCAGCACAACGCATTATGCATCCCGATCTCCTGCCTCTAGTGAGTACCATGACAATTGCTTTCCATTTTTGACATTCCATTGCCGCTCCGTATACACCGCATCATGAAATTACACAACGTAAAGATTACAATTGGAACATTAATTCAATTGAAAAAGTTCAGTCGTATACATACATGTAATTAGTCAACTATATAAATGTTCCCATTTAATGCTCCATCTTTGACTAAATCAGTTATACGTACACCACTTTGTACTCCATTTCAAGCCTTAGGAATGAAAGGTAAGATTTAGTTCAATAGTGGTAATCCATTAGCAACTCGTAATGACTAATGAGAGCTATACTGATATATTCGTAGCTTTCGATCTCTCAATCCCACGTATGCTTAATTAATTAAAACAAAAATAATTAATTTAGCCATCACTAACCGATTTACCTCTCCATCGAGGACTTGCGGTTGCGTTTTGCCTTGTGTGGCCAAAGTCCCTTATGCTCTAGGTTACCCTCTAGCCCGGCTCGGCCCGAAATTAAGCCCGGCAATGAGCCTGCCGCATAGCAGCCAGCTTGGAGCTTCCGTTCATCTGTACCTTCCATGGGAGTGACTCGTCGTCGACAGCCTAGACGGCAGCAGCACCAACGCCTCCTGCACTCACGAATGGTGAGCAAGGACCAAGCGCTGCCTAGCCCAGGAGAGTACCCCGCCATTGCAGTGAGCTTGAGCATCTGTGCAGGCTGTGCAGCTAGGATCTCCCTCTGACGAACGCACAGGTGGTAGCGCCGCCAGAGAGATTGACCGCCTTACCTCCTCGATCTGTTGGTGCTCGCCACAAGACAGCCCTCAGTCGTCGCCATCGGCACCGAGAACTCCTTCCCGTGGAGTAGCAGAGGGCCGGCGACTCCAACCGGGATCTGGACGTATCCTACAGCCATCTCGCAACACTGCTCTAGAATTGACTCGCCGTCGAGAGCGCCTCCAGTAGTCCACGTCACGATCGTCGTTTTGAGCGAATAGGACGGCATCGCAACGGCCATAACCAATTCCACGATCCTCTCGTCGTCTTCCGAGGGTAATGGAGAAACATAAGTCGCGATTGTCCCTTGGTTCATCATGAATCGATCAATTTGAGTATCGCTCCTCTTCTCCATCTTCGTAAGAGGTGAAACCAGAGGCTGCGTACCGCCACTTATTCGTCTCCATCGCTAGTCCTGGATCCCGTTGGACACAGTCCATTCCGGGGACGTGAACGCGTGCGCCGTCAACCATGAGGCGTGATCCTCTCACTGGAACTCGCCGGTCATCGACCACTCAGACAGCGGCGCCGCCATGATTTCGGCACAGCCATAGATTGACTCGGTGAAGAGCTCGTCGCTCTTTGCGTGGAAACAACGGCGCCGATCTCCTTGATCTCAAAAAGCGCCTCCCTGAGGTCCTCCTCCGATTAACCAAGTTAACTCTTTTTGACGCATCTACAAATCATTTGCAGGATTAGAACTTTGAACAATGGAAATTAAAATCAATCTGATTAATTGGATTATTCAATTAAAATCAAACTTCCCTCAACTCTATTCAACAGGTAACTACTAACAAACATAAAATCGCTTCTAAATTGTTAGTAAAAACCATCAATTAATTTCTAATACTGATCAAACTCATTGAAAATCAAAGTAGAAAACTCATCTGAAAACACAAATTGCTGTGGCGTGGTATATATCCGAACCCACGGCCTTAGAAGCGATTTCGCCCCGACCACAGTGCAAGTCGGCTTCTGGCATCGCCCCCCAAGGTTACACAGCACCTCCGATCGCGTGCACTCGCCAAAGGAGGTTTGGAACCTTTTCCAGGAACTCAGAACGTTTCTCAGATAAAGAAGGTGGAAAACCACGTCTTACTTCTAAAACCTAAAAACCCCTTTTTTAAGAGGAAGAGAACGTGTAAAATACCACCCCACTCTTCCACCAACTTAGGTAGTTAAGGAAAATCCTCAAAACCAATTTAAAAACCATTTTCTTTTTTCTTTTAAATATGGATAAGTTTTTCATAAAATAAAGACCATCATAAAACATTATTCAAGCATCCATTATAAAACCTTATTCAAGCATTATTTCCAACAGTTTCCCTCTTCTACTATATGTTTCTATCCCTTTCTACTATTTTCAGAACCCTTTTGAGTAACTTCTATGCGTTCTGCAACTATCTTAGCAGTGCTCTACTGACCTCCCACTCTCCGAGCAACTATCTATGTGTTCTGCAACTGCTCCAGGTAACTTCTATTTCGAGAAATCATATCTAATTTCCTCCCATTATGGAGCATCATAATTTGTTGCTTCAACCTTTTCGGAGGCTGAAGTGCGAGGAACGATGAAATTAAGTTTTTCTAGCCACCATTAGTTTTTTTTTTTAAAAAAAAATTTGATCGACTTGTTTCTGATTTTATGGAATCAATCTGTTCAGTGGTGCAATTTTGATTCACTTGCAAAATGAGGATACTTGTTGTGTGCTTTAGTTGGTGTTATGGCTATGCATATGTGATGTAGCTTGTCATTTGATATTTCCTTGGCAACACTCAAGTTCAATTTGATATCTTGTTGCCAAGGTGGAAGCTTTGATGTTGTTTGTAACAGTGATTTTGGATGAACTACCTGCTAGCTAGTAGCTAGTTTGTTTTTTTTTTGTTTTTAATTATTGGATGCATTTCGATCGCTCATTGCAAACACTTCTACAAGATTATTTGGGATCTGGATGTCGTATTGATCATAGATCTATGTTCCTTTACATTCTTATCATTTATTAGAATTTGGAATGGGATATTGTGGATAATTAAATTTTATATTTCGATAAACCAATACTTGTATTCTAGGGTAGTTTATCATATTATCTAGTGTTTCCTAATTCTAGAACATATGCATTATTCTAGAACAAATACTTGAATATGCATCCAAAAAGGAGGCTTCATGGAGAACATGGCAAGGTCTCTTTGCCACGTCTTATAGGATGAGTTTAGAAACATAATTAAGCTTAAATTCCAATTCCGAAACAAAAACTTCAAAGAAGGGTATATTTGGAGACTTTGGAGCTTTCAAACATAAGAGTATATCCAAAATATAACTCAAAAGATAGAACATTCGCAAACTATTATTCATAATATACAACATGATATATGGAATAGTATTCCTCAATTTCCATTACAAAGTGAGAAGACTATGAATGCTGTCGCCATGTAATAGAAAAGGAAAGATCGTGTTTGCCTTAACAAGTAGTATGAATGCTACAAAAGAAACTAGCTCTCCACAGGGCAACAGATATTTCTGGTTGCATTGTTATGTCGTTATAACTCCCTTCGGTTTCCCTTTTTTGCGTGTCTTAGGAAGTTGAGATATCGAATTCTATCACTTCTTGCTCATCCAAAAGCATAGAAACTGCTAAGAAGCGGGGTTCTACAATCCTCAATTTGAAGTGCTGGCATCTCAGGTAAAATTTCCCGTTTCTGTGTTGGCTTTTGTGGTTTGTGTTTTCTTGAATTGGTTTTTGGCAATAACCAGGGTTGCTTGGGAGTCTAATCGAGTTTCAGCCTATGAAAGGATATGTTCTTCCTCCTCATAAGGTAGCCCCTCACTTTGGAGATTTCTGGTTGGCTTATTGTTGTCAAATGGATCTTACTAAAACAAAATTCTATATTTCTATTTGAACAAGAATAAATGGCTTATATTGTTTGTAGTGTTTTTGTTTTGGGGATCATTGTTCACTGCGTGATTTTGACTTGATAGTTTGGAACTCATGATGTATTTATTTTAAAACATAACAAAGCTGATACGGGGTCTCCTGTTCAAGGTGTTGTTTACTGTTTGAAGGTAATAAATTTGTAGTTCAAACAAATTGTTTGCTCTACTTTTTCATTGGGATTGCTTAGATTTGAGAACTAAATGTTTAACTTTTGATTATCCTTGATTATGGAAATTCTTAGGATTCCTCTATCACTGTCGCTTTTGATGATATTCCTGAGGATGGCCTAAATAGTCCTTTAAGGCTTGAGAAATTGACAAATGAGGTATGTTCAATTCCTATTTTGTGGTATTTATTTAGTCTGCGCCAATTTTTTCCTACCTCCAATCTATCACATTAGAATATAATTGAACTTGATCATGAAATCATTAGGTGTATTAGATATTCATGGAAAATGGTAAATGCATTCATGGGAAAATATATGCAATATCCTGCACAAGTAATGTTAGATATTCATGCTATGGATGGAGGTTACTGATAGAAATAGAAAGCATGTCTTTACTCTTAGGTGTATCAATGCCATTATGAGTGACATTTTGGAAATGATTTACAGAAGAATATAATCTCTATAAATTTCTTTGTTAGGTGACATATCGCAGGATGAAGGATACCTTGATAGAACTTAGTAAAGGGTTTATGAAAGAACCAGCTGCAGATTTGGTTCCTGTATTATTTGGAGAGAGCCCTCCAACAATGTCAAAAAAAAGATGTTGTATTTTTCCCATTCCAGTATAAAGATGTTGGACAAGCTGCTGCTGAAATTTCCCCTCCTCCAAGAGTGTTCAGACCGCATTCAGAGTACATTTATTTTTCAGAGAAATTTGGCACTTTGCTTTTCATTGTAAGTTGAACTTCCTTTCATTTTGCACTCCTGGAATGTATAGCTGATAAAATGTAAACCTCTTGCAGGGAAATATCTTCTTGTAGTGTTCCAGAAATTCAAGTCAATTCTTCCTTTACCAATAGCAGGGAAACAAAAGCTCGTGGATATGGTAGATATGAATTATTTTGATTAGCTAGGAATTACTTTTTCGAATGCCTAATGTTATAAGACATTTCATTTTCATTATGATGCATGAATTTATTATTTTTAATAGTTTCTCAATTTGATTAATTTGATATGGCATTGTTGTGACAATTCAATTAAGTATTTGGTAACACCTTATGTATGAAAAATCGGATTTTTTGGGTTAATTATGTGGATGGTGTATATTTATAACAGGGGATTGTATACATTCTGTAAATAACAGTTGGCATTTTTTTTATAAAAAAAAATTATATAGATAGCGGTTATTTTAAAAAAGCGCCATCCTTGTTTGTTTTATAGCACTTTTTCAGAAAACCGTTGTCTTTTAGAAATTTTTTTTAAAAAAATAAAAAACAAGCTTGACAGTGCTTTTTACAAAAAAAACTGCTGTCCTTCCCATTTTAACAGCGCTTTTTATTTTCCGCTCTTACCCATACTCATAGCGCTTTGATTAACATCACCTCAATAAGCGTTGTCCTTCCCAATAAAAAACCGCTCTTAATGAGTAAGTTTGTACTAGTGTTATGAAATCAAAATTAACTTCATTTCTGAAATTAAATGCAATACTTTTGAAGGAAGAACTAATGAATGCCCCTTGCAACATATTTCTACTTTTATGGATTTATGTGAGACTATTGCTGATGGTGCAAACTTGGAAGATGTTAGACTGAAATCCTTTCGATGGTCTCTTGCAGGGAAGGCTTTACAATGGCTTGAAAGCTTGGCTCCACGCTCGATGAAGACATGGGCAGAAGTGAAGGATGCGTTCCTAAAAAATTCTTTCCTCCATAAAAAACGGCGATGTTGCGACAAAGGATCATGGCTTTCAAACAAAAGCCTGGCGAAACATTGGCACATGCGTGGGAGCGCTTTAAGGACTTATTGAGATCATGCCCTACGCATGGGCAATTACCTTATGTCATCCAGGAGATCTTCTGCAACTCCCTTGATGCGCCGAATAAGGAGAGAATCAACTGTTACACCTCCTATCGGTACATTGAGCTCACACCGACGGAGGCTTGGGACACATTTGAGAGGCTACTCAACTTTGATAATACATATGGGACTGCTGCGGCCTATGACTGAAGGCCTGCCCCATCTATGCCACTTTATGAGCCTCCAAAGGAGATTGATCCTGATGTGCGGCAACAATTCCACAATGATCAAACACGCCGCGTATAAAAGCAAGTTAGATTCCTCTCAAACAACCAAGCTTGTCAGGAATGTGGGTCTACCAGGCACAACACCAATGCATGTCCACATCTTGAGCAAGTCAGCATGGCAGAACAACATGAGGAAGCTAAGTGGACGAGAGGCCCCTATGGTGGGGGAAATCAGCAGTATTGGGGAGATCAAAGGTTCTATCAACCTCAACATCAACAAAACCCCACCTTATAGAGCACCAGGGCACCCTGAGCAAGAACCAAGGAAGGATGACATGCAGATCAATCTTGATGAGATGCGGAGGAACCATGCTGAGTTTAAACAAGTCAATAACTCCGTTCATACTCAGCTGCAAGGCATCAACTCTAGGCTCGGGGAGATCGACGTTTGGAAGCGAAACATTGAGACCCAAATGGGTCAATTGGCGGAACAACTTCCCAAACCGTCAGGATCGCTGCATGGATCTACTGTGCCCAATCTTAAGGGCAAAACTACTGGACAAATAGCGGCTGTAAATCTAAGGAGTGGGCGTCAATTACGGATGCCTGAGCAAAAAGCGGAGGAGAAAGCCAAAGAAGAGACATCGATACTGACTACTCCAGTCGATATCGACTAAGGTGAAGTCGACGTCGAGTCCCCTTTACTCGATGTCGACACAGAAGCTGAGCACCACCAGAAATCGACTCCTCCAGTAGATATCAACCACCCTTTACTCGATGTCGACTCAAATCCAGCTGCAGTGAGGATGAAGGTGCTGCTATTCCCTAAGAAAGCTATAAAGGACCCTACAAAATCAGCACTAGAGAAGAGCGTGACTAAAAGCTTAGGGAGCGAATGATTGCCTCCCCAACAACGGCGATGTTCGCTATTGTGGGGGGGGGGGGATCATGCAATTCAAATATACAAAAATAATGCACAACTATGCTAACTCCCTGTCCTAAACCAATAATACAAGAATCCCTCCCGATGTAGTGGTAGGGTAATTCAGGATCGAATCCACGAGGAGGTATGTCAGCGCTTCCCTTGTTGAAATCACGATCAAGCTTTCGACCACAAAAGACACTCGATATCGATGTGTCTGGTCGATATCGAATTCAGTTCTGGTCGATTTCCAGAAGAGTTCCTGCAGAAGACAAAAGCAGCAAAGTCGACGTCGAGACAAACCTCGATATCGATGTTAGACCTCGATATCGACCTTTACAGTCGATTCAGATGTTTGTCACATAAACTTTTTTCGTAACCTATTGTCGGAAAAGTGTCCGAAGAACGAAGAATGGTAAAGAAGGATGTCAGAAATCAAAACTTAAACTTTTAGGTGAATTCAATTAATTAAAAGCTTCCAAAGTCGGAGTTTCATGCCACGACGATAACAATACAAGTTTTATGCTAAAGTTCTGAAATTTAATGCCTTTCCGTCAAATAACTTTCATTACCAACACTTAGGTGATTAGAGGCTCTCGCATAGTTCCTAAGAGTTACTATCCAATTCATGAGCAATTCAAGTACAAAATATGAGTGGCTTTCGCTTCAATAATGCAAATAATGAATCTCCCTAACTTTCGCAAAGGAATCATGCATAGGATAGAAGACGGAATCGCATAAAAGTCATACCTTTGATGCACTTACCCTACATCGCTATCGTCGGGCTCACCCCGACCCTAGAAGTGGGTTGACTACTCACTTCTCATCATGCAACTCATCATCATTATTGAAACAAAACTACTTTGTATTTGCAAAAGAAAGAAATTACAACCGAACAAGCCAAATCTCTTTTCTCGCTTCTCTCCAAACTCAACTCGCCTCTCCTTTCTCTCTCTACAAATTCTCTGCGATAAACTACTAAAACTCGATGTGCTTGGATGATTAAACTCAGGCCTAACGACTTCTAGATATAGATATCGAACTTTGCTATCCAAAGACTCGAAACTTTATCTTTATTCTCTAAGATCAAATTAAATAAATAAAAACTAAAAGTTCTATGGTAAAACTAGTTCATGTGATGGCTCAGACGTTGAAGATAAGAAATCTCGACTTTTGGATAGACGTGCAAGCTTCGGACATAATTCTATCAAAATCTGAGTCGGATTCCTCTGCTGGGCGACATCGATATCGACCTTCAAACGTCGATATCGACCTCTATAAAACTCTATCTCAAGCTCTCCTTCTCCTACTCGGATTAACACTCGACTTCTATCTTTTATCTTGATCTGGCCACTCGATATCGACCATCATCCTCGATATCGACCTCTGCTGGTGTCGACATGCTTTGTTCTTTTCTCGCTCGATTCCTATGTCTCTGCTATACTCGATGTCGAGGTCTTCAGTCGATTTTGACCTCTTCAGAAGACTTCGAGTTCTTTTTCCGCTCTTCCAAATCTATCCATTTTTATCATGTTTTCTGAAAAATCACAAAGAAACTCGTGTAGACCATATATTTGACAATAAAGCATAAACTACACTAATCCCATGTTTTCCCACTAATATGCATGCAAATGATGATAAAGTGGACTTATATATGCGTAGAAAATATGGTAATTTGCGCGCACAGCAAACACCCCATACTTAAGCTTGATTGTCCCCAAGCAATACCTTTAATGGTCATTCAGAGGAAAAGAGTAAACTCTCAACATCATAGATTCATTTTTCATATGTCCCTACAATCCATTGCCATCCTTGATAAGGTACTTATGTCAACCAAGTCTATGCATGTGCATAAAAGCAATTTCATACTCATAAAAGGAGGTTTATATGCAAAAACAATTTCAGCGACATAGCATTAATAATCAAGAGGACTTTTTCAAGCTTGTGAGAAGTAGATTGGTAAAAGGCTAAAGGTGGGCTAATATTTGGCCATGTGATGCTAAATCCGGGGAAACATACTTTCTTTCCAAAATATTCCACATTCCTTCTTCATAATGTCTCACCTTTCACTCGTCGCTCAATGATTTTATCCAATATAATGCTTTTACCTCTCTAACCTTGGTACTGCCTTCTCGCGAGTCGCAAACATGGGTATCATGAATGGCCCCGGATACTTAGTACTTCGGACTCCTCACCTTGTGTCCCATCTCGCTGAACTAACATCTCAACGAGCAGGGTCGACCTACCTTTATCTTCTGAGGTGATCAGATTTTTTCTCGCTCATTAAATTTTCCATAATTCATAATTTCTTTAATTCCTGCCAACAACTTCATAAATAATATGCACAACTCCATATAACAACTTCAAAGATGACATCCATTCTCAAACTTTTCCCCAGATAGGGTATAAGGTATAAAATGGGCAATATGTAATATATGTGGGGCAATAATGATCATGATAAGGCTTATATATGGCTTGTGACTTTTGCAAATATGCATAGGTAAGGCTAGGGTATGAACTTGTATATGTAAGCACTTGTATGGAAATTCATAAAAAGTCCTCCATCATCTTATCATGCACATGTCAAAACCAACTTCAAATTTTTCATCTCCTTTATTTTTTTCTTTTTGCACTTCATTGGGAGTTCCCTTAACTAGGCAATTTCATATTATATCTCTAATGAATCTAATTTTGCATCATAGAGCTATTTTTTATACTTCCATGACTCTTTCTTTATTTTCAATTTTTGATGGGGGTCATTTTTTCTCTTTTTTTTCGAAATAAAATAAAACTTAAAATAAATATGACTAACTTACAATGTAATATGCATGACTATATAAATAAATATGCAATGACTTATAAAATATGCTAAATCATGTAAGTAAGCCTTTCCCCCACCCCATACTTAAAGTTTACAGTGTCCTCACTGTTTTAGGATTAGGGTTAAGAAGAAAACTTACTAAACCGTCACAAATTTCAAGAGTCGAAGAAGACAGCAGGCATGGTCCATATCGACCATTAAACATCAATATCGATGTCTCTCATCGATTTCCGGCTCAAGCTTCAGGGTGATCCGGCCTCGACCATAAGCCCATCTAAATCGACCATAAGGTTGATGTCGATCTATAACATCGAAATCGATGTCGTTTATGTGTGCTTTTCTCTTTCCTTCAACTTGTTAAGCAAACTAAACATGCAAAACAATAAATTGTCTCAAACCAAAGTAAAACTGTATAAAACCAAAACTAAGTCTTTGTTACACGCTCTAGACTTTTAAGTCGCTAGGCCGACTTCTTCCTTTGCGCTTCTCAAGGCGGCATCTACAGAGCCCATGTGGCTTGGGCCTCAAATATTACTCCTTTCTTGTCACACAACAGCATTCCACCGGGATGGATCTGATTCACCGTGAATGGTCACAAATTCTTATCTTTGAATCTCGTAGGGAACCAATGGTCCTTGGATTTGGTGACATAAACTCTGTCTCCTATCTAATATTGGCTCGAATCATCATCGGATACCCTACATAAGCGCACATGCCAAGGCACACCTTTTCCAAATAATGATAGATCTTTAATTGTAATGGAACAAGAGGAATCCATACCTTGACTTACCTTCTTATCTGTCTGTGGCTCAGGTCGACATCGATGTTCAGTCCTCGATATCGAGGCCTGTTGTACTCCTGGAGGTTCAGTCGATTTGGAGAGCTTTTGCTCGATATGATCAAATCGATTTCGACCCTCAGTGGTTGATATCGAGGTCTCTGTTCCTCCCTTCTCAGCTCCAATGGTGGTCGATTTCGGCTCTAGGGTATGGTCGATATCGACCTTTTTGCTCGATTTTGATGTTCCTCCTCCTCCGTCATCGACCCCATACTTATGACCTGGCATAGAATCTTGAAAATTATTAGTAGATATCGACTTACCTGGGTCGATTTCGATGTTCTGTTTGGCCCCTTCGTTCAAGATTGCCACAACTTCCTCCACTTGCGCTTCTATGGCCCTATTTTGTAGCTCTTCTGGTGTCATAATCCATACTTTGGCCTCTCCACATGCAATGTAGACACCATTAATGGCTTTTATCTCCATTGGCCCTTGATTTTTCACCGTCTTGTTGAAGGGATACTCTATCACCTCGTCACTAATTGTGAATGAGAGCAATCCTTTCTTCACGCTAATGTTGGCATCAACAGTTGCTAGGAATAACCTACCTAAAATAATGGGACAAGCAGGGTTCTCCGCTATATCAACAACTAAGAAATCAGCAGGGACAAAGAATTTACCTACTTGTACTGGTACATCCGTTACCATCCCTGTTGGAATTACTACCGTATTGTTTTCCATATATAGTCTTGCATCCACGGGCTCCAGAGGACCTATCTTTACCTTGTGCCAAATGGTTAGTGGCATCATGCTAACGCTAGCGCCCAAGTCAACTAAAGCATTAAATTTGAATTGACCTAAGCCTATAGCGATAGAAAACTTACCTGGGTCCGCCCGCTTTTGTGGTAGCTCCAACCTGTTGCACTCCTCTGCGATCTCAGAAAGCGATCGCTTCTTACCCAATATGTCCTTAAGGAACCTTACATAGGATGGCATCTCATGATGTGCTTCTGTGAATGGTATAGAGACACTGAGTCCCTGAAGCATCTTCACGAACCGCTGTAACTTCTTTTTCGCTGGGTCCTTAATAACCTTTCTAGTTGGGAATGGCAACACCTTCTTCCTTCCCGCGGCTGTAGTTAGGTCAACATCGACATCAGTAGGGTCGATATTGACCGGAGGAGTCGATTTCTGTGGTGACGCAGCATGAGGTTCGACATCGATAGGAAGATCGACATCGACGTCACCTTGGTCGATATCGACAGGCGGGGTCAATATCGATGTCTGTTCTGGCTCCTTTGCCTCCGCTTTTTGCTTGGGCGTTTGTAATTGACGCCCACTCCTTAGGTTCACTGCCACAATATGTCCAGTGGTTTTTCCCTTTTTGTTGGGCACAGTGGATCCAGGGAATGATCCTGACGCTTTGGGTATTGCTTCCGCCAATTGACCCATTTGGGTCTCCATGTTACGCTTCCAAACGTCGATCTCTCCAAGCCTAGAATTGACGCCCTGCAGCTGAGTATGGATAGAGTTGTTGGCTTGTTTGAACTCAGCATGGTTCCTCCACATCTCATCAAGAATGATCTGCAGGTCATCCTTCCTTGTCTCCCACTCAGGGTGCCCTGGTGCTCTATATGGTGGGGGATCCCTTTGATAGAACCTTTAATCGCCCCAATATGGTTGATTGCCCCATCCATAGGAGCCCCTCGTACACTTGGCTTCCTCATATTGTTCTGTCATGGATACTTGCTCAGTATGTGGACAGTCACTAGTGTTATGCCTTGTAGAGCCACATTCCTGACAAGTTTGATTGTTGCTCAGGAACCTGACTTGCTTCTGAAGGCGGCGCATCTGATTGTTATGGAATTGTTGCCGTACATTAGGATCTATCTCCCTTGGAGGCTCATATAATGGCATTGATGGGGCAGGCCTTGTATCATAGGCCGCAGCAGCCCTATAGGTGTTGTCAAAGTTCACGAGCCTCTCAATGGTCTCCCGGGCCTCCGTTGGTGTAAGCTCAATGTACCGATAGGAGGTATATGAATTGATCCTCTCCTTATTCGGCGCATCAAGGGCGTTGTAAAATATCTCCTGGATGACATATGGAAGTTGCCCATGCTTCGGGCATGATCTCAGCAAGTCCTTAAATCGCTCCCACGCCTGTGCTAGTGTTTCACCTGACTTTTATTTGAAAGTTGTGATCCTTTGCCGCATCATAGCCGTTTTAGAAGGTGGAAAAAACTTATTTAGGAATGCATCCTTCACCTCCGTCCATGTCCTCAGCGAGCGTGGAGCCAAACTCTCAAGTCATTGTAATGCCTTCCCTGCCAAAGACCATCGAAAAGATTTCAGTCTCACATACTCTAAATTTACTCCATCAGCAACTGTTTCACATAAATCCATAAAAGTAGAGATGTGTTGCAGTGGGCATTCATTAGGTCTTCCTTCAAAAGTATTTCTTTTTATTTCAGAAAGGATGTTTATTTTAATTTCATAATTGGAGTGATGAATTAAGATAGCGGATTCAGGAACGTGGAGCGGCGGATGCATGTATTGCATCGCCGTCTGTGGATACTGATTGAGCCGCTCTTGGGCTTGTCTGCGCGCATCCTCCTCCCTATCAGCACAGGCTCGCTCTGCCGTAGCAGCTGTTAAGCAGGATGAAGGTCGAGTATCTTAAATACAGATATAAAGATGTATAAATGTAAACCGACTCCTAGCATATACAAATAATTACAAGACTTCCTCCCGTTGTAGTGGAAGGGTAGTCAGGATCGATTCATGAGGAGGCGTGTCAGCGGGATCCTAGTAGCGTTGGAAATCTCACATCTTACATCGACCAGAAGCCTCGATTTTAACCTAGGTGCTCGATATCGACCTCGGCTGTCGATCCTCTCTGCAACAGAAGACCTGCAGAGACAAAAACAAGCAGTCGATATCGACAAGGGAAGGTCGATATCGATGTTAGTCCACGAACTCGATTGACTCAGAAGACTGCCAGTCGACACAGGTGGTCGATACCGACGTTGAAGGGTCGATATCGATGTTCAACAGCAGTGACCCAGGAGTCTCGAGATCGACTCAGAAGACCATCGATTTATTATCGTGGTCGATATCAACGTTTAAGGTCGATATCGATGTTCTCCTGCAGTGGATTAGTTCTTTGTCGGCAAAGAAAGGCCGAAGACTTTAGGATGGATGAGGATGCGATGATCAGAAACAAGACAGTGGTTTTATGTGTATAAACTATTTAAAAAGCAACTCCTAGGATTAGGGTTTACCACAACGTTAACCAATGCATGCGACGAGATAAATAAGATGGACAATTGCGCTATTTCGCCCGAGGGACGAGTTTTCGCTGTACACCAACTCTTAGGATTACTCTTGCAAATAAACCTAATTGTCTCTACCAATATTATGTTTATAACTCGAGTTGTTAGCATTGAATCCCTTTTCTTTCGATTAGGACTAAACATAGAATCGTAGGAGATGATATAGACACAACGATATCAACATCTAACACTTACCTCAAGCACACATGGTTAACGTCGGGCTTACCCCGACCCTAAGAGCTTTGGGGGACTACTCGCTTCTCATCATGGAACTCCTCATGGATTGAAAGGAATAAACATGCATCAAAATATAAATTCCGAAGCTTTACAACTCAACGTCGGCTTTCGCAAACGTCAAACCCTAAAACTTCTCTCTAATTCTATTGAATGCAATTGGATGTGTTGATTAATTATTAATTGATGATCGAATGCCAGCTTTCTAGGGCTTTATTTATAGGCTACTAATCCTCGCTATCCAAGGATTGTAACTTCTATATAAACTATGAACTCTATCCAAACAATTAGGATAGGTCTTTTATTTTGATAAAACTTAAAAGGAAAAGATAAATTCAGCTGCTAACTATCTAGAAGAACAAGATAATCTGTGGCCTTGATGATAGAATTCGTAATCCGAGTCTCGAAATCGGATCTATCTTCTGTCGAGATAAGGTCGATATCGACGTTGGAGGTCGATATCTAGGTTTGTATTTCTGCTCGACTTGTCCAGCTCCAGTCGATGTCTATGCTGAGGTCGATATCGGTGATGAAGGTCGATATCGAGTACCTTCTTGGTTGTTCTGTGTGGTCTATCTCGACACTCAGAAGGCGTGTCGACAACTATGGTCGATATCGATGTTTAAGGTCGATATCGACCTCTACTCAGCTTTACTTGGCTTCTCCGTTTTGACTCCGATTTCGCTCGAATTCCTGCATGGTTAGCTCATAACTTGTGCAGACTCTATTTCTTATATTTTAGCCCATTCTTACACAAATTTATATTCTTTTGAACCTTTTCTTTGGAAATCGAATGAAATAAGAAGTCAAAAGATGCAATAAAAAGATATATAAATATGTACATCAGCGGCGGCCCTCTCAGCAGCAATTGTAGCATTGTGATCCTCGATCTCCTTCCTCAACCACTCTATGGTCTCAACCTGCGTCTCGTTGTCAGCCATGATGCGAATTGCTTTGTTGCGAAGATGGAAGAAACGTTCAGGCTTGTTGATGGGTTCCAGGATAGGTTTGCGATCAGAACGTCGCATAAACCTGCAAAATAAACTCTAAAAGATCGTCAGAAAACTTAGGTGGCGATTGATTGCCTCCCCGGCAACGGCGCCAATTTGTTCGCTAAGGGGGGGATCGTGCAATTCAAATATTCAAAAATAATTCACAACTATGCTAACTCCCTGTCCCAAACAAATAATACAAGAATCCCTCCCGATGTAGTGGTAGGGTAATTATGGATCGAATCCACGAGAAGGTATGTCAGCGCTTCCCTTATTGAAATCACGATCAAGCTTTCGACCTTAGAAGACACTCGATATCGATGTGTCTGGTCGATATCAACCTCAGTTCTGGTCGATTTCCAGTAGAGTTCCTGCAGAAGACAAAAGCAGCAAAGTCAACGTCGAGACAGACCTCGATATCGATGTTAGACCTCAATATCGACCTTTACAATCGATTCTGATGTTTGTCACATAAACTGTTTTTCGTAACCTATTGTCGGAAAAGTGTCCGAAAAACAAAGAATGGTAAAGAAGGATGTCAGAAATCAAAACTTAAACTTTTAGATGAATTCAATTAATTAAAAGCTTCCAAAGTCGGGGTTTCATGCCACAACGATAACAATGCAAGTTTTATGCTAAAGTTATGAAATTTAATGCCTTTCCGTCAAATAACTTTCATTACCAACACTTAGGTGATTAGAGGCTCTCACATATTCCTAAGAGTTACTTTCCAATTCATGAGCAATTCAAGTTCACAATATGAGTGGCATTCGCTTCAATAATGCAAATAATGAATCTCCATAACTTTCGCAAAGGAATCATGCATAGGATAGAAGACGGAATCACATAAAAGTCATACCTTTGATGCACTTACGCTACATCGCTATCGTCGGGCTCACCCCGACCCTAGAAGTGGGTTGACTACTCGCTTCTCATCATGCAACTCATCATCATTATTGAAAGAAAACTACTTTGTACTCGCTTCTCTCCAAACTTAACTCGGCTCTCCTCTCTCTCTCTCTACAAATTCTCTGCGAGAAACTACTAAAACTCACTATGCTTGGATGATTAAACTCAGCCCTAACGGCTTCTAGATGTAGATATCGAACTTTGCTATCCAAAGACTCAAAACTTTATTTTATTCTCTAAGATAAAACTTAAATAAAGTAAAAACTAAAAGTTCTATGGTAAAACTAGCTCATGTGATGGCTCTGACGTTGAAGATAAGAAATCTCGACTTTTGGATAGATGTGCAAGCTTCGGATAGAATTCTATCAAAATCTGAGTCGGATTCCTCTGCTAGGCAACATCGATATCGACCTTCAGATGTCGATATCGACCTCTGTAAAACTCTATCTCGAGCTCTCCTTCTCCTACTCGGATTAGCACTTGACTTCTATCTTTTATCTCGATCTGGCCACTCGATATCGACCATCATCCTCGATATCGACCTCTGCTGGTGTCAACATGCTTTGTTCTTTTCTTGCTCGATTCCTATGTCTCTGTTGTACTCGATGTCGAGGTCTTCAGTCGATTTCGACCTCTTCAGAAGACTTCGAGTTCTTTTTCCGCTCTACCAAATCTGTCCATTTTTATCCTATTTTCTGTGAAATCAAATAGAAACTCGTGCAGACCCATATATTTGACAATAAAGCATAAACTACACTAATCCCATGTTTTCCCACTAATAAGCATGCAAATGATGATAAAATGGACTTATATGTGCGTAAAAAATATGGTAATTTGCGCGCACATCAGGCGCCAAAATTTATTAGGAGGGAAACTAGTAGAATAAATATAAATATAAACCAACTCTCTCTCCAAGCAAATAAATTACAAGAAACCCTCCTGATGTAGTAGTAGGGTATTCAGGATCGAATCCACGAGGAGGTATGTCAGCGGTTCCTAAGCTTGCAATCACGTTCCATTTCAACTCCAGAAGATCAGTCGATATCGAGTAAATCAGTCGATATCAACTATAGTTCCAGTCGATTTCCAGCAATTTCCTGCAAAACAGACAAACACAATCGACATCGAGTAGGACACTCGATATCGGGTCAGTCACTCGATATCGACCACATAAGTCGATTTTGAGTCTTAAACAGAAAGTGTAAAATGTAACCAATTTGTCAGAAAAGTGCCCGAAGAATATGAGGATGATGTTGGAAGGATGAACAGAAGAAAATCGCAGATTTGTAAAAACATCAATAAACGTCAAACCTCCAAGATCGGGGATCTCATGCCACAACGATAACCATATAAGCCTATGCCAAATTCATGAAAGATTATGTCTTTTCATCAAATAACTTTCGTTACCAAAAATTAGGTGATATAGAGGCTCTCGCATAAACCCTAAGTGTTACTATCAAATTTTATAATTAATCCAAATTCACATTAGGATGGCTTTCGCTTCAATAATGCAAATAAGGATCGCCTACTACTTTCGTAGAAGAATCATGCATATAGGATAAAAGACAGAATTGCATAAAAATCATACCTTTGATGCATAAACTTACATGGCTAACGTCGGGCTCACCCAGAACCTAGAAGTAAGGGAACTACTCTCACTTCATAACCATAAACATCATCATCATTGGAAATTAACTAACTTGAATTGAAATTGCAAACGTCGAAAGATTACAACCGAGCAAAGCAAACTTTCGCTCTCGCTTCTCTCTCCCTTACTCGGCCTTCTCCCTCTCTACTGAATCATAAACTGTTTTTCATAATTCTTGGATGATGAAAACCTCAGCCCTAATGGCTCTAATTATAGATTTCAAAACCTCGCTATCCAAGGAGAAGAAAATATATCTTCTTCCTAAGATAAAACTTGTTGAAGTAAATAAATAAAATCACTTTAGGTAAATATGAATTCACCCTAAAGGATACAAAGTCTGATAAAAAGATAAAGATCTCCGACTTAATGTAGAAGTAAACCGCTTCGAATAAGATTTTATCAAAATCGTCGGATCTTTCTGCAGCGTCACTCGATATCGACTAGATTCAGTCAATATCGACCACTTCTCTTCTATATTGAGTCAGATCTACTCGAACTCGGCTCTTCACTCAATCTCTTGCATTTCACTCAATTCGTAGCACTCGATATCAACTAGTCTGTGTCGAGTTGAACGATTCTCTTTCTGGCTCAATTTCTGGTCTTCAATTCCACTCGATGTCGAGTCATTTGGTCGATTTCGACTTCTTAGTAGACTTCGAGTGATTTTCCAACTTTTCTTCTCTTCTCAAAATTGCCCGATTTTGCCTCGATTTCTGCAAAATAACACAAGAACTCGTGTAGACCTCTATAATTGGCAAATAAACATAAACTACACAAATCTTATGCCTTCCTAACTGACGGAGGGAAAACCTGTCGTTGATCCGTCAAAGTAAAACTCAAACTTATAACTAGTATAGCAATAAGCAAGAGGTCGTTCCCACAGGGAAATTTCCTATTCAGGTGTGATCAGTGCTAATTGAGTAACCAAATGGGGGGTTTATAAGAATGCAAAATGATCCGCCTTTAATCAAAGTGGAACGGTACAAGCAAAATTAAATGGTTTTGATTCAAACAATATTGAGAAGTAGTTCTACCTACAATTATCCACTTTCTTTGGTTGAAACGATCCTTGTAACTTCTTCTCGTCCTATTAAGTTTCTTATGAATGCCCTTGTCCTGACCTAATATAGTTACTAGTCCAATCAGTCCTAGAAACCCTTATCAATCGAACAGTCCCTAAAGAAGGATTTAACCCAATTGATAGCTTTAAGTTCAGAGATTAAACAAGGTATTTGGAGTCCCTAAAGAGGGATTTAACATTACATCCAACTTTCTACCTATCCAATTAGTTCAATCAGCCCTAAAGGGATAAGTTTGCTACTTGGGTTAAGGTTCACAATCAGGAATCTACAAAACCCTAGCAATTGAATTGATTCTAACTAGTTGCGTGGGCTAGATAGAATAACACAATCAAGCAATCAAAGCACAAGGAAGTCGAAGCATTCAATAGTGGAATTAAGGAACGAGAATTAGAAACTCACAATCAATCCAAATAAAGCTTCAAATTATAGGCAGAACAGATGAGTTTAGTTCCTCATGGAAAACATCGCTCAATCTCTACTTGTTTGATAGAACGTGGAATAGAAAAATGAAGTCCTTCAAAACTAATAACACTCAGCCTTAAAAAGTCTAAGACAAACCAAAACGAGATAACAAACACTAGGGTTTCAATAAAATAAAACGCGGCACTCAGATGTCCGATGTGGTGGCCGCGGCATAGGTGCTGCGGCCGCTGCACGTGTGCTCAAATCCACTCGCCACTCAGCTCCTTGCGGCGGCTGCGGCATGTATGCAGCGACCGCGGCATGTATGCTGCGACCGCGACATGTATGCTGCGACCGCGGCATTCATCCTGCTGCATATCTCGTTGCCAGAAGCCGGGCAGCTCCAATCTCTTGTTTCTCCTCTTCATTCCTTGCTTCTTGTATTCCACTCCAAGGTATTGCATCTCTCATGATCTTCGAATCCATCTCTGCAATATAACCACAATTTCGCGCAGAATCCGAATTCTTCCAAAATAATCACCAGATGCAATTTAGCTACAAATTAAGAACTAAATACAACCTAACTAGCCTATAATGCCTATCTAAGATATGCATTATCACCAACCAATATGCATGAAAATATCGACAGAAATGGACATAAAAGTAGATGAAAAACATGGTAAATTGACCGCACATCAGTTGCTCTTGGGCTCCTTGGCGAGCTCGGGCTTCTTGTTCGTGACGAGCGACCAATCTTTGTTGTGCCTGGGTATGCTGACTGCGCTCGGTTTCAAAACCCTCTATTTGCTTTCGGAGCCTTTTAAGCTCTTGTTGCATTGTTTTCTCGTTGGCCATGATCCTCTTTGTACGTTCTTTTAGACGAAGGAAGCGTTCTGGATCATCTAAAGCTGCGAACTCAGGCGTGCGATTAGCACGTCGCGTACACCTTCAAGAAAACACTAGGAAGAGAAGTAAGATATACTAAACAGGGCGCGATTGATAGCCTCCCTGGCAACGGCGCCAAAATTTGACGTAGGGAGGAGGTCGAGTTTAAATAAATATAAACAATATAAGCAAACTGAATCCTAGTCCACGCAAATAAATTACAAGACTTCCTCCCATTTTAGTGGAAGGAAATCAGGATTGATCCACAAGGAGGCGAGTCAGTGATGCCTGGATAGTCTCTGCGAACTTTGTGCAAGTCGACCAGAAGCCTCGATATCGAGTTGGGAGGTCGATATTGATCGGGGCAGTCGATTCCTAATGGTGACGTCGATCTGTGAAGAACCTACGAAGAGGAAAAAACAACAGAAGAACTCGATATAGACAGGAATGGTCGAAATTGAGTGGATCAGTAGTTCTTGTCGACTCAGAAGACTGTCCACGTCGGGTTGCTTGATGTAGGGTGGTCGATATCAACTGATATGGTCGATATCGAGTGGCTCCTTAGACGATGTCGAATGCAGAAAAACAGTAAAATAAAGAAAGACAACAGAATATTTTGGGGTTTTTCTTAATGAAGTAAAGGCTTCTAGGATAGGGATCCACCACGGCGGTAACCATGCATGTATTATAACTCAATTCATATAAAATATTAAGCTTTTCTCAACATCAATTAGGAATATAGAGGCTTTCGCATAAAATCCTAATTGTTTCTACCTTTTTCATAATTAGGATTTATGTCAACTTTCGCAGGCAAAACCTAATTACTATCCAAATTCACATGTGTAATCCACTTTCTCTTCATATAAGATAAATAAGGAATGATCCTAAACTCGCATAAAGGATTGAGTGCGGGGTATAAGAAGAGATCGCATAATCAAATATAGAATAAGCGTAGTTACATGGCTACTGTCGGGCTCACCCCGACCCTAGAAGTAGGACGACTACTCGCTCTTCATCGCAACAAACATCTTTGATTGAAAGAAGAAAACTTGCATTAAACCAAACCTTCAAAGCTTTACAACTCAACGTCGGCTCTCGCAAATGCCAAACCCTAAAACTTTTCTTTAACTCTATTACTATTGTCTGTTGTTTGTTGGAATTGAATCGGAATGAATAAAAATCAGCCCCCTAGGGCTTTATTTATAGGCTACTAATCCTTGCTAGCCAAGTTCCTATCTTCTTATCTAATTATGAAGATAAATCGTGGCCTTGATGATAGACTTGCAATCCGCGTCTCGAAAAGTGCGTCTAACCCGTGTTGCATTTCAGTCGATATCGACCAGTCAGGTCGAATTTGACCTCTCTGTTTCTGCTCGATAGGCTTGATTCCACTCTATCTCTAAGGAAAGATCGATATCGATGCATCTACTCGATATCGAGTAGTCTTCTATACTTGTCTTGTGGTCTGTCTCAACACTCAGAGTCCATGTCGAGGTCTCTAGTCGATATCGACCAGTGTAGTCGATTTCGACCTCTTTTCAGCTTCTCCTGGCTTCTTTGTTTTCACTCAGATTTCGCTCAAATTCCTACATATTTAGACCAAAACTTGTGCAGACTCTATTTTTTACACCTTAGGTCATTCTACACAAATTTGCACTATTTTTAACCTTTACTTTGGGAATTTGATGGAATATGAATTCAAAAGATGCGATAAAAAGGACTCTAATATGTACATCAAACGTCCGAAACGTTCCCTGGGCAACCATCTACAAATCCTAAAGGGCAATCCGGGTCGAGATACATCGCAGCCATGCAACTAAGGAGTGGTAACAAGCTACAAAATCCACGAACGTAAGCGGATGAGGAGAGGTCAGAACCAGTCGACATTGAGCACCCTGTCAATGTTTAGTCAACAGTCGATGTCAACCCCGTGGTCGACATCGAAGCCACTACAGAGCACTCAGAGGCACAGCCCCACTCGATATCGAGTGTTCTAGTCGATATCGACACCCCTCTAGTCGACGTCGACGCCCTGAAGGCGCCTCCGACGACCGTTTTAGCTCCTACACCAAAGAAGACATTGCCCTTCCCTTCCAAAGCATTTAAGGACCCTACCCAAGGTATGTTTAGGCGCTTCGTGAAGATCCTCTAAGGTCTTAACATCACTATCCCACTCACGGAGGCCCTAAGCGAGATGCTCACGTATGTCCGATTCCTCAAGGACATCCTTAGCAAGAAGTGGTCCATGGCAGAGATCACAGAGGATTGCTCAAAGATGGACTTCCTAGAGAAGAAGAGCGATCCAAGGAAGTTTGCAGTCACCGTGGGACTTGGCCAACATCGCTACAAGGCCTTATGCCCCTCTCTATTTGGAAAAGGGTGAACATTGGAGCACTTGAACCTATGGAAATGAAGCTCTACATGGATGACAACTCATTCCTCAGGCCCACGGGTATAGTTGATGACGTTCCGGTAAAGGTAGGTAAGTTCTTTATGCCTACTGACTTTATTGTATTGGATATGCCCGAGGATCCTATTGTACTTATCATCCTTGGTAGGCCTTTTTTAGCTACTGCAGATGCCAATATCAATGTGCGATGAGGGCTCCTAACCTTTACCATAGGGAACGAAGTGATAAAGTTCTCCTTCAACCCCACAATGGAGGAGGTCAATGGAATTGAGATCAAGTCGGTGTACGTGCACACCAATGTCATGGATTGCAAAGAACCGATGGAAAGGGCCCTAACTCATGAGGAAGCCCTAGCTATAGTTGCTGAAGAGCTCACCGATGAGGAAATTGAGGAGTTCTTGGCTACATGCATGAGTGATAAGGAGATCTTCGACGACACTCTATCCATGGAGTTCGAAGAGGAATTCGAGATCGACCAAGACCTGTCGAGATCGACCACTCCACTTGATGTCGAGTACCCCCAATCGACGTCGACACACTCAGAAGTCAGGTATGTTCTTCTTTTTCAAGCAATATCGAGTCAACTCAGTCAACACCAGAGGTCGAAATCGACCAGCCCATATCGACCCCTGAGGTCGAGATCGACCAGTTCCCCTCGACATCGGACATTTTAGACGCCGAGGTATGTGCTGAACTCTCAGTTGATATCGACTTATCCTACTCGACATCGACTTCTTTTCTGCATAGTTACTACGAAGAATCCCAATCAACGTTGCCATCTCTATATGCTTGGTCCACACCAACTCCTGTATCTGATTTGGGAGCTTCAATCAAGAGGATTGAAACGGATTACCTAAGTGAGATCATGAAGACGTAGGAGGAAGAGCCAATCCTTATCCCACAAGGACCATCTCTAGTGATGAAGCCTTTACCTGACACGCTTAGATATGAGTTTCTTGGTCCCAATTCTACTTTCCCTGTGATTATCAAAGCTACACTAACCATGCAGGAAGTAGACAAGCTTATGGAAGTGCTTCACACTCATAGAAAGGCAATTGGGTACTCTCTTGAGGACATTAAAGGTATTTCTCCCCCTACATGTATGCATAGAATCCTCCTAGAGGATGATCACCAGGCATCTATAGAGCACCAACGGAAGCTCAACCCCAAAATGAGGGAAGTGGTGAACAAAGAGATCATCCGCATGCTTGATGTAGGAATCATCTATGCCATCTTCGACAGCGAATGGGTGAGCTCGGTAAATGTAGTGCCTAAAAAAGGTGGAATGACCGTTGAGGAGAATGAGAAGGCAGAGCTTGTTTTAAAGCGAATCACAACTAGTTGGCGAATGTGCATTGATTATAGAAAGCTCAACAACGCCACTAGGAAGGATCATTTTCCCCTTCCATTCATTGACCATGTATTGGAAAGACTTGTTGAACATGATGATTTTTGTTACCTGGCTGGATATTCTGGCTTTTGGCAGGTCCCTATTCATCTTGAGGATCAAGAGAAGACCACCTTCAGATGTTCCTATGGGACTTTTGCATATAGGAGGATGCCATTTGGGCTCTGCAATGCCCCTGCTCCCTTCCAAAGGTGTATGATGGCCATCTTCTCTGACATGATAGAGGACATTGTGGAGGTATTTATGGATGATTTCTCTGTTTATGGCACTACTTTCGATATTTGTCTTGCTAACCTTCACAGGGTACTTGCGGGATGTGAGGAGACAAATTTGGTTCTCAATTGGGAAAAGTGCCACTTTATGGTAACATAAGGGATTGTGCTAGGCTATAAGGTCTCAAAAAGGGGAATTGAGGTGGACAGGGCAAAAATAGAGCTTATAGAGAAGTTGTCACCACCTTCATCTATTAAGGACATTAGAAGCTTCCTTGGTCACGCAAGTTTCTATAGGAGGTTTATTCAAGATTTTTCTAAGATTGTCAAACCTTTAAGTAACCTATTAATGAAGGATGTTAAGTTTTTGTTTTCTAGCGAATGTCTTGAAGCTTTCAATAGGTTGAAGGAAGCTCTTATATCCACCCCTATCATTCAATCGTCAGATTGGTCGCAACCATTTGAGATCATATGCGACGCAAGCAATTATGTCGTAGGAGTTGTCCTACGACAAAGGAAAGACAAGAAGCTTCACGCTATCTACTATGCAAGCAAGACTCTTGATGTCGTTCAAACAAAGTACAACACAATGGAGAAAGAGTTCTTGGGAGTGGTCTTCGCTTTTGAGAAGTTCCACTCATACCTAGTGGGCTCTAAGGTAATTGTTCATACTAACCATGCATCTCTTAGGTACTTGATGGAGAAGAAGGATGCTAAACCTAAGCTCTTACGATGGGTGCTCCTACTCCAAGAGTTCGTCGTTGAGCTTAAGGATAAGAAAGGAACGTAGAACTTCGTAGCCGATCATCTCTCACGGCTACCCAAAGGGCTTCTAGATGAGTCAAAGGACCACATGCCGATTGATGACTCCCGCCCTGATGAGCACCTGATGAAGCAAGAAGCGAAATGGGCAGAGACTTCACTCGATATCGACCTTACCCAATTGATATCGACTGCCCCTAAAGTTTCTCTAGGATGTCGACTAACTTTGATGACAGTTCGACAGTGATAGAAGTCGAGATTGACCAACCTGTATCAACATCGAGTGACCATCTCGAGCAGCCCAGATCAACTGACCAGGTCGATGCACACTAGTCAAAATCGACTAATCCATGTCGAGATCAACCACCTTCCAGTGAATCCGAAGGTGAGAAAAAGGTAAACTCCGGTGAGGACTTCTTCTTTACTCCTCCCTCCAGTCCTATTTAAGAATTATTTGTTGTAAGAGGGATGAAGGTGCCTTGGTTTGCGGATTTTTCTAACTACATTGTTGAACGCGAGATACCATCAGGCTTAACTTCGCAGGCGTAGAAGAAGTTCTTGCACAACGTCAAGCAATACTATTGGGATGAACCCAACTTGTTCAAGTAGGGAAAAGACCATATCTTTAGATGTTGTATTCCAGAGGAAGAGGTAGAGAGCGTGATTTGCCATTGTCATTCTCTCCCTACAGGAGGCCATGCTAAAGGATTCAAGATCGCGACGAAGATTTTTCAATGTGGTTTTTATTGGCCTACCCTTTTCAAAGATGTGCAAAACTATATAATCTCTTATGATGAGTGCCTACGTATGGGAAATATCACATGGAGGAATGAGACACCACTCACAGGAATCTTAGAAGCAGAGCTTTTTGATGTTTGGGGCATTGACTTCATGGGACCATTCCCTACCTCAGGCCCCTACAAATACATTCTACTAGCGATGGATTATGTCTCAAAATGGGTTGAGGCCATTGCAAGTAGGACCAACGATGCGAAGGTAGTTTCTAAGTTTATGAAAACTAACATCTTTCCTCGCTTTGGTGTTCCTAGATTTCTTATATCAGATGGTGGCTCTTACTTCATTGAGAGAGGCTTTGAAGCACTTTTAGCCAAGTATGGGGGGTGAAACATAGGGTGCCAACACCCTATCATCCCTAAACAAGAGGACAAGTAGAAGTTTCCAATCGCCAAATCAAAGCCATCCTAGAGAAGACAGTCTCCCGCTCGAGGAAGAATTGGTCATCCAAACTAGATGATGTGCTCTGGGCCTACCAAACGGCCTATAAGACACCACTTCGCACAACTCCTTACAACTTGGTGTATGGTAAGTCATGTCATTTGCCCATCGAACTTGAGCATAAGGTGATGTGGGCTCTCAAAGAGCTCAACATGGATTTCGACGAAGCCGGAAAAAGGAGGTTCCTTGACTTGCAAGCCTTGGAGGAGTTGTGCCTAAAGGCATATGAGAATGCCAAAATCTACAAAGAGGGCACAAAGAAGTGGCACAATAGCAAATTGATGCCAAAGACATTTGAGGTAGGTGAAAAAGTCCTTTTTAACTCTAGACTTCGCTTACTTCCAGGAAAACTAAGGACAAGATAGAGTGGACCTTTCAAGGTTCATCAAATTTTCCCTCATGGAACGGTGGAGTTACTTAGCGACGATGGCACCACCTTTAAGGTAAATGGTCATCGGGTAAAGAAGTACTATGACAAAGAGGACCCGGAAGAAGAGATTCGCGCCACCCTGGCGTTGAACTGGCGTAAAAGGGAAAGTATGTCGACCTAGCGACTTAAACTCAAGTGCTTCCGGGAGGCGACCCGTGATTTTCATTTTCTAAGTTTTCTTTTGAATATTTTATTTTTCTGCTAGATATTTTTGTGGCTAGTTATATGTAAGTTAATCGGAAGATCGAGTGCCTAGAAAAGAGGTCGACGTCGACATGAGAAGTCGATGTCGACGGGCTAAGAGAAGAAACCCACAGGTCGACTGGACTCAGTCAACTAAGAAAGAGATGTTCGATGTCGACACTACAGGTTGATGTTGACAACCCCAAGTTCATCAGACGAGGCACAAGTCAGTTGCAGGCCAAGGCAGTTGATGTCGAGCAAACCCACCGAGGTCGAGTAGGTGACTCGATATCGACTATTCTAGTCGATGTCGATGCTGCTCGGAGACAGGTAAGAATGACAGGTCAGTTTTTTTTTTGTTGAATTCAATTTTTATTTAAACACCGACCTCGACCTTCATTTCCCCTTTACCCCCGTATCGACCTAACCCTAAGCCGTTCTCCATCCTCTCTCGGCCGACTCTCTCCCTCACGCTTTCTCTCTCTCTCTCTCTCTCTGTTCTTCCCTCATTGATGCCGCTCTCCATCTGAATTCCTACCACCTCTGTTCACCCATAGTAGCAGTAGATCCAGCGCCCAAACCTGATAGCAGATCCTCGAGCCCTCTCGCATCTCTCTCTCTCTCTCTCTCTCTCTCTCTCTCTCTCTCTCTCTCTCTCTCTCTCTCTCTCTCTCTCTCTCTCTCTCTCTCTCTCTCTCTCTCTCTCTCTCTCTCTCTCTCTCTCTCTCTCCCGCTTACTCGTTGTACTCTCCAGCTCTAAGCCCAGACCCGGCACCGCTCACCAGATCTGGCCACCCCTGCCCATCCCCACCTCTACCCAACACCAACAATACAAGTTGTGCCTAGATCAACTCGATTTCGATAGATCCAACCGATATCGACCGGACCTCCAGATCCCAATTTTCTTGAGCAATTTTCTTCGATTTCTCCTCCTTTTAACCAATTTCAGGCACTCTTTTGGCATGATTTTCACACCCTTACCTTTATTTATAGATTTCGGTGCATAAATGTTTAATTTAGGGATAAAATTTCATATTGAGTGATGATGAACGATTTTAGGGTTTGAAGGTTTTGTGCGAGAAATTGAAATTGTATGATTTTAGGTATATCTTGGATCTGATTTTTTGAGATGTGATGGTTCTAACTAAGATTTGATTAGGTTTGGAATTGTGCTAAATATTCAAGAAATTTAAGTTTATGAATTTGATAAAGATTTTATGCATTTCTTGAAGTTCTTTAAATATTCCTTATTTTTATGTTTAAAAGTTGATTATTAATCTTTACTTTGACCATTAAATTTAAGATTGCAAGATTTAGCACTAAAATTAGCCTATGTTGATATTGCAAATTTTTAGGCTAGTTTATGAACCTAAGTATGGAGTTGCTTTATATTGCTTGAAATAGGTCATTATCTTGGACATTGTTTTCTTTGCCGAAAATGGTGAGATCCAAGAATGTCGAGAGGGACTCCCTTTGCATCCCTGATGGGGAGAAGAGGACCCTAGCCACCCGCCTCATTCCCCATGCCCATAGAGCCCGCAAGTACCATTACCCTGACATGATGCACATGGGCTTCCACACTGGCGTCCAGGAGGCCTTGGAGTATGTATCTCTAGAGAGGCTCATTAGCGACCTCAGTGCACACTACCCCATTCTGACTGGGGAGTTCATGGCCACACTGGAGATACCCAATCGTGTATCATCTACACGTCGAGTCTCTTTCCGACTCGCAACAAGCCATACCGCTTCACCCTCCAAGAGATGAGCCACCTCTTTGGGTACACCTATACCCCTGCGCACTTCATAATCGAGGATCCCAACATCATCTGGAGCTACATCTCAGGGATCCCAGACCCCGCTCCCACTGACGTCCTTACCAGCAAGGTCGCCAGGCCACTATTTCGAGTCATCCTCCGCATTTTGGCGAGCACTATCTGGGCAAGACCTGAGCTCCGCCGCCCTACACAGCGCGAGGCTGAGACCTTGTGGAGGATGCTTTTCAAGGATGAGCCATTGCCCCTCCTGTATGTATGGCTCGAGCACATTTTGGAGCGGAGGCGCACTGCGAGTGGAGATATCCTAGATGGCAGCATGGTGGTTGTCCTAGCCTACGCCGTCAACATTTGCGTTGATAGGTATACCACTTATGACCTTACCTATATAGATGCTAGTATATTGTGATAGGGCAGGGTCATCGTAGCTGGAGCAGATGGATGGAGGAACCACCAAACGGGGATGCCTCTCCGATACAATTATATGGATCTTCTTTATGTCTTGATTTGTTCCACTCCTTGACAGGTCAACCATACCATAAGGACATAGATCCTACAGCAGACCCGATGCTATGGAGGAGGCCACCGCTCTATAACCACGAGCCGGAGATAGAGGCCAAGTCGAGGGACGTCGATCCACACTCCGCTGGTGCGCAGCAGCCCCCAGCCTATCAGGAGGATGGTGATGATGAGGACGGCGATGATGATGATGATGATGATGATGTCGATGATGATGTTGACGATGGTGGTGATGGACTGATGGCCCGAAAGGGTCACACCATAGTTATATTCCAAACACTCCGCCAGTCCAGCCTGCTTATCCTACTGAGTGGCAAGAGGACGCGATTGCACGATTATCCAAGCTAGAGTTGGAGACCAAGTAGATACACCAATTCATGCATGAGGTTCGAGATGATTAGCAATGATTCATTGACTCTCAAGAGCGATTCACCAAGATCTTCGAGAGATCCAGCTTTGGCTTTGGCCAGCAGCGCTATGGACAGCCAGGTCCATCCTACCAACAGGACCTGCATCACTACTATCCTGGCAGCTCCACCTTCCAATAGGGCGGCCTTTCCTACCACCATGCGTCTTCATCTTCACAAGGTTGGCCCCTGCTTCTTCCACCACCTCCGCCTCCTAAGGAGTGATTTCTGAGAGTAAGTGAGCATGAATGTTCCCCCTCCCTTTTACTTTGATTTTTTTACAGTGAGGACACTATCATCTTTAAGTTTGGGGTGGTACTGAAAATGGACTTTATAATGTTGCTACCTGGTTGTGGTTCTGGTGAAAATTGGTACACTTGGCTTGTAATAACTTTTATTTTGCTTTATGTTTTATGTTTCTACATTGCATTCATGTTTAAAGTTTATGTTCTTAGGTATTTAGTTTTATAAAAAAAATGCGAAAATCCAAAATAATTAGAAAATGTCAAAAAGAACAAAAAAATGCATAGTTACCTTATTTAGATGTCCTGCGATGAGAACTCAATAGCTGACTTGATCATGTAAATCCTATGGCATACTTGGATGGTTTAGCCTAAGTCCTTAAAATTGTTTTTATGTAGATTGTGAACTTGTGATGAAATTGAGCACATATGATCCTAGGCTAAAGAAGCAAAATCCAACAAAATTGTCCTAGTGAGAATTTTGGCCTATAGGGAGAACATTAAAAATCCCTCTACTTTCTTGAGTGTATTTACTCTTCCTAAGCATCTCTAAATGTTGTGATAGTTATTTAAAGCCAATACATATATATGTTTATGTTTATGAGAATTAAATGATGGAGGCATCTTTTAAGCCATTTTTATCCTCTCTTTACCTACCCTGCATTATCTCTCCTTGAAGCCAGAGCATTAGCCTGACCCTTATATTGCACTCCACAAAATTATATCTAGCCTAATTGAGCCTGACCCCCATTTGGGAATTGAAACTTAGATTGGTTAGAATAATGCATTGTGGAAAGAAAGTGCATGTTGTTTAGTTTTGAGCAAAGAAAATTTATGGGTTGGTATAAATTTGCATCTTGTCACATATTGTAAAAGGATTTTTGGCTCATCATATAAATGCACATATTTTATTTATTAATTTTCGTTCAAAAAAAATCCGAAAAACAAAATTATATTATTATTATATTTAGTGCATGAGCCAATTATTCCTTCGTTCTTTTATTTCTTGCTAGATTTGTATTTTTGAAACCATAATAGGGTTTGAAAGAAGGTTGATGAGCATTATGGAAAGTAAGTCTGGTTGTACATTATTTTGGGAGATATGGTTTGCATGAGTCGTGTTAAAGTTTAGGAGTCTTGATTCCCGAATTTTATAAGCACCACATAGCCAAATAATTCCATAACCTTTATTTCTTACCAAGCCCCATTACAACCCCGCCGAATGGAGTCTTCTTTGAAGTCTTCCATTGAGCGAAAGTCCTCCTGATGGTTCTTATTGCATCTACGTAATTGGTTGCGAAGTGATTATTATAAATTGCAATGTTTATGAGTTTGTGTATGGAATTGAGTTGAGAGTTGATCTTCATAGCCTAAACACATTGAGAGTTGAGTGAAACACATTATCCCTGTGAGGTTGGATTAAAATTGCATATGCCTATGGATCGCTCATATATGTGTGATGACATTAAATTCACTTGCTTTGGTTTGCTACCATTTATAATGTTGCTTTTGACAAGGGCGAAGACTTGAAGGGTGTGTTGTAGGTGCTGGTTATTGCTTGAGGATAAGCAAGTCTAAGTATGGGGTATTTTGATATACATATTTACTATCTTTTTATTTGCATGTTTTGACTTCATATTTCATTCGATTCCTGAAGTAAGGTTGAAAAATAATGTAAATTTGTGTAGAATGAGCTAACATGAAAGAAATAGAGTCTCCACAAGTTTTGGTCTAAATATTTAGGAATTGGAGCGGCATCAGAGTCAAAACGAGAAAGCCATTTGGAGCAGACAAGAGTTCGATATCGACCTCTAGGATTCATAAGGAAAAGAGAAATAAGAGTTATTGAAATCCTACGGGTTGGATAACCCTAGACGGAGACGTAGACTGGTTTAGAGCCGAACTTCGTTATCAGTCGATTTCGACCTCTTCAGAAGACTTCGATTTCTTTTTCCGCTCTTTCAAATCTGTCCATTTTTATCCTGTTTTCTGCGAAATCACATAGAAAATCGTGCAGACCCATATATTTGACAATAATGCATAAACTACACTAATCCCATGTTTTCCCACTAATATGCATGCAAAAGAATGATAAAATGAACTTATATGTGCATAGAAAATATGGCAATTTGCGCGCACATCAATGCCCTGACGTTCACTTGTGCTGGAAACATTCTTCCATTAGCTGACGATGCTGCGGAGCATTGTAAAGCCAAGGCAGCAATCATACCCATCCTATGCCCTATTCTTCCGGAGCCTTCCTTCATCACTGTTGAAGCCTTTGGTGTCATCAAGCGCTATAGGAAGGAGGCTGAGCAACGCCGCATTGATGAGATGATCTGTGACCAGAAGCTGAATTAGGCTTACAAGCCCTGGCAACGCAAGGCAGAGAAGGTCGTCCAGGCCAACCAGCGAGAGAAGGATAGTGGGGATCCAGGCTATGGGAAGTGGCGTGATGAGTGACCTCAAGACCCTTGATCTATATTTTCAGTCCTCTTTTGAACTTGGTTTTTAACCTGTTTGATTAACTTTAGAAGTGTTTTGCAAACTTTTATCCTCCCTTATCGAAAGGCATAAAGGGGGAGAATGGTCTGTGGTGTGTAGATTCTGTTGGTATTTTGCTGGTTGGTGTTTTTAAAAACTATGGAGTTTTTATATATGATCCAACATATCTAACTTCCTGCTATTCCATTTTGCTGCTACATATCTAACTTGCAAGTCTGTCTTATTCCAATGACTTTTGTATTTCATCAAAGGGGAGATTGATGGCTCCTTTGATGAAATTCATATATATTTAATATGTATTTTGCAGGTTGATGAAAGACAAACTGGGTATATCCTTATTTACTCTTATTTGATATTAGATTTAAAGTCTTGTTTAAATCTAATTTATTTGATTAAGTTATATATATAAATATACATATATTGCTGTTGTTTCTAGACTAACTTGTGCAGGTTTTAAAAGATCTTAGTAGCACCGAGATTTCAGATCTTAGCAGTACTTAGCAGCACCGAGAATTCAGCAAGCAAAACAGAATCAGTTACAAGTATATCTTAGCTGAAAGATCAAATCAATATCTAAAAGTATCTGAAGTTCAAACAGCAATTCAAATTCAAAAAGAAGTTTAAAAAGTTGTGATATCTCATGAACTATGATCAGCGACAAAAGAAGTAGAAAAGCTAGGCTATAAATTCAGAGAGCGCAATGGTAATCGATACACATCTCTCAAGCTCTCAAGTGCAAGAAAAGCTTTTACTTCTGCTCTTCATCGTCATCTACTGATCTTCTTTCTTTCTTGCTTTGTTTCTAATTGTTTTATGTTTTGAGAGACAAGAAAGATTTGAGCGTTATAGGATAAGTTAATCCCTGTTATACTAAGAGTATCATGTACTCAAACGTATCACACTCAGGTGTGAACAAGGGTACTTTTATTTCCCTGTATCTTGGGTTATCTAGATAGAAGCGGGTAAGGCTTCAAGAGGTAGAGGATGGGAAGGTTTTCTAGGTTGTATCTAGAACTCATAAGGAAAAGATAAATAAGAGTTGTTGAAATCCTACGGGTTGGATAACCCTAGGCAGAGATGTAGGCTGGTTTAGAGCCGAACTTCATTCTCAATTCATGTGTTCATTTATTTTATTTCCGCATTTATCTTTAACTTCGTAATTTGACAACTGAACATGTTTCTGCTCAATCTCAAGACTCTTGAATTTTAGTTCAAACCCCTTGAGATTCGATTCAAGGCCCTTGAAGTTGTGTTTAAAGAAAGTTTGCGAGAAACTTCCATACTCTATTCAACCCCCTCCCTCTTCTAGAGTATTTATATTATTGTTTACTTTACCTACTCGGCTCTTCACAAGTCACAGTTGAGTGGTGTCCGCATTGATGACATCGTCCTTCCCTTTTTAACCCTGTGGTTTCTTCATAGAGGGAGGCGTGTGTTCTCCTCCTGGAGCCTTCCTACTCTTCTTACCTCGCACGCCCTCCAATTTTGCAGCCTCAGAGATCTGGAAAACGTTTAGGAAGGTTAAACTCTGATTTCTATATTTTGATATCCCGTGTCACCCACCTAAATGATCTTTGTCACCCAACTGCAATAACCCTATCACATCAATTAATAGCAAACAGATTTATATAATTTACATTTCTAGATTTTGTTATCTCGTGTCATCAAACTAAATAAACAATGTCACCAAACTACATTAACCTTGTCCCACCAATTAATAGCAAACAGATTCATAATCGACATTCCCATAATTTTTTATCTCATGTCACTTGATCCAAAATACCATGTTACCTAACAGAAAACTTACCACCTCTACATCCTTGTCGGCATCATTCCCAGCTTGCCCCCATCCTTAACAACCCCTCTCAAAGTAACGACGTCCAACCTCGTTGCCCCTCTTCATGATCTGTTTACGCAGAAGATAACATGATTGTTCCGTGTGTTGCAGCAAGGGGGTTACACTAATAAAACAACCTATTAATGACTTTATTTAAAATTAAAAACCAAATCAAAATCCACTACAAATGCACTAACTACGTCAAGAATGAAAAATCTCAAGTAATAGCAAAGGTTTCAATTCATAGGAGATGGAGGACCTTATCTTCATTGCTTCTCATTATGGGAGCTTCTCCCCGCCTTGAGTTACTCTCATTAACCACCTCAGGATTACCGACTTGTCAAAAAAAATCAGTCTTTAAACTGGAACTCATATTCCCTGTGTCACCCAAATTTAAACATCATGTCACCTAAACTTAAACACCATGTCACCCAAAATGAAACTGGAACCCAGATTCCCCTTCCTTTTTACACTCGCTTTCCTTTTTTTCCCCGCATTTCATTCAATTTGACGTGCATTAAATGTAGCAGGTTTTTTTTCCTTTTCAGTTTTTCTTTTCTTTTTTTTTGCTAGCATTTAATGCTTCACATTTTTTTGGCAGGTTTACATTAAATGCCCTTGTTTTTCATTTTCTATTTCCTTTTTTCCCCCATTTACCCCTAAAACTGGTGGTGGCAACTGACTATTTCATGTAATTTTTTGCCTACATTCTCTCTAAATTAATTGAGAGATTGATCAATGTGTTATATAAACCCATTTACATACATGTAAAGAAAAGATATAGCCTAATTTTTTTATATTATTAACAATACAACTAATTGAGGTGTTGAAGTCAAAGAAATAAGCTACACAAAAGACATTTACTATGATCTTATTCATATTCACAAAAAGCAATCAAAAGTTAGCTAGCTCAAAAATGGAACTGAAATGATATGTGCCTAAAACCCACACATTTCATATTTCTCTTTAAATTACATTAAAGAATCAAAGAAGTCAACTTGCGTGATGCATTAATATCCTTAAAAACAACTTGAGAAATGGTGAAATATCTCATTGTCTCTCAGTAATTAAGAAGAGATAACCCTCCTATGGACTACCATATTTACTTGATATGAACTAGAGAATATATTAATTCTTACAATTGAAGATTAGCCGGCATCTCATCGTGACTGGTGACCTTATAGAAGATTAGTCGTTGTAGGATGGGTTCTGGTAGGTAAGGAGTTAAGGCATCCCACCTCCACTCCTCCCCTGCCCACATTTCCTCAACCGTGTAGCTTAGGATATCCTCCAGAACTTCTTGCATCGCCTCGTCCATCAAAGCCCTTTCTTGCAGCTAAGGATGTATCCAGAAAAGAGTTACTCACCCATTCCCAATGTCCACACAGATGCCCAACGTAAGCACCTTTGCTCCATGTAAAATCCCTTTCCAGAGATGGGAGCAGCGATTTTTGGATTCAAACATGTCCACATCCACACGGGCATCACAGTATTTCCCCCTAATGACTCTACTCCTGTAAACTGATCAAGATTATCAGATTTGAGATAGAAAACAGATCTCAAAAGAGGAGGAAAAACACCATTGATTAGAGAAAGCTAATCGGGTTTCTTACAACTAAAACTACAACCGAAACCAAAAGAGGGAAAATAAACATATATCCCTATTACAACTAAAACAATGTCACCTAAGATCTCTTATTCTTCTAATTACAATATGTGTCTCGAACTTTATGCAATCACAACCATATATCCTCGTATCCCCCCCCCAAGTGAGACATGGGGAAGCAAGCCGAGCTTGAGACAAAGGAACTCATGTTGTTGAGATCCAAGTGCTTTGATGAAAACATCTGCTAACTGAAGTGAGAAGGCACATGGACTGTTTGAAGAAACTAAGATTGAACCATCTCGTATATAAAGTGATAGTCAATGAAAATGTCTTTAGTGCGTTCGTGGAACACAGGATTTGAAGCAAGATGTTGAGCTAAACGATTGTCACAATGAAGGGGAACAGGATGGGAGATGGAGATATGCAAATCTGAGAGTATACCATCAAGCCAAACAACCTCACTAGCAGCTTCTGACATAGCTGGATACTTACTCTCAGTGGAAGATTTACTGACCTTCTTTTCTTTCTTAGTCTTCCACGAGATAAGAGCATCACCTAGAAGCATAGAGTACCCTATTGTCTATCTACTAGTGTAGAGACAATTTCCCCAATTGGCAACAGAATATTCTTCAAGTCACAAATGAGAATCACTTGGATAAAACAGGGCTCTAAATGAGAATCACTTGGACAAATGAGCAGCATCTAGGTGTTGTTGTCTAGGAGTTTGCAGGAACTGACTTAATTGTTGAACACAAAAACAGATATTAGGCCTGCTCATTGTGAGGTAAAGAAGGTGCCCACTCAAATGCATGTAGTGCTCTGGATTGTCAATGATGCAGCCCTCATCAATTGACAATTTGAGATTATGTTGCATACGAAACATAGTTGGCTTATAATCTGTCATGTCAGCGTCTGCTAAGATATCAAGAATATAGTTTCTGTGGTTGAGAAGCAAACCAGTGGGGGAACAAGCAATTTTCATTCCCAAAAAGTATCTTGATAAACCAAGATCATTGACAGTAGATGCTTTGTCAAGAGCTAACTTTGTTGAAGAAATGACAGATGGAGAGTTACCAGTAAATAAAAGATCATCGACATAACAAAGGGCCAATTTGATGCACCCATTATCTATCTTGACAAATAAATTGTAATCATGGTTTGATTGAGTAAACCCCAACGTAATAAGGAGCTTACTAAGCTCCACATTCCACTGATGACTGGCTTGTTTCAAGCCATACAAAGACTTGTGAAGACGATAAACCAGACCTTGCTTAGTGGTGACACCAGGAAGAGGAGTCATGTAAACCTCTTCATCAAGAAAACTGTGGAGAAAGGCATTGTTGATATCTAATTAGTGGAGAGGCCAATTTTTAGACGCATCAATAGCTAAGATAACTCTGACAGTAGCAAACTTGGCCACATGGGAGAAGGTGTGTTTGGAGTATTTATCTTTGACTTGATTAAACCCCTTTGTCACTAAATGAGCCTTGTATCTGTCAATAGTCCCATCGGGTTTATATTTAACTCTGAAAACCCACTTACATCCAATGGCTTTCTTGCCTGGAGGTAAGGCAGTCAGTTGCCATGTGTTATTGAGCTTTAAAGCAGACAGTTCTTTATTCATAGCCACAACCCAATGAGGATTGTTCTTGGATTGAGAGTAACAACTAGGCTTAGGAATGGTAAAGTCATTGAACAAAGATGCTTGATATTCTGGTGATAAATGCTCAAAATCATGAGGGGAAAGAAGCTAAAAAGAAAAAGATGAGGAATCAGATGATGAATTATGGTGGGGAAGGTGTTTGCATATATAATCTTGAAGTTTAGAAGGTAATTGCTTCTGTCTAGTAGAATGTCTAGCAAGAAGTGGTTCATTTTGTGGAGGAATATGGGTAGGTGTGGAGGAGGACCAGAAGCAGCAGTAAGAGGAAGGTCATTTTGTGGAGGAAGAAGGTTATCTGAAGGAATCTCATTAGAAGGAGGCTCATTGGTAATAGGTGCAGTGGCGGAAGGAGAAGTAGTGTCAGAGACTACTATATCCTGCAAAGAGCCATGTCCTTCACAAGAATCCAAAGCAGGATTTACTAATGGTAAAGCCTTCTGAGCATATGAACGAGGGACCACAATAATAACAAAAGGAAAAACATCTTTCTTAAAAACTACATCTCGAGAAACAAAGGTAGTAAGAATGGTGAGATCATACAGCTTATAACCCTTTTGACCAGGAGGGTAACTGAGAAAAATATATATTCTAGTAGTGGACTGAAATATATCCTTATGAGCACGAGATTTCAAGGCAAAACACAAACACCCAACAACACGAAGCTCATCATATGCATGAGATTTCTAGAAAAGAAGCTTAAAAGGAGTTTTCCACTGCAATACAGCCAAAGGAAGCTTGTTGATTATGTAAGTCGCTGCTAAGGTGCATTCCCCCAAAAATTTAGGAAGTAAATGAGCATAAATACGCAAAGCTCATGCCATCTCAACTAAATGTTTGTGTTTACGTTCCACCCTGCCATTTTGTTGTGGAACACCAGGCACGAATCTCTAATGGACTATACCAAACTTGTCAAACAACTCAGAGCACTTAGATGAAACAAACTCTGTCCCATTATCCGTACGAATCTCTTTAATCTTTGTATCAAACTGAGTCTGAACCTGATTGATGAATTTTACTAGAATACCATAAACCAACAACTTGTTTTGAATGAGGAATATCCAAATTCCTCTAGAGAAATCATCACCTATAGTGACAAAATATCTGGCTCTACAAAGGGCATTCACCTTGTAAGGCCCCTATAGATCAATATGCACAAGCTTAAATAAAGCATTCACAGAAGATGTGCTTCGATTAAAAGGTAGCTGATGATGTTTGGACATTACACATGTCTCACAAAAAAACTGATTCAAACATGAACAACCAGTTACAGACAAATGTTTCATTTTTTGACAAGGAAGTATGACCAAGCCTAGCATGCTCAATGGTCAATTTATTATCATCACTAATAGAAGTATAATTCTACATATTACAAGAAGTGAAAGAAAAAGCTTCTCTAGCAGCAACCACCATCTACAACCTCTGTGCCTCACTGATGTCTGTCCTGAGCAGATAAAGTCCCTTGGCTTCATTAGCAGTAGAGATAGCCCTTTTAGTTGAAGGGTCCTGAAACACACATAAGTGTTCAAAGAAATATATGAGCAACTTCTGATGCTTTAATAACTTTGACACAGAAAGCAAATTATGTTTCGTAAAGGACATGATCCAAACAAAAACCTGAAGTAATCATGTTGCTACCAGTACAGAAAACTTGAATAGCAGAACCATTAGGAAGCCCTAACAAGACTGGTTTATACAGCTTAGTCAATGAACAAAACAACTTAGAGAAGAAAGCAATGTGATATGTAGCCCCTAAATCAACAATCAAATCATGACAATGAGAAGGTTCAACACATTTACTCTATAAAACCTCCATATTACCTACAAAACTCACAAATCCAATGTCCATATGGCCATCACCAGAAGAAGTTGAAGCTTTGCCTTTCATCACCTTCAAAACTTCATTATAAACTGCATTAACTATGACTGGATCTGCCTTGCCATTGTTGTCATTACTGCCAAAAGGAGTATCATAAGGAGCGCTTTCCTCAAAATTAGCTGCAATTTTCCCAGAATATTTATCACGAGGTCCAGTATACCAGTCAGGGTATCCAATAAGCTTGTAGCAACTCTCCTTCAAGTGCCCACACTCATTACAATAGCCACAATGTCGCTCAAACATAGCCTTTTTGTAATCCTTTCTACCAGGCAGATTAGGTTTATCACCACTTCCTCTAGAACTGTTACCTGTAGAAGAAGACTTGTTCATAGCCAGAACAGTACTCTCATCACTTGCAGTTCGAGATGAACTAGATCCCTTATTTCCTGGCTCATCCTGCATTGTCATTTGATAAGCCTTGTTCAAAGTAGGCAAGGGATCTGTAGATAGGACATTACTTCGAAGATTCTCAAATCCATCATTAAGCCCCATCAATAACTCCATCAATTTGTTCTTGTGATCATGATCTATCATTTTCTTGAGCAAACTATAACTGCACCTAGACAGAGCTCCACAAGTACAGGTCAGCAGACCTTCAAGAAGTTGAATCTCATCCCATAGCCTCTTTATCTTGCTAAAATACACAATAGCAGGCAGATTCTCTTGCTGTAAATTGCAGACTTGTTTCTTTAACTGAAAAATAAGAGGCGCATTTGACTCAGCAAATCTCTCAACGATTTTATCCCATAATTCCTTCGTTGAACTAGCGTACATATAATTTTTGTGCCTATAGCGATTTTGATTCCTCTACTCCAACCCGAAAAACTGGAACTAGTAAAAGCATTAGCGACGAGCATCATACCTAGATGATCGTTGTTGGAAAGGAACAATGGATCATTGCTATTCGAACTCGATCTAACATGAACACCTTCATTTCCACGATGATTAAGGAACGTATTTACAACCATGGTTCAAATCAAGAACTCTGAAATCAACGACGATAACACAGAAGATCAAAGGAACGTCCTTTCCTCTGATACCATGTAAATTGATCAAGATGATCAAAAGAGGAGGAAAAACTCCATTGATCAGAGAAAGCTAATCGGGTTTGTTACAACTAAAACTACAACTGAAACCAGAAGTGGGAAAACAAACATATATCCCTATTACAACTAAAACGATGTCGCCTAAGATCTCTTATTCTCCTAATTACAAAATGTGTCCAAAACTTTATGCAGTCACAACCATATATCCTCATAACTCCACAATGCAGTCGGTTGTTTCAACAATCTCCATCCTAGATTTGCAAGCGTTGCTTGGTTTGTTGCCCTCATTGGTCTGATTTCGAGCCCGCCTTCATTCTTTGCCGCAGATAGAAACTCCTTTCTGAGTATGTGGGTTTGGCGGGTTTCAGGAGATGACCCCCATACAAAACCCCTCACTGCCTTGTCAATGTCATCGCAGATTCTCCTCGGCAACAGAGAGGACTACATTGTATATACTTGAAGGCTAGTTAGAACCGACTTGGCTAGATTGATTCGGTAAAATCTCACGGACCAAAAAAGATCCTTTTTCGAGAAGGCGAGAAGCTCTGCCCTGCCGAAATCATTTGTCGTCAATATTTCATTTTTATATTTTTTTTGAAATAGTCAATTATTCATTATTATTGAGATGGGTTATCATAAATTTATTTTTCATCTTTATGCATGAATTTAAAGCAAACTGTTTGAGTCTAGTCGGTAATGCAAATAATTTTCGACAGATTGGATCGCATTTATCATTTTGTATATTACATTCAATTACACTCAATTATTTTGGAAATAAATGTATATTAAAAAATAAAAGAAAAATTATATTTATATCCTATATGCTTATATTAATGTGTTTATAAACTTTTATTTTAAAAATATCTATTTTAGAAAAATAAAAAAAATATTTTCTTAAATAATCAATCTTTTTATCATCCATGATTTTTAATAATAATTTTTCACAATAAAATTTTATAAACATGATAATATAAGTGAATGGAATATAAATATAGTTTTTTTAAATATGAATTTATATCTGAAATAATTAAGTGTACTACCAAATGTAGCACCCGGTACATGTTACATGGGATCTAAACTAAATTTTGGGAACTTTTAACATTATATAATTTTAAATAACGTTTAATTTTTAATATTATATATAATTTATTTTTCATTAGTTATCTTCTGAATGTAGCCTTGTATCTGCTTAATACAAAAATTTGTGATAACCATATAGGTAAACAAAATCATCAAAGTAACAAACTTCTTGTAAAGATCTGGAAAGAGTCTCTTAATACCTTCAAGCATTGATAGGGTTTTTGTTTAATGAATCGAGCTCGATTGGGCAACTTGGCGAGCCTCATTTGCTCGAATTTATTCCTCACAATACTTCCAACACTTCATTCAAATGTTGTTTTGATTGAGCATCTATACTTAATTTGAAGAAGCCTCTAGGGATTTTTTTCCATCTTGTTTATTTTGTCATTGTGTTAAGTTGGTTGGGGGACTTTACCCTATTTGCTTCCAACTTTTCAATTGGCCCATTAACTTTTGGACAAGCTTTGGGTGATTGATTCTACTTGACCTATTGATTTGGCTTTCCCAAATACTTCGCCATAATACACAAAGGGAGGTAAAATGTCTGTCTATTAATGCTTTCAACACACTTAGTAAGTTATTTAGCGTGTTTTTTGTTAGTGTGGGAATATGGAGCTGTTTACTCCTAATTTGGGGGACAATACTGTTAGGAGGAAGATGTCGAGTTCAAATAAATATAGAATATAAATGCAAAACGAATCCTAGTCTGCGCAAATAATTACAAGACTTCCTCCCGCTGTAGTAGAAGGGTACTTAGGATCGATCCACGAGAAAGCATGTCAGCGGGATCCTAGATAGTCTCAGAAAGCTCACGACTTGGTCGACCAGAAGCCTTGATCTAGAGTAGTGGACTCGACGTCGACCTAGGCTAGTGATTTTATCTATAACAGAAAACCTACAGAGATAAAACGGCAGTCGATATCGACTAGAGTGGTCGATATCGATGACAGCAAACGAAGTCGAACAGGCTCAGAAGACTGCCAGTCGACACAGGGTAGTCGATATCGAGTATGGCACTCGAAATCGATCGTAGACAGATGCAGGAACAAGGTGCGTTGACACATAAAACCGTCAACGTAGGGCAAAGCGGTCGATATCGACCTATTTGGTCGAAATCGAGTGGTCCTGTAGTAACATTAGTTGTCGGCAAAGAGGGTCGAAGACAAATAGGATGGTAGAAGAAAGATGGATAGAAAAGACACGATTTTTAAGATTGAATAAAAGATATAAAAGGCAACTCCTAGAGCTAGGGTTTACCACAATGTTAACCAATCCATGCAATAAGGCAAATAAGACAGACAATTGCGTTATCTCACCCGAGGGACAAGCTTTCACTGTACACCAACGATAAGGAATACTCTTGCAAATAAACCTAAGTGTCTCTACTAATTTTATGTTTATAACTCAAGTTGTTAACATGAATCTCTTTTCTTGCGATAAGAACTAAATATAGAATCATAGGAGATGATATAGACACAATGATATCAACATCAAGTACTTACCTCAAGCACGCATGGCTAAAGTCGGGCTCACCCCGACCCTAGAAGCTTTGGGGAACTACTCGCTCTTCATCGCAAAGGACACCATTGATTGAAAGGAAAGAACTTGCATTAAAACTTTAAAGCTTTACAACTCAACGCCGGCTTTCGCAAACGCCAAACCCTAAAGCTCTTCTCTACTCTAACTCTATTGTCTGATTGAATGAATAAAAACCAGCCCCCTAGGGCTTTATTTATAGCTACTAATCCTTGCTAACCAAGGAAAGTAAATCTAATCTTCCATCTAAAATTTATCTTTAACAAGTAGGATAAATCTTTATTATAGTAAATATCTAAAATAACTAATAAACATCTTAGGGTAAAAAGGAAACTACGATTAAGACATATTCTATATAAATAGAAGTGATAAACCGTGGCTAGTTGATAGAACTTCAATCCGCGTCTCGAAAAGTGCGTCCAACCCACGTCAATTTCCAATCGATATCGACCAAGTTAGTCGATATCGAGGTTTTCCTTTTGGCTCGACAGATTCTACTTCACTAGATCTCTAGGGCAAAGTCGATATCGAGGTCTTCACTCTATATCGAGTGGTATAAATGTTGGTCTTCGTGGTCTGTCTCGACATTCAGTTCTACGTCAAGGTCTTCATTCGATATCGACCAGTCTTGTCGATTTTGACCTCTCTTCAGCTTTACTTGGCTTCTTCGTGTTGACTCCGATTCCACTCCAATTCCTACATATTTAGACCAAAACTTGTGCAGACTCTATTTCTTGCATGTTAGCTCATTCTACACAAATTTACATTATTTTTAACCTTTACTTTAGGAATCGAATGGAATATGAAGTCAAAACTTGCAAAGAAAAAAGGCTACAAATATGTACATCAAAATACCCCATACTTAGACTTGCTTGTCCTCAAGCAATAACCAAGCAATAACCAACACCCACAACACACCCTTCAAGTCTTCGCCCTTGTCAAAAGCAACATCATAAGTGGTAGCAAAGCAAAGCAAGTGAATTTAACGTCATTACACATATATGAGCGATCCTTAGGCATATGCAATTTTAATACAACCTCACAGGGATAATGTGTTTGCACTCAACTCTCATGTGTTTAGGCTTTGAAGATCAACTCTCAACTCGATTCCATATACAAACTCATAAACATTGCAATTTATAATAATCCACTTCGCAATCAATTATGTAAATGCAATAAGAACCATCGGGAGGACTTTCGCTCAATGGAAAAGTTCAGAGAAGACTCCATTTGGCGGGGTTGTAGTGGGGCTTGGTATAAAATAAAGGGTATGGAATTATTTGGCTATGTGGTGCTTATAAAACTTGGGAATCAAGACTCCTAAACTTTAACATAACTCATCCAAACCATTTCTCCAACAATAATGTTCAACCAAACTTACTTTCCATAATGCTCATCAACCTTCTTTCAAACCCTAATATGCTCTTAAAATTATAATTCTTGTATAAAATAAAAGAACTTAAGGAATAACTGGCTCATGCAATAATATAACAATATTTTTTTGCACGGAAATAAAAAATAAAAAGAATGTGCATTTATATGGTGAGCCAAAAATCCTTTTACAATGTATGCCAATATGTACCATCCCATAATTCTATTTGCTCAAAACTAGTCATATGCACTTTCCTTCCACAATGCATTAATCTAACCAATCTAAGTCTCTATTCCCAAATGGGGGTCAGGCCCAATTCGGCTAGGGATAATTTTATGGAGTTTGTAATATAAGGTTTGGGCTAATATTCTGGCTTCAAGCAGAAATAATGCAGGGTAGGTAAAGAGAAGATACAAATAGCTTAAAAGATGCCTCCATCATTTAATTCTCATAAACATATATATTCATTGGCTTTGAATAACTATCACAACATTTAGAGATGCATAGGAAGATTTTTGATGTTCTCACTATAGGCCAAAATTCTCACAAGGATAACTATCACAACATAAATACACTCAGGAAAGCAGATGGATTTTTGATGTTCTCACTATAGGCCAAAATTCTCACAAGGATAATTTTTGTTGGATTTTACTTTTTAGCCTAGGATCATATGTGCTCAATTTCATCACAAGTTCACAATCTACATCAAAACCATTTTAAGAACTTAGGGTAAACCATTAAAATATGTCATAGGATTTACATGATCAAGTCAGCTATTGAGTTCTTATCATAGGAAATCTAAGTATGGTTTAAAACTAAAAGGTAAATATGCGTTTTTTGTTGTTTTTTACATTTTCTAATTTTTTTGGATTTTTGTATTTTTTTTATGAAAGTAAATAACTAGCGCAAAAACTTAAACATGAATGCAATGTGCATAAGAGAAAGCCAAGATGTGACCATAAGACATGTTTCATCCCCACCCCATACTTAAAATATACAGTGTCCTCACTGTATTAAAAGAAAAACAAAGGTGAAGAGAGAAACTCACAAAGCAACCTACGGATTTAGGTCGATTTCAGGTTAAGTCGATGCCAGGAGTCGATGTCAAGTAACTAGGTCGATGTCGACTGCATCAGTCTATGTCGAGGAAGAAGTTGAAGTCGAGGGTCGCCAGGATCTGGTCGATATCGAGTAGCTTACTCGATATCGAGTGCATTATTGCACTCCTGAGACATCGATGTCGAATCCAAGAGATGGCTCGACCCTTAGGAAGTCGATTTCGACTTCCTAAGGGTCGAGCCTTAGGTCGAGTGCATTATTGCACTCCTGAGACATCGATGTCGAATCCAAAATTTTTAAATCCTAAAAAACCATCTATGCGGAAAATTCAAAAGTTCATGTACACGCTCTAGATTTTCGAGTCGCTAGTCCGACTTCTTCGTCAATGCTTCATGACCCTTTAAGGTAGTGACCCTTCAGGCTTCTGCCTTCTCCTAGATCATCTTGGTCCTTTTGATGGCATCCATGTTCGGCAACCAAGGCTTCTTTTTCGTTAGGCTCTTTGTTTGGTGATTTCCTTCTCTTTCTTGACCTAACTTTAGACATATGGGCAAACCATGGAGCTTTGACCCTCCCATTAGTTGAATCATCAATAATGGACAGAGGAGGGTTAGGGATCATACATGAGCTTACCTTTTCGTGCCCGAAACAGTGATCTTCGGGTTGAGGGTCAATCGATCTCGATAGAGTGGTGTCGATCTCGAGTGCAGAGGTCGATGTCGATTGGGGGTGGTTGATGTCGATGTCAAGGACCCCATACCTAAGCTCCTGGAAACTTTGTGGATAATCAAATTCACTCGATATCAAGTCAGATAGGTCGATTTCGAGTTGATTGGTCGATGTCGACTGGTTTCAGTCGATCTCGACTCTCTTTGCAGTTTCCGTCCTCGCCAAAAAAAATTTATGAAGCTTCTCCTTTGCAGGTGAGAGGGCAACTTGTTCTAGAGGCTTTGTTTCACTCATTGTAGGGTTGAAGCGAAACTCCACGACCTCGTTGCCGATTGTGAATGTAAGGGTGCCATTCCTCAAATTGATGTTGGCATTCGTTTTTGCTAAGAATGGCCTACCAAGGATGATAGGCACAATTGGATCTTCCGGACTGTCCAACATGATGAAGTCCGTGGGTATGAAGAACTTTCCCACCTTGACAAGGACATCATCCTGATGTGCGCGCAAATTGCCATATTTTCTATGCACGTATGAATCCATTGTATTGTCTTTTGCATGCATATTAATGGGAAAACATGGGATTAGTGTAGTTTATGCTTAATTGTTAAATATATGGGTTTGCACGAGTTTCCATGTGATTTCGCAGAAAAGAGGATAAAAATGGACGAATACGGAAGAGCGGAAAAAGAACTCGAAGTCTTCTGAAGAGGTCGAAATCGACTGGAGACCTCGACATCGAGTACATCAGAGACATAGGAATCGAGCAGAAAAGGAAAGAGAGCATGTCGACACAGAAGGGGTCGATATCGACGTCTAGGGGTCGATATCGATGCTGCCAGATCGACCAAATTGATAGAAGTCGAGTGCTAGTTTGAGTAGGAGAAGGAGAAGCTCGAGATGAGATTTTGAAGGGGTCGATATCGATGTCTAGGGGTCGATATCGACCATGCCAGCAGCGGAATCCGACTCCGATTTTGATAGAATTCTATCCAAAGCTTGCACGTCTATCCAAAGGGTCGAGATTTCTTATCATCCATACCAGATCTATCAGGAGGAGGCTGAGTTACCATGGAGTTTTTAGCTTTTACTTTTATTTTAGTTTATCTTAGAGAATAAAGATAAGTTTTCGAGTCCTTATCGACATCTATAAATAGAGGCCAATAGGGCTGAGTTTAGGTATCTAATTTTACACACAATTCAGTTGCAATAGAGAGTAGAGAGAGAGAGAGAGGAGGATGAGTGGAGTTGTAAAGCGAGAGCGGAGTGGCTTGTTCGGTTGTACTTTCTTTCGAAGTTTTAATTCCAGGTAGCTTTCTTTCAACAATAATGATGATGATGTGCATGATGAGGAGCGAGTAGTCAACCTACTTCTAGGGTCGGGGTGATCCCGACGATAGCAATGTGAGGTAAGTGCATCAAAGGTATGACTTTTATGCGATTCCGTCTTCTACCCCATGCATGATCCTTTGCGAAAGTTAGGGAGATTCATTTGCATTATTGAAGCGAAAGCCACTCATATTGTGAACTTGAATTGCTCATAAATTGGATAATAACTCTAAGGAATTATGCGAGAGCCTCTAATCACCTAAGTGTTGATAACGAAAGTTATTTTACGGAAAGACATTGAATTTCATAGCATTAGCATGAAACTTGCATTGTTATCGTTGTGGCATAAAACCCCGACTTTGGAAGCATTTTAATTAATTGAAATCAACTTAAAAGTCTTAGTTTTGTTTTTGTTCATCTTCCTGCTCCATTCTATTTTCTTCGGATTCTTTTCCGACAAATTGGTTACGAAAACAGTTTCTGTGACAAGCATCGAAATCGACCATAAGGGTCGATATCGAGGTCTAACATCGATATCGAGGTCTCTGCTCGACGTCGACTTGCTGTTTTATCTTCTGCAGGAACTGCGCTAGGAAATCGACCAGAACTGAGGTCGATATCGACCAGTATACTCGATATCGAGTGTCTGCTGAGGTCGAAAGCTTTGATCGTGAGTACAACAAGGGAAGCGCTGACATACCTCCTCGTGGATTCGATCCTGAATTACCCTACTACTACAAGGGAGGGGATTCTTGTATTATTTGTTTGGGACAGGGAGATAGTCTAGTTGTGCTTTGTTTTATTTTGAATTGTTTGAATCAATACTACACCTCCCCCTTGTAGCGAACAAATTGGCGCCATTGCCGGGGAGGCAATCAATGGCGCCCTAGTAGTCTATCTCACGTCTCTACCTAGTCTTGTTTTTGCAGGTGTATGCGATGTGCTGATCGCTCACCTGAATTTGAAGGAGTAGACGACCCTGAACGCTATTTCCGTCTAAGAGCCCAAGCTCAAAGAATCATGGCGGACAACGCGAACCAGGCTGAACTTATTGAGCAACTAAGGAAGCAGGTTGAGGACCTAACGACTAGAGAGGCGGCACTTAAGGAGCGTGCAGATAGGGAGAAGGAAGGCCGGAGGCAAATAGAAGCCCAAATCAATGCCCTCCCTAGGAATGCCAAGCAATACATGCACCCCGCTCTCACAGTGCATGAATCGGCAATTCTTATCCCTGCCTCTAATTTTGAAATAAAACCTAACTTCCTAACTGAGATTAGAAGGCACCAATATGAAGGAAAAGCTAACGAATGCCCTATGGCACATATTTCAACCTTCTTAGACCTTTGTGATACTATTGCTGATGGACGAAGTCTTGAATATGTCCAACTAAAAGCCTTTTGATGGTCTCTTACAGGGAAAGCATTGCAGTGGTTGGAAAGCTTAGCACCAAGATCGCTCCGCACCTGGAATGAAGTCAAGGACGCGTTCCTCATAAAGTTATTTCCTCCTTTTAAGACGGCTTTGATCCGACAGAAAATCACGGCTTTCAAACAAAAGCCTGGTGAGGCTCTGGCAACTGTTTGGGAAAGGTTTAAGGACCTACTACGATCATGCCTGACGCATGGCCAACCACCATACGTAATTCAGAAGATCATATACAATGCTCTTGACGATGCAACAAAGGAGAGGATCAACACCTACACCGCCTATGGCTACCTTGAACTCGCTCCACAAGAGGCTTGGGAGACCATAGAGAGGTTGGTGGAGTTCGACAACACATATGGGACTCCTGAGGCTTCCGACACATCATCATCATCGAGGCCTGCCCCATGTATGCTCTTATATGAACCCTCCAATGTAATCAATCCGGATGTAAAGGAGCAATTTCATAGGGATCAACTTTGAAAGCTCCAAAAGCAAGTAAGGTTCCTAAGCAACAATCAACCTTGTCAGGAGTGTGGCTCAACAAGGCATAACACTAGTGCCTGTCCACATACTAAGCAAGTATCCATGGCGGAACAACATGAGGAGGTCAAATGGACGAGAGCCCCCTATGGAGGGGGAAATCAACAAAATTGGGGTGATCAAAAGTTCTATCAAAGGGATCCCCCAACATATAGGGCACCAGGGCACCCTGAGCGGGAGACTAAGAAAGATGACCTGCAAATCACCCTTGATGAGATACGGAGGAACCACGCTGAGTTCAAACAAGTCAATAACTCCGTCCATACTCAGCTGCAGGGCATAAATTCTAGACTTGGGGAGATCGACGTGTGGAAGCGCAACATGGAGACTCAAATGAGTCAATTGGCAGAAGCAATGCCCAAAGCGTCAGGATCACTCCCTGGATCCACTGTGCCCAACCAAAAGGGCAAAACCACTGGTCACATTGCGGCAGTAAACCTAAGGAGTGGGCGTCAATTACAAACGTCTAAGCAAAAAGCGGAGGAGAAGGAGTCAGAACAGACGTCGATATCGACCCCCCCTGTCCATATCGACCAAGGTGACGTCGATGTCGACCCTCCTGTCGATGTCGACCCTAATTATGCGGCACCACATAAATCGACTCCTCTAGTCGATATCGACCCTACTGATGTCGATGTCGACCTTACTGCAGCCGCGGGAAGGAAGAAGGTGTTGCCATACCCATCTAGAAAGGTAATTAAGGACCCAGCGGAAAAGAAGTTCCAACGGTTCGTGAAGATGCTCCAAGGACTTAATGTCTCTATACCATTCACAGAGGCACTTCACGAGATGCCATCTTATGTAAGGTTCCTTAAAGACATCTTGGGTAAGAAGTGATCGCTCTCTGAGATCGCAGAGGAATGCAACAGGTTGGAGCTACCACAAAAGCGGGCGGACCCATGTAAGTTTTCTATCGCTATAGGTCTAGGTCAATTCAAATTTAATGCTTTAGTTGACTTGGGCGCTAGCGTTAGCATGATGCCACTAACCATATGGCACAAGGTAAAGATAGGTCCTCTGGAGCCCGTGGATGCAAGATTATACATGGCTAACAATACGGTAGTGATTCCAACTAGGATACTGACGGATGTGCCAGTACAAGTAGGTAAATTATTTGTCCCTGCTGATTTTCTAGTTGTTGATATAGTGGAGGACCCTGCTTGTCCAATTATTTTAGGTAGGCCATTCCTAGCAACCGTCGATGCCAACATCAGCATAAAGAAAGGATCGCTCTCATTCACAATCAATGATGAAGTGATAGAGTTTGCCTTCAACAACACGGTGAAAAATCAAGGGCCCATGGAGATAAAAGCCATCAATGAAGCCCAAGTAGAGCAAGTTGAGGAAATCTTGAACGAAGGAGCTCAACAGAACATCGAAATCGACCCAGGTAAGTCGATATTGACCACTAATGTTCAAGATTCTCTGCCAGGTCATAAGTATGGGGTCGACGGAGGAAAAGAGGAAGCATCGAAATCGGGGTCAAGGGTCGATATCGACCACACCCTATCGAAATCAACCACCATCAGCTTTGAGAAGGGAGGGAAGGAGACCTCGATATCGACCTCTGAAGGTCAAAATCGACCTGATCATATCGAGTCAAAACTCTCCAAATCGACTGATCCTCCTGGTGTCCAACAGGGGTCGATATTGACCTCCGAACATCGACATCGACCTGAGCCACAGACTGAGAAAAAGGTAAGTCAAGGTACGGATTCCTCTTGTTCCATTACAATTAAGGACTTATCATTATTTGGAAGAGGTGTGCCTTGGCATGTGCGCTTATGTAGGGTATCCGATGATGATTCAAGCCAATATGAGATAGGAGACAAGGTCTATGTTGTCAAGTCTAAGGACCATTGGTTCCCTACAAGATTCAAGGATAAGAACTTAGGACCATTCACAGTGAATCGAATCAATCCTGGTGGAATGCAGCTGCGGGACAAGAAAGGAGTAATATTTGAGGCCCAAGCCACATGGGCTCTGCAAATGCCACCTTGAGAAGTGCGAAAGAGGAAGTCGGCCTAGCGACTTAAAAATCTAGAGCTTGTAACAAAGACTTAGTTTTGATTTTAGACAGTTTTTGTTTTGGTTTTAGACACTTTATTGTTTTGCATGTTTGGTTTTGTGTTTTGTTTTCAAATTGCAGGAAAGAGAAAAGCACACAGAAAGGCATCGAAATTGATGTCCGACATCGAAATCAACCTCAAAGTTTACATAGATAGGGTTTATGATCGAGGCAAAATCACACTGAAGCCTGAGCAGAAATCGAGAGAGACATCGATATCGATATCAAGGGTCGATATCGACCCTGCCTATTGTCTTCTTCAACTCCTGAAATTTATGACGGTTTAGTAAGTTTTCTTCTTAAACCTAGTTCTAATACAGTGAGGACACTGTAAACTTTAAGTATGGGGTGAGGGAAAGGCTTACTTGCATATTCATACTTAGTTTAGAGTTGTATATTTAGTTTTAATTTCGAAAAAAAAAGAGAGAGAAATATGACCCCCATCAAAAATTTTGAAAATTTAGAAAGAGTCATGGAAGTATAAAAAAGAACTCTATGATGCAAAATTAGATTCATTAGAGGTATAACATGATATTGCCTAGTTAAGGGAAGTCCCGATGAAGTGCAAAAAAGAGAAAAAATAAAGGAGATGAAAATTTGAAGTTCCTTTTGACATATGCATGATGAGATGATGGAGGACTTTTTATTCCATACAAGTGCTTACTTATACAAGTTCATATCCTAGCCTTACCTATGCATTGCAAAAGCCACAAAGCCATATATGAGCCTTACATCTTTATTGCTCCACATATACACATATTGCCCATTTTTATACCTTATACCCTATCCGGGGACAAGTTTGAGAATGGATGTCATCTTTGGAGTTATATGGAGTTGTGTATTATTAATGAAATTGTTGGCAGGAATGAAAGAACTATGAAATATGGAAAACTAAATGAGCGAGAAAAAAAATTCCGATCACCTCAGGAGATAAAGGTGGGTCGACCCTGCTTGCGTTGAGATAATAGTTCCGCAGGATGGGACACAAGGTGAGGAGTCCGAAGTACTAAGTATCTGGGCCCATTTATGACACCCCTGTTTGCGACTCGCGAGAAGGCAGTGCTAAGGTTAGAGAGGTAAAAGCATATATTGAAAAAAAGCATTGAGCGATGAGTGAAAGGTGAGACATTATGAAGAAGGAATGTGGAATGTTTTGGAAAGAAAGTATGTTTCCCCGGATTTAACACCACATGGCCAAATATTAGCCCACCTTTAGCCTTTTACCAATCCACTTCTCACATACTTGCAAAAAGTCCTCTTGATTATTAATGCTATGTCACTAAAATTGTTTTTGCATATTACCTCCTTTATGAGTTTGAAATTGCTTTTATGCACAGGCATGGACTTGGTTGACATAAGTACCTTATCAAGGATGGCAATTGATTGTAGGGACATATGAAAAATGAATCTATGATGTTGAGAGTTTACTTTCTTCCCCTGAATGACCATTAAGGGTATTGTTTGGGGACAAGCAAGCTTAAGTATGGGGTCTTTGATGTGCACGCAAATTGCCATATTTTCTATGCACATATGATACCATTTTATTGTCTTTTGCATGCATATTAATGGGAAAACATGGGATTAGTGTAGTTTATGCTTAATTGTCAAATATATGGGTTTGCACGAGTTTCCATGTGATTTCGCAGAAAACAGGATAAAAATGGACGAATACGGAAGAGCGGAAAAAGAACTCGAAGTCTTCTGAAGAGGTCGAAATCGAGTGGAGACCTCGACATCGAGTACATCAGAGACATAGGAATCGAGCAGAAAAGGAAACAGAGCATGTCGACACAGAAGGGGTTGATATCGACATCTGGGGGTCGATATCGATGCTGCCAGATCGACCAAATTGATAGAAGTCGAGTGCTAGTTCGAGTAGGAGAAGAAGAAGCTCGAGATGAGATTTTGAAGGGGTCGATATCGATGTCTAGGGGTCGATATCGACCATGCCAACAGAGGAATCCGACTCTGATTTTGATAGAATTCTATCCAAAGCTTGCACGTCTATCCAAAGGGTCGAGATTTCTTATCATCCATACCAGATCTATCAGGAGGAGGCTGAGTTACCATGGAGTTTTTAGCTTTTACTTTTATTTTAGTTTATCTTAGAGAATAAAGAGAAGGTTTCAAGTCCTTATTGACATCTATAAATAAAGGCCAATAGGGCTGAGTTTAGGTATCTAATTTTACACACAATTCAGTTGCAATAGAGAGTAGAGAGACAGAGAGAGGAGGACGAGTGGAGTTGTAAAGCGAGAGCGGAGTGTCTTGTTCGGTTGTACTTTCTTTCGAAGTTTTAATTCCAAGTAGCTTTCTTTCAACAATAATGATGATGATGTGCATGATGAGGAGCGAGTAGTCAACCTACTTCTAGGATCGGGGTGAGCCCGACGATAGCAATGTGAGGTAAGTGCATCAAAGGTATGACTTTTATGCGATTCCGTCTTCTACCTCATGCATGATCCTTTGCGAAAGTTAGGGAGATTCATTTGCATTATTGAAGCGAAAGCCACTCATATTGTGAACTTGAATTGGTCATAAATTGGATAGTAACTCTTAGGAATTATGTGAGAGCCTCTAATCACCTAAGTGTTGATAATGAAAGTTATTTGACGGAAAGACATTGAATTTCATAGCATTAGCATGAAACTTGCATTGTTATCGTTGTGGCATGAAACCCCGACTTTGGAAGCCTTTTAATTAATTGAAATCAACTTAAAAGTCTTAGTTTTGTTTCTGTTCATCTTCCTGCTCCATTCTATTTTCTTCGGATTCTTTTCCGACAAATTGGTTACGAAAACAGTTTATGTGACAAGCATCGAAATCGACCATAAGGGTCGATATCGAGGTCTAACATTGATATCGAGGTCTCTGCTCGACGTCGACTTGCTGTTTTGTCTTCTGTAGGAACTGCGATAGGTAATCGACCAGAATTGAGGACGATATCGACCAATATACTCGATATCGAGTGTCTGCTGAGGTCGAAAGCTTTGATCGTGAGTACAACAAGGGAAGCCCTGACATACCTCCTCGTGGATTCGATCCTAAATTACCCTACTACTACAAGGGAGGGGATTCTTGTATTATTTATTTGGGACAGGGAGATAGTCTAGTTGTGCTTTGTTTTATTTTGAATTGTTTGAATCCATACTACACCTCCCCCTCGTAGCGAACACATCCACAACCCTAGTTGCTCTCACGAAGGAGTTGTCCGCCATGCAGAGCTTCATGTCGACGGGCTCCAATGCTCCTACCCCCACTTGTTGCCATATCGATAGGGGCATCAAACTAACACTAGCCCCAAGATCACAAAGGGCTTTGAATTGATGCTTACCAACCCCTACCGTCACAGCAAACTTGCCTGGATCGTCACGCTTCTCTGGGAACTCGATTGAATTGCATTCGACGGAGATCTCTAAGATAGACCTCTTTTTGGACAAGATGTCCTTCAAGAACCTCATGTAGGCAGGCATCTTGGAAGGATCTTCACGAAGCGTCTGAATTTGGTGTCTGACAAATCTTGTAGCACCTTGGAAGGATGTGGGAATGCTTTGGATGGTTTTGGAGATGAGGTGGTCGATTTCTGCCTTCTGGACTGGTCGACGTCGACATCAGGGTGGTCGATATCGACTGGGTTATTCGACCTCAGGGGAGTCTGAAACTGTGGTCGAGTTGCAAAGGAGTCGCCATTGAGTAGGGGGTCGATATCGACTGGGGCACTCGATATCGAGTGCCTCTCTGGCTTTGTGGTGGGCCTCATAATGGGCTCGACATCAATTGGGGTGTTGACATCGACTGCATCTTCAAAGACTTCTCCTTCGCTCCGTGGCTCGTGCAATTTACGTCCACTCCTTAGATTGATAGCGGCAATGTGCCCGGCTTGTCCCCTAAGGTTTTCTTGTGGTTGTCCAGGGAGCTTGTCGGGCGACTTTGGGATTTGGCCACCAGTTGCCCCAGTTGGGTCTCAATGGTCTTCTTCCAAGTATCCATCTCCCTCATGCGGGTGTTGATCCCTTGAAGTTGGTTCTGGATAGCGTTACTAGATTTTTGACTCGCAGTTTGGTTCCTCCTTAACTCATCAAGGATGAGTTGAACATCATCTCGTCGTTTTTCTCTCTCCGGATGGCCTGGAGCTCGATAAGGAGGAGGATCCCTAGGGTTGTATTAGGGTGGTTGATTTCCCCAGTTTTGGTACCTCTAGCGATTGGGATTCCTCATATACCTCACCTCCTGATGAGTCTCTGCTAGATCAACTTGCTCCATGTGGGGGCAAGCGGTGGTGATTTCCTCTCGGATCCACGTTCGGCGCAGGGTTGGTTGGCGGAGAGGAATTTGACTTGCTTTTGGAGCCTCCTGAGTTGATCTTTCATGAATTGATCTTTGACGTCGGGATCAATCTCCTTGGAGGGCTCACAGAGTGGCATAGATGGGGCAGGCCTTGAGTCGGAGGCCACAGGAGTCCTATATGTGTTGTCAAATTCGACCAACCTCTCTATAGTATCCCAAGCTTGTTGTGGTAGGAGCTCGAGATACCCATATGAGGTGTAGGTGTTGATCCTCTCCTTAGTTGCTACGTCCAGGGTGTTGTAGATGATCTCCTGGATGACGTAGGGTGGTTGCCCATGCATAGGGCAAGACCTCAGCAGCTTCTTGAATCGCTCACACACTTGAACCAGGGTTTCATGAGGCTTTTGTTTGAAAGTCGTGATCTTTTGGCGTATAACCGCCATCTTGGATGGTGGGAAAAATTTGTTGAGAAAAGCATCCTTGACTTCATCCCACGTGCGGAGCGATCTGGGGGCTAGGCTCTCCAACCATGCAAGTGTTTTCCCTGTGAGAGACCAATGAAAAGCCTTTAGTTTTACGTGCTCTAGGCTTTGTTCATCGGCAATTGTATCACATAAATCGAGGAATAGAGAAATATGCTCTAGAGGACAATCATTCGGTTTTCCCTCAAATTGGCGTCACCTAATTGCAATTAAGAAGCTAGGTTTAATTTCAAATTTAGAATGAGGGACAAGAATGGTCGATTCAGGCACTGAGAGCACAGGGTGCATGTATTGTTTGGCATTCTGAGGGATGACGTTGATTTGGGCTTTAATTTGCCTTCTTGCTTCCTCCTCCTTGTCAGCACGCTCTCGTAGTGCCGCCTCTCTAGTTGTGAAATCCTCGACTTGCTTCCTTAGACGCTCAATCTGCTGAGCCTAGGTCTCATTGTCTGCTATGATTCTTTGGACTCGAGACCTTAGATGGAGATAGCATTCAGTACTCGAAATGGCATTCTTTATTTCCTTCATTTCCATTGAAAATGTGCCGCAGGGTTGTCTACTCCTTCGAATTCAGTCGTGCGATCATCACGTCGCATATACCTGTAAAGCAAAGCTAGAAAGAGACGTGAGACAGACTACTAGGGCACGATTGATTGCTTCCCCGATAATGGCGCCAATTTGATAGGAGGAAGATGTCGAGTTCAAACAAATATAGAATATAAATGCAAACCAAATCCTAGTCCACGCAAACAATTACAAGACTTCTTCCCGTTGTAGTAGAAGGGTAGTCAGGATCGATCCACGAGGAAGCGTGTCAACGGGATCTTGGGTAGTCTCAGAAAGCTCACTTCTTGGTCGACCAAAAGCCTCGATCTTGAGTAATGGACTCGACGTCGACCTAGGCTGTCGATTTCTTCTACAACAGAAAACCTGCAGAGACAAAAATGGCAGTCAATATCGATTAGAGTGGTCGATATCGATGTCAGCAAACGAAGTCGACCTAGCTCAGAAGACTGCTAGTCGACACAGGGTAGTCGATATCGAGTATGACACTCAAAATCGACCTCAGACAGATGCAGGAACAAGGTGCATCGACACAGAAAATCGTCGACGTAGGGCAAAGCGGTCGATATCGACCTGTTTGGTCAAAATCGAGTGGTCCTGCAGTAACGTTAGTTCTCGGCGAAGAGGGTCGAAGACAAATAGGATGGTAGAAGAAAGATGGACAGAAAAGACACGATTTTTAAGATTGAATAAAAGATATAAAAGGCAACTCCTAGGGCTAGGGTTTACCACAACATTAACCAATGCATGCAATAAGGCAAATACGACGGACAATTGCGCTATCTCACCCGAGGGACAAGCTTTCGCTGTACACCAACGATTAGGAATACTCTTGCAAATAAACCTAATTGTCTCTACCAATTTTATGTTTATAACTCAAGTTGTTAGCATAAATCCCTTTTCTTGCGATAAGGACTAAACATAGAATCATAGGAGATGATATAGACACAACGATATCAACATCAAGTACTTCCCTCAAGCACGCATGGCTAACATCGGGCTCACCCCGAACCTAGAAGCTTTGGGGAACTACTCGCTCTTCATCGCAAAGGACATCATTGATTGAAAGGAAAGAACTTGCATTAAAACTTCAAAGCTTTACAACTCAACGCCGGCTTTCGCAAACGCCAAACCCTAAAGCTCTTCACTATTAACTCTATTGTGAGATATGATCGCTGTGATTGAATGAATAAAACCCAGCCCCCTAGGGCTTTATTTATAGCTACTAATCCTTGCTAGTCAAGGAAAGTAAATCTAATCTTCTATCTAAAATATATCCTTAACAAGTAGGATAAATCTTTATTATAGTAAATATCTAAAATAAGTAATAAATATCTTAGGTTAAAAAGGAGACTACCCTTAAGATATATTCTATCTAAATAGAAGTGATAAACCGTGGCTAATGGTTAGAACTTGCAATCCGCTTCTCGAAAAGCACATCCAACCCGCGTCAATTTCCAGTCGATATCGAGGTCTTCGTTTTGGCTCGACAAAAACTTCACTCGATCTCTAGGGCAAATTCGATATCGAGGACTTCACTCTATATCGAGTAGTCTGAATGTTGGTCTTCGTGGTCTGTCTCGACGCTCAGTTCTACGTCAAGGTCTTCAGTCGATATCGACCAGTCTTGTCGATTTCTACCTCTCTTCAGCTTTACTTGGCTTCTTCGTTTTGACTCCGATTCCGCTCCAATTCCTACATATTTAGACCAAAACTTGTGCAGACTCTATTTCCTACACATTAGCTCATTCTACACAAATTTACATTATTTTTAACCTTTACTTTAGGAATCGAATGGAATATGAAGTCAAAACTTGCAAATAAAAAAGGCTACAAATATGTATATTAAATATTTGTGCTAAGGAGATTATTATGGGACAATCGAATAGGAGATGATTATCGTCCTCTTCCGCCAAATGGCACAGGTAGCACCACTAGAAAGGGGCCCTATTTATATATCTATCATTGTCTTCCATATGAAGTGTTTTGTTTTTTGGAGGTATATCCGGTCTCTAGAGCCAGTTAAAAGGCCGAATAGGTACGTGGAGGTTAGTATTGAGTTTCATTGTTGACTTAAGCATGTGTTTGGCAACAGCTTCTAAGAGGTTTTGGAGGTGGGAAAAAAAAGCTCTCCCTGGTGTTTGGCAACAGCTTTTGAAAGAGTTGTGGGAGTTACTGGTGGGACTTTTTGGGGTTATTTTCAGGGAAAATGGAAGTTGTCCTCCCCCAGCTTTGGGAGTTTATTTCCAGGGGTGCTAAAACATTTTTCATTTTTGCCCTCCTCTCGATGGAAGCTGGCATGGATGCTATCGATTTTGAAGACAGATCTAGAATCCCTAACCCCAATCGAATCCCCTAAGCCCTCCTCCTTTCGATCTAAACTTGCTTGAGGGAAGAACGAAGGATTCTTCGTTCTTCGATCAGGTACTTCGATCGCCCTCATCGCAGCTCAGGTACTTCGGCCTCTTGAGCGAAGAACGAAGGATCCTTCGTTCTTCGCTCAAGCAAATTCAGATCGAAAGGATGAGGGCTTGGGGGATTCGATTGGGGTTAGGGATTCGATTGGGGTTAGGGATTCTAGATCTGTCTTCAAAATCGATAGGATCAATGCCACCCGCAGTTCAGATCAAAAGGAGGAGGGCTTATCTCTTTGTCGTACTGTCGGCGGCGAGATCTGCTCGCAACGACCACGTTCTTTGGAGGGTTTGTTCTAATTTTCCCCCACTCTCGCCTCGTCAACCTGAGATGTCACTGTTGCGAACCCCCGACGCCGACGAGGCTGAAGATAGTGGTTGTAATTAGTAAATTAGCTGTTAATATCAAATTTATTTAAATTCAAAAAATTAAATATATATATTCAATTTAAAATTGATATATGTAATAAATATTGAAAGAAATTAATTAGTAGAATGACAGTTTTCCCAAATTTATTTAAATTAAAATAAATTGAAAGAACTATTGACTAATTATCATGAAATATCAAAACTGATGAGTCATTCTCCATTTTCACAACAACCCACTAAGGAGAAGCAACATAAAACATAAAATTCACTATGATATGATAAGCTAATGAAATTATTTAAAAGCATTAATAAATAAATTTGAATATTTATATAGTTTTTATTATTATGAAAAACTTACGTAAATAATAAATAACATATTTTAAAATAGTAATAAAATAATAATTAAATTTTATCCCATCAAATAAACGAATTCTAATGTTTATCATATTTGATCAAGTAGCTAGGATTAATTGGGCAAAAGAATTGGTAAAGAAACAATACCTTCAACAGCAAAACAAATACTACGGAAGTGCCACCATCATAGTAGCCAGCTAACGAGGACCTAATAAGGAACTTGCTGGTCAGCTATAGGCTGCGCTAGTGAAATGCACACAGAATACCCCCAAAAAAAACGTCCTCCGGCAAATGTAGCAATAGAAAAAAGTAATTTGATTTTAAGTGGAGTGTTGTCTTCATTAGAAAAATTTACTCTCTTTACAACAGATGTCCTGTTTCATTAGTCAAGAATCAGGACTAACCACACAAGCCTTATTTTAGATATTTGCAATGCTTTACAAGATTCATTAAAGAGAAAATCATACTCTGAAAACACACATGAAATGCGGAATAGGCAGATAAAAGGCAAACAAATACTCTCACAAGGGGAGAAGAATAGAATATGGCAACTTTTCGCAATAACAGAAACTGTAAGACCTTATCGCCAGAGGTAAGACCTTATCTGACACGCAGAAACAAGTTAAGACAAGAAATAACGAATAATAAGCAAGGCAAACGTAAACAATAAAGATAAAGCGCAGAAAGTAAAGGACACGCGAATTGTTAACGAGGTTCGGCACAACCTTGCCTACGTCCCCGCTTAGGGTTATCCAACCCGTAGGATTCAACACAACTTTATTTCACTTCTCCTTATGAGCCCTAGATACAACCTCTAGAAGACCTTCCCTCTTCTAGACTAACTTCCTATCTAGCAACCCAAGCACACCAGTGAAACAAAGTTCTACCAATACCGAAGTATCTTATACGTTTGGGTAGAGGTGTACCCTTAGTATAATCCTAATGAATTGTACAATAAAGCTCAATGTAAACCTCATACTCTCAAAAGAATAAAAACGTTTAAACCAAGAGTGATGTGAGATCGGTTGGTGCAGGAGACGAGATTGCAGAAGACGTTATGCGCTGTGGTGAAGACTTGTTCCGACTGCAATCCTCTTCTTCTCCTTATAAAGGCCGCCCGTCCGAGTAGAAAGAATTTGAACGTTTAAATGTTTGTTGAATGACGTTGCAAAAGATCCGTTGAGAGAAGCGCTTGACGTTCCTTCCAGAAACTTCGTCAGAGATATGCTGAGATTTGTTGAATTGGAACGTTGAAAGAGCTGAGGTCTTGTTCAAACAAATCCCCTTAAAATCTCAACAAATAAAGAAAACATATTTACGTAGTTAGTTAGAAAAGATAGAATATTCAACATATAACTCAAATAAAAGGTGGCCCATTCATTTAGGCCCAATAACATATTGGTCCTAAAAATCAGAATGTACACTCAATAAAATAGGTCCATTAAAAACAAGCCCATTAACGTTGAAGCAAGCCCATTCATGTAAAATTTGAGCCATTGTCGATAAGGTCTTACCAGTGTCGGTAAGGCCTTACCAAAACCTGGAAACCATGGTTTTGGCTTTCTTTTCAAACATTAAGTCCTTGACTCTGTTTTGGTATTGATGGTTTGTTTTGAAACGTTGAAGGCAACCAAAGATTGGTTCAACCAAATCTCTTGAAGATCTCAACAAACCAACAACCTTTTGACTTTGAAGATTGCTCCACAAAATCATCAAAGAAGCTTCTAGAAAGTCAACCCCAAATCTCCAATAACCAAATCAAATCCTGCACAAAATCTCCAACAACTAATTTAAATATAAATCCTAATAAATAAATTCTCACCAATAAATAAATACTAATTGATATTATTTGTCTTTCATCATATAAAAATATATCACATATATATGCGTATCATCAAGGTGGAATCAACAAACTCCCCCTTGATGGAAGACAAAACAAATATCAATTATAAGCAAATAAATATAGCATCGTGGAGCATCATATAACAAGCATGCAACATAACATCTTATTGCATAAGCAACCTAATTTCTCCCCCTTTTGTCTTCCAACAAAGAAGGGAAGAAATCGGATTTCACCAATTCAGCAGCCAGTCAAGACCTTTAAACTGATCTCAAGGCCTTGAGATGTTAGTAGACAGCATTACTCCCCCTACGATAATGCTTCCCTGTTCAACATACCAATTAAGCTCCAAAAAAAAATTAAACAGAGAGAATCATTAGAAGCACATAACCAAAACATATATATAAAAACAATTATCCTTTATCACCAAGAGCGATTGTACCAATCCATTTATGCTCTTTGATCTTGGTGATATCCTGCAAAACGAACAAACATCAACCTTTACGGCTAGACCAATGTACAAATTTAGATTCATAATTAGGATAGACCATGTTTGGTGGTCTTGTCCCTTTAGGAACCCAAATTTGTTTCACCTGCTCATTTAAACGTACAGGAAAGGTATTTCTAATGATGTAAGGGTCTTTTCTTCTATATGGACAAGTTTCCTTTACATGACCCTTTTTGCAACAAAAGAAACAAGTAGGAGATCGCCAACTTCATTTTGCCTTAACAAACGTGGTAGTAGGCTTTACAGGAAAATTCTTGTTGTATCCTATACCACTCCGGTTCAAGGAAAGTTGTTGTTCTCCAAGCATCTTGTCGAGAGTGGCTTTGGATCTAGTGAATTGCACCAGGGCTGTTTGTTGATCTTGACACTTTTCAGATAATTTCACTTTTTCATTCTCAATGTCATTGTTATGAGCCTTAAGAGAAGAGAGGTTTGCCTTTAGTTCGGAATTTTCCGAACATAAGGCCTTACCCTCAGTGATAAGATCTGAATTTTGTCTGTCAAGATCTTGCAACTTCTGCGACAGCTTCCTCATGCACACTTCTTGATCCTTTACCTTCTCTTTCAAGGTGCTGATTTCTTTGCTGCAATTTTCTTCATTGGAAATCATATTTTTCAGAAATTCAGAGAGAACATCAATAGGACTAGAGATAAGGTTTCTTAAAATACCATCGAGATGTTGATCGTCTTGGTCCGCCATCAAGCAAAGATTTACTGGATCATTTTCCAAATCCGATTCACTTGTAGAGTTTGAATCGTCTTTCTTTCGATCACTCTTCTTCTGCTTGTTCTTCTTCTTTTGAGGACACTCCTTCATCAAGTGATCTGTTTCACCACATTCATAGCATGTTATAATTTTTTTCCTTTTATTAGGGTTAGAGGACTTACCTTTATGCTTTGATGATCTCGCATATTCTCAGTTTGAGAATTGATTCTTCATCTTTAGAATCCGAGCAAGTCCCCTTGTGATCAAGTCGAAGGGATCTACCTCATCATCATTACTTTCGTCGTCCTATGATGGCACATCCTCTTTCTTAACCTTAAGTGCAAGGTTTTTGAGATTTGTAGGAAGTTCCCCATCGTCCTCATTGAGGATCGTTTCATGGGTAATTAACTTGCCTAATAGATCATCAAGAGCCATCGTGCTAAGGTCTTGAGCTTCTTCTATGGCAGTCACTTTGGGACCCCACTTTGCTTTGGGAAAGCATCTGAGTATCTTTCTAACTTTCTCTTCATTCTAGAATGTTTTTCCCAATGAGTCAAGGTTGTTAATGATCTCCGTAAAATGGGTGAAAATTGCTTTAACCGACTCATCTGGGTTCATCTTAAACAATTCATATTGTCTAAGAAAGATACTAATTTTGGTCTCTTTGACCTGGCTAGTTCCTTCATAAGTAACCACCAATTTATCTCAGATCTCCTTTGTTGTTCTGCACGAAGAGATACGATTGAACTCATCCGTACTCAAACCACAATACAACTAATTTATGGCTTTGAAATTCTTAGCCACACTTTCTAGATCGGTCTGGGTGTATTCTTCCTCTGACTTGTCCACTCTTGTTCCATTGGGACCTTCTTTCTTGGGGATATTGGGTCCTCGCATAATAATATGCCAAAGCTCCAAATCTTGATCAATGATAAACATTTTCATCAAAGATTTCCAGTGCATGAAATTGTTCCCAACAAAGAGAGGTGGACGAAAAATAGATCTTCCTTGACCGAAGCCTTCACCTTCCATGATTATACTCACAGATAGTAATATCTAAGGTACGTGAGTTAGGCTATGATATCAATTGAAGTGCGGAATAAGCAGATAAAAGGCAAACAAATACTCTCGCAAGGGGAGAAGAATAGAGTATGGCAACTTTTCGCAATAACAGAAATTGTAAGACCTTACCGCCAGAGGTAAGACCTTATCTGACACGTAGAAACAAGTTAAGAAAAGAAATAACGAATAATAAGCAAGGCAAATGTAAACAATAAAGATAAAGCGCAGAAAGTAAAGGACACGCAAATTGTTAACGAGGTTCGGCACAACCATGCCTAAGTCCCCGCTTAGAGTTATCCAACCCGTAGGATTCAACACAACTTTATTTCACTTCTCCTTATGAGCCCTAGATACAACCTCTAGAAGATCTTCCCTCTTCTAGACTAACTTCCTATCTAGCACCTCAAGCACACCAGTGAAACAAAGTTCTACCGATACCGAAGTATCTAATACGTTTGGGTAGAGGTGTACCCTTAGTATAATCCTAATGAATTGTACGATAAAACTCAATGTAAACCTCATACTCTCAAAGAAATAAAAACTTTTAAACCAAGAGTCCAAGAGTGATGTGAGATTGGTTGGTGCAGGAGACGAGATTGCAGAAGACGTTATGCGCTGTGGTGAAGACTTGTTCCGACTGCAATCCTCTTCTTCTCCTTATAAAGGCCGCCCGTCTGAGTAGAAAGAATTTGAACGTTTGAATGTTTGTTGAACGACGTTGCAAAAGATCCGCTGAGAGAAGCGCTTGACGTTCCTTCCAGAAACTTCGTCTGAGATATGCTGAGATTTGTTGAATTGGAACGTTGAAAGAGCTGAGGTCTTGTTCAAACAAATCCCCTTAAAATCTCAACAAATAAATAAAACATATCTACGTAGTTAGTTAGAAAAGATAGAATATTCAACATATAACTCAAATAAAAGGTGGCCCATTCCTTTAGGCCCAATAACATATTGGTCCTAAAAATCAGAATGTACACTCAATAAAATAGGTCCATTAAACACAAGCTCATTAACGTTGAAGCAAGCCCATTCGTGTAAAACTTGAGCCACTGTCGGTAAGGTCTTACCAGTGTCAGTAAGGCCTTACCAAAACCTGAAAACCATGGTTTTGGCTTTCTTTTCAAACATTAAGTCCTTGACTCTGTTTTGGTATTGATGGTTTGTTTTGAAACGTTGAAGGCAACCAAATATTGGTTCAACCAAATCTCTTGAAGATCTCAACAAACCAACAACCTTTTGACTTTGAAGATTGCTCCACAAAATCCTCAAAGAAGCTTCTAGAAAGTCAACCCCAAATCTCCAATAACCAAATCAAATCCTGCACAAAATCTCCAACAACTAATTTAAATATAAATCCCAATAAATAAATTCTCACCAATAAATAAATACTAACTGATATTATTTGTCTTTCATCGTATAAAAATATATCACATATATATATGCATATCATCAAGGTGGAATCAACAACACACAAAGATCCAAAGACCAACATAATATTCCATCAATTACCAATAACAAAGCACAACTCCCTCTGGCCAACACTCAGGCAAATGCCTTGATCACAGAGCTCAGAATTTGACAACAAGAACAAAGGGCTGGTCCCTTTATTTACCCACTCCTCACTAGGGGAAGGTGAACTACACCACATGAAAACAACAATAGAAACAACATATATATGTACAGTTTCACCAAACTGAATGCGGATTTCTAAGAGGCTAAATAGGAAAGCCATCTCTTCATACACTTTTATTACAATTCTTTGTTCTTCTTCTTCTTATTTTTTAATCTTCTATACCAGTTCCCAAGTAAGGGGGAAGCATATTAACAATCTCAATAAATAAGTGAAATATCAACACATTAGCATACCATTTTGAATGACTGCATCCTCGCGCAGATGTCTTCACCTTTCTGCACTCTATTAGAAAAAATTGACAATTTTAACAAATCACAATCTGCATGCTCTCATAGTCTCATAGATAAAAAAAAAGGGCAAATAAATAAAAGAATACTAACAACTTCAATAAAAGAGGACGAACCTTGCTGTCAGTAAATGGACCTTATAACACCTTTCCTCATCAAGCATCAGTACAAATGTTTTTCAAACCAGAATAAAAATTTTAAAAAAAATTGAAGAAATAAGAGCATCATTTTGTAACAGCCTAAAAAACGTTTTAGTGTAAGGATCCAAGTCACATGCATAATAGCATTGGCACATTCTTCAGATAACAAAGGCAGGTGCAAGAATGTAATGGAGCCTTTGCAAACTCAAATTATTTTCCGCTACTTTTGAGATTAAAACTATCATTATCGAAGAAGGGTAGCTAGAATGCATCCTTGAAATAGAGGAAAGGTAAAAGGAAGAAGAAAAAGAAAGAGATGGTTCTTTCCATTGCAGTTACCTGGCATGCAATGCAAGGTCCCCTTGCACTTTTACAAATAGATATACCAATACCATGAGATTTAACAGAATTACTAATTGGGAGGGAAGCCACATTCAGAACTATGATTCTGAAATTATTAAGAGTGACTGGACTCCGTAGATCTGAGATCCAACTGACAGATTAATAATGAACACGATGAAGATTGTGATCAGTTACCTGGAGAGAAAGTAGATTAAGCAATGGAGGTTGTGGGAGCTTGTCCCGTAAAATTTGTTATTCTCTCTCTTATTCATATGTACAGACGGTGGGAACTATTTATAGTAGAGGTTGTTACAGCAACTTGACTCAACTCCACTTTATTCTTTTATTTACAATCAACATTAATCACACTAAACTATCCACACTACAGCTAACATGGTCTACACCCCCCCCCCCCCCTCAAGGTGGGCGTGAAGGATGAAAAACCAAGCCAATCTTGCAAGCCAGTAGTAGATGTTGTTGAGCCCCCAAAGGTTTAGTCAGCATATCCGCTATTTGCAGGTGAGACGCCACATGAACCGTGGATAGAAACCCTTCTTGAACCAAGTCATGAACATAATGACAATCGATACGAAGATGCTTGGTTCGCTCATGGAAAACCGGATTGGCGGCCAGATGCTGAGCCGATTTATTATCACAACATAATGGAATAGGAAGAGAAACAGAGACCCGAAGATCCTCAAGCAATCCAGCCAACCAAACTACTTCACTCCCTGTCATGGACATACTATGGTACTCGGCTTCTGTTGAAGATTTTGAGACCGTCTTTTGTTTCTTTGTCTTCCAGGATATCAGCGAGTCACCGAGGAAAACACAATATCCGGTAAGGGATTTAGCGGAATAAGGACAACTACCCCAGTCAGCATCCGAATAGGCTCGAAGAACTAAGGGTGAATTGCTTGGGTATGACAAGGAGCAATTAACCATCCCTTTGAGCTATCTCAACAGATAATGCATTGCATTCATATGAGGGAGCCGAGGGGATGCAAGAAATTGGGACATTTGTTGAACCGTATAAGAGATGTCGGGTCGAGTCATGGTGAGGTACAACAGTCGCCCAACTAGCCTCCTATATGACTCTGGGTCCGGAATAGCCTCCCATGTATCCACACTCAGGTGAAGGTTGCGCTGCATAGGGAAGGCAGCGGGCTTGCAGTTCAAAAAACTAGAATCTTGAAGAAGATCCAAAATATATATGCGTTGATTCAGGAGAATACCATCAGGTGAGCGCGCAATCTCCATTCCCAGAAAAAACCGAGCAAAACCCAAGTCTTTTATGGTGAAAGCTTTGTCAAGCGAGGATTTGAGAGCAGCAACTTCAGCCTCATTATCACCCGTGAGCAACATGTCGTCCACATAAATCAGAGCAATAGCCATACCGGACGGGATGACTTTAGTGAACAGAGAATAGTCTTGGTGAGAATGGGTGAACCCACGTGCCAAGAGATGTTTCGTGAGTTAAACGTTCCATTGGCAACTCGATTGCTTCAGGCCATACAGAGATCGACGAAGACGGCAAACTTGGCCAGGCTGCACTTTATCATATCCAAGAGGAGGTAGCATATATACTTCTTTGTCGAGATATCCATGCAAAAACGCGTTGTTTACTCCAACTGATGGAGATTCCAAGCTTTGCACACAACAAGCGCAAGCAAGGTTCGAACAGTGGCAAATTTGGCTACCGGTGAGAATGTGTGTTTGTAATCCCGATCTTTGACTTGGTTGTATCCTTTTGCTACCAAGCGAGCTTTAAACCGCTCAACTTCACCATTCTGCTAGTATTTAACCTTATAGATCCACTTTGAACCAATTGCAGGATGACCCAGAGGGAAAGAGACTAAATCCCAAGTATGATTCGACTCCAACGCAGCAAGTTCCTTATTCATTGTTGCTACCCATGCCGAGTCACTTTTATCCTGATTAAAGGTAAAAGGCTCATGGACGGCTAATACATTACAGAGAGAACTCACAAAATGGTCAGAATAATGCCTCAAATCAGACCAACTGATAATAGAAAAGGCATGGGAAAGGGACTCAGAAGGATTGACTAATCTGGTGCGACGGGGAGGATGAGCACCAACAAAGTCTTCAAATTTAGAAGGTCGGACAATCTACCTGGCAGGACGCTCCGGAATCGGACCAGACCCAGAACCACCAGTATTTTCAACACCAGCATTAGTGACCTCAACATCAGTGCTGGTCTCTTCAACATCAGTAGGGGTTGAATTTGAAATCAACAAATCAGAATCCCCATGAATCTCTGGAGAAGAATGAAAGGGAACTGAGCATGTGTGAACGCCATCAACAAAGGAGACCAACGGAAGAAGATCACCAACCAAGGCAGAACTAACAGGAGTAATCTCTTTGAAAGGAAATGAATGCTCATGGAAAGTAACATGACGAGAGATAAGAATCTTCTTATCCTCAATATCAAAGACCTTATAAACTTTATAACCTGGTGGATAGCCTAAAAACACGCACCTTCGGGAAGTTGACTCAAGTTTATGGTGATGAGATCTCGGAATAAGAGCAAAGCATTAAGCATCCCATGATTTTCAATGAAGAATAATCAGGGGTTTTATGAAATAAATCTTCACACGGGGATTTCCAATTGAGAACCGAGAAAGGCATAATGTTGATCAAGAATGTAGCCGTGAGCACGCATTCTCCCCAAAATGACACGAGAAGACCTGCATTAAGACGTAAGCCTCTGGCCGTCTCGATAAGGTGACGATGCTTCCGTTCCACTCTACCGTTCTGTTCAGGGACATACGGCGCAAAATGTTGATGAACCACGCCTTTATCCATGAAGAAATCACGCAAACGAAGGTTCACAAACTCTGGCCCGTTATCGGTCCTAACCATCTTAATCTGAGTTTGAAACTGAGTAACGACAAACTGGAAAAAAATTAATGATCATGCCCGATACCTGTTCCTTGCCACGCAACAAAAACGTCCAAGTGCTTCGGGTACAGTCATCAAGGACTGTAAGAAAGTACCACCCACCACACAAAGAAGGAGTACTATACGGTCCCCATACATCAAAATGAACTAAATCAAATGCTTTTTCAGCAATGGAAGTACTGACACTAAATGGCAACTTGTGTTGTTTAGACATAGCACACATATCACATGAAAATTTCTGAAAATCCATAGTAGAACAACCATTCAAATGCAACATTTTGGAAACAGACAAATGTCCCAAACAGGCATGAAGTAAGTGCAAATGACTGCCTTCAGTCGCACCAATGAAAGAGTGTAAAGGTCTCTCTGATTTATTCAAACAAACTGAAGTATTAAGACTGTCATCAACTCTGCAGATTCGTTGACGCCTCAGAGCAAAACTGAAACCTTCAAAGAAATATAGACCACCATGGCGTCGCCCATTAGTAATGAGATTCCTAGTTGAAAGGGCCTGCAATTCACAGTGAGTTTGATAGAATAAGAACACTAGGCCACCCGAATCTAGTAACTTGGAAACTGAAATCAGATGGTGATGAAACGTAGGCATGAACAAAACTTCACGAAGAGTAATCGAATCTGTAAGAACAACTGTTCCAGCCATATTCACAGTTTGGACTACACCATCAGGAAATCCGATACGAATTGGTGTAGACAACTGATGGTATTCAGTGAACAATGCCACATCGAACGTGATGTGATCCGTTGCCCCGGAATCCACTATCCAACTAATAGGCGAATTACCATCAGAATCATAAGAATGAGCAACCATGTTAACTACAAAGTTGATGACACCGTAGCTACCATCTACAGAGCCTTGACCAATCAGTCCTTTGCCACGCACCTTCCTAATGGCATCGGCGATCAAAGCATTGATCATGTGTTCGTCGGGAACTGGCCTCTCTAGACCTGTGGTTTGAGATTCGGCATCTATAATCAGGGGATGCTCATGATGACTAGCACTGTCACGGTGCACCCCTTCGACCTGTCCCACGAACTTCCCAGCAGCTCCATCATTCTCTGGTTTAGCATTGTTCTGAGCCTTTAGATCTTTGTACCAATCAGGGATACCTACCAACTTGAAACAAGTCTCCCTGACATGTCCTCGCTCCTTACAATATGTACACAACCTATCCAACTTAGCTCTCTTGCAATCCACCTTAGCATTAGATGGCTTATTGGAACTTTGGCCCTTCTTATATTTGGAATTCCCAAACCTTCCTACAGCCATAATCTCATGGTGCACAGATTGCTTGCTAGTAATCTCCTTTTGCCGTTCAATTTGAGTCACCATCTGAAAAGCTCGGTTGACCAAGGGCAGGGTATCGAGAGCCAAAATATGATTCCTGATGTTCTCAAACTAATCGTTGAGACCCATCAGAAACTGCATTAGTTTGGTAGTGGCCTCTCGCTCTAGCATTTTCTTGAGCAGTAGACACGTACAGTTCTTCATAATTCCGCAAGTACAAGTAGGTGTACCTTGTAAGGATTGGAGTTCGTCCCACACCCGCTTCCTTTTACCAAAGTAAGTAGCAACAGATAAATTTTCCTGTTTGATCTCAGTGATTTCACGCTGCAATTGATAAACGAGGGGCGCATTCGATTCAGCAAAGCGTTCAAGGATTTCGTCCCATAACTCCTTAGCAGAGGACACATACATGAAATTTTCTGCAATGTCGGGTTTCATGGAATTAACCACCCAACACATTACCATAAAGTCACAGCTAATCCACCTTTCAAGCTCAACAAAGCCTTCTTCCGGACGGAGACAAGTTCCATTAATGAATCCTAACTTCATTTTAGCCCCTAAAGCCATCCTTATTCCTCCGCTCCAACTGTTGAAGTTAGCACCAGTGAATTGAATTGCAACCAATTGCATTCCCGGATGATCCGAGTTGGTCAAGTGCAACGGATCATTGAAATTGCCCCCAGGTTGCTGCGATCGATCAGTCCGATTACCAGAATCAGCTTCCTCACGGTTCATGTTGGATCTCATTTGTTCAGACATGGAAACTCAAGAAACACAGGGCAAATCTACTAGAAACAACAACCACAAATACAAAACTGAGAAATTAGAGCAGAATCTCACCAACCGAAAACTAAGAAACAAAGCATAGTCGCACACATCAACATACAACAATGACAGCAACAAACGCAAAGCAATCGCGAAGCAAGAACAGACAACAATGGCAGCAACAAACGCGAAGCAATCGCAAAGCAAGAACAGACAACAATGATAGCAACGAACGCGAAGCAATGGCGAAGCAAGAACAAACAATAAAAGCAAAAAGTGACACAAAACAGCCAAATAGTAGACATGCGAAGCAATCGCGCACTGCGCAATAACGATCAACCAAAGCAGTGCGAAATTAGGTCAAACCAAAATCACGCAACAAACAACCAGAACTCACATGCCTGATCAGATTCGAAAGGAAGCATATGCAAAATTGAAGCAAAACTGAGCAGAGACAGACGAATTCCAGCCAAGGATGATACTCGCGGAAGCAGAAACTAAGCGAAAACTAGTACGAAAGCAAATCGCCGATCAACGATGACACAACACAAGTAAACAACTGCAAATCACAGCTCGATGCTGGATGTTTGCTCTGATACCATATTAAGAGTGACTAGTCTCCATAGATCTGAGATCCAACTAACAGAATGAACACGATGAAGATTGTGATCAGTTACCTGGAGAGAAAGTAGAGTAAGCAATGGAGGTTGTGGGAACTTGTCCCGTAAAATCTGTTATTCTCTCTCTTATTCATATGTACAGACAGTGGGAACTATTTATAGTGGAGGTTGTTACAGCAACTTGACTCAACTCCACTTTATTCTTTTATTTACAATCAACATTAATCACACTAAACTATCCACACTACAGCTAACATGGTCTACAGAAATCCGTCCACATATAACAAGTTGTAACAACAACCAATTCTAACTATTGCTCTAACTTCTCTGCATTATGTATATGTCCTAAACAGAACAAAATGACAAAGTTGGCAGTAGATAGGATTGCAAGGGAAATTTCCCCCTTAAATACCAAAAAATTATACGGACTTACGGAGTATAATTTTTTTTAAAAAGTATATATATAACTCAAGGAAGCAAGACTGGCAAGAACATGCAGTGAATTCTTCACTTTTAACCATAAGATGGCAGCATCCGCTTATAACAGATGACATTTGATATTCCAAACTGTATGACATTTTGGATATGTGTATGAAATTTGGCTCCCAAGCCTTGCTTTTAGTTTTTTCATTCATTGTCCACGTCCATATTCTATTTATATCCCTTCGGAACATTTGTACTACAGTATATGTTTGTACACTTGTTGATTTGAGGGGTATTAACTGCCCTTGCAAGTCAACTGATAGTTAAGTCGTTTCTTCTCCCAAAAATGGACCTAATGTTGCAAATAAGCAGCTGACATTTTTGTTGTCAATTTGTATAGTGGCTTTTACTTTTGTAAATATTCAAATGAGGATGAGGTCCACTTTTGCAAATATTTTTTTCCTAGTTTGATACTTTTTTTTTGATAAGGTAAAGATTCAGAGGCCAGGCAGACCTGGCTCTCCGAGAGGCCGACGAATCGGCAGACGGAAAACCATCGACAACAATACAACCAAAAGCGAACCAAAACAGACACAACAAAGATTGAAACTAAACGTACAAAAGGGGAGACCTAGGCTAAATGAAGACCTTCGGCCGAGAACGCAGACGCGGACAGAAGCCAAGCACCACCGTGGCAGCACCGCTGGTCAGCGGTACATCAGGACATCATCTCCTGTGGGCAGTGAAGACGGAAACTCCAAGGATCAATCTCCTAAAAACGGAGTCGTCTTTGAGCACACCACCACGACCCCAACCAGACCCGACTCCGAGCGTCACGCCGTCAACCAAACCAAACCAAAATGAAACTAGGACCACCCAAAAGCACGCACAAGCCACAACCCGAACATTGTGCGACTAAAGAAACGCTTAAAACAAAATTTGCACAAAGAAGTAGCATTTACAACCCTTTAGGAGATTTAGTCATGCCCTTTTCGAGATTTTGTACACTCAAACATATAAAAATACATGTGATTAGATTTTTAATTATTATTATTATTATTCTGGGCTACTTTGGGCCCAAGAATAAACCTTGGGTCCAAAGCACAAAGAACGGGCCCAATTTTAACAAGGATACGGGCCCCTTCGGGCCCAAGGTAGACCCGAAGTCCCCAAGGCCACGGGAAGCGCCGACGAGGGCGACCAAAATACCGAAGGCCGCTTTTCAACAACCGATCTGCACAAAGGGAAGAAGGAAGCCAGATCGGGGTCGGAATCTTATGGTGGGACGATGAACAGGAACTTCCAGGAGGTGGGCGAAGGGTGGGTGAACCAGAAAGTTCAAGCGATAACCAGATCCTAGGACACGAAAGAAGCCCAGGAAGATCGGCGATATATAAACGAAGGGATAAGAGGGGTACCCCTCCAAGGATCTGCAAAAGCCCTACGAAGAAGGGGCCGCTTGTTCGGCGATAACCAGATCGACGCAAATCGAGGTGGTCATCGGAGGTTTTGGGTGGCCGTAGCCGAGTTGGATGGCCAAAGCCGGTCTCAACCTCTCTCCAACGAGAGAGTATTTGTATATAATAATGTCGAATACGAACATCTCCGGGGAGATGGGTGAGGCGAGACCCATACGTGAAGAATCGAGTGAGAATCGAGGTGGTCGGTGTTGGTTTCGGGCGGCCGGAACCGGGTTACAGGGCCGACGGCGATTTCACTTCTCTTTCGCTTTGCTACGCGAGAGAGCTTTTTTTCTCTCTTCAAGTTAATGTTGTTTCCTAGTTTGATACTTTGATTGAGGATAATGTTGTGTAAAATTCCGTTTTTTTAAAGGTAATCTACTACTCCCTCCGATCCAAAAAGAATGTCGTTTGACTTTTTAACACGTATTTTAAGGAGCTAAAAACTATATAAAATATTAACTTTTTTTAAATTATTTTTTCACAACTTAATATTTATTGGTAATAAGTATTAGATTATAAAAAAATAATAATAAAAAAATTAATATATTATATAGTTTTTAGCTCCTTAAAATACGTGTTAAAAAGTCAAACGACATTTTTGGATCGGAGGTAGTAGTACTACTCTTTGTGAAAGCAACCCCCAACAAAAATCTCGTCCTCTGGTGGACTCAATTTTCAAGGTGATCGATTTCCCTCTCCACAAAACACACGTCCTCTTGTCCCTTTCCCACTCCACAATCTCAATTTTGAAGGTGATTCCTCCTCCTCCTCCTCCTCTCTCTCTCTCTCTCTCTCTCTCTCTCTCTCATATCCCCTGAATTCCAGAAACACCTCCCATCTGGTTCAATTATACGAAGAATGATTTCCCCCTTTTCGGCGTTGCCTCCAGCGGTCATATTGGCGGTAGCGGTGGCAGCAGTGGGAGTGTGGGTATGCTGGAGAGCGATAGAGTGGGTGTGGTTGCGGCCGAAGACGCTCGAGAGGACCCTCCGAAAGCAAGGCCTCTCCGGTAACCCCTACAGGCTATTGTACGGCGACATGAGAGATTTCTCTAGATTGCGCAAGGAAGCACGCTCTAAGCCCTGCTCCTCCTTCACCAACGACATCCTGCCACGTGTCATACCTCAACTCCATCACAACCTCCTACGCTACGGTAATAATTGAATTTTGCCTAAGAAAAAAAAAAGAATTTTTGAATGTGAATTTTAATAGAAATGTTATTAATGTAGTCTTTATGAAATTTCCTTTAAAATTATTACATATGGTATACGAGAGAGCGCTTTGATGCCCTTCACACTCAGTGACTTAGGTTGGTTTTTATGCTATATATAATTATATACATCGATTGCTCATAAGATGTTCATATGATATGGATTTTGTAGTGTACAATATTCAGTGAAGTGATAATGAGTTGATAAAAGGTGCGTAATGGGTACATAGCCAGATAAAAAGCTGATAAGGATATGTCAATTGAATTCCAAACTATTTAAAAATCAACCAAATAAGGATAATAATTCCAATTAGTTTGAAATCCCATTGTCCTACTTCACTTACAACAAAATTGGTGCAGGGAAAAACTCGTTCATATGGATGGGTCCTATACCAATGGTGTATATCACACAACCAGAGTTGATCAGAGAGGTTTTTACGAGGATGAACGACTTCGGAAAGATAGACCTAGGTGGAGTTGCCAAATTGCTGGCACCTGGGCTAGCCAGGTACGAAGGCGATAAATGGGCAAAGCATAGGAAGATGCTTAACCCAGCTTTCCACATGGAGAAATTGAAGGTTATATCTACTATACATACATTGCCAATAAAAGGGATAACTTCAGTGGTCCATCATCTTAGCGAACTTGGTTGGATTGAACTTGATGCAGCTTATGTTGCCCGCATTCTACGAGAGCTGCTTTGAGATGATCAACACATGGGAGAAGATGGCATCTGGAATGGGAACGGTTGAGCTTGATGTGTGGCCTGACCTTGTTAAGCTTACCGCTGATGTGATTTCGCGTGCTGCATTTGGCAGCAGTTTCGAAGAAGGGAGGAGGATATTTGAGCTTCTTAATTTGCAAGTTGAACATACCATCCAAATGTTCCAATCAGTTCGCATCCCGGGAGGGAGGTATATATGCATATGAATGCAATGTTTTGAGTGTTTTGAATTCCTTGGGCTACATTTAAGTGCTAGCTTATTATGTGATCATGTTTATTATACATTTGATGGGTAGGTTCATTCCAACAAAGACAAAGAGGAGAATGAACAAAGTCAATGAAGAAATTCAGGCTTTAGTTTTGGGTATTATTGAGAAAAGAAGGAAGAAAATGGAAGCAGGGGAGGAAACAACCAAGGAAGACTTGCTTGGAATGCTTATGGAGAATTCGAACGATCACAAGCAGATTGTTGGCATGACAACGAGAGAACTGATTGACGAGTGTAAATTGTTATACTTTGCAGGCCAAGAGACCACTTCTGTGTTGCTAGTCTGGACGGTTATTATGTTGAGCAAGCATCATGTCTGGCAAGAACGAGCACGGGAAGAGGTCGTGAAAGCCTTTGGCAAAAGCAAGCCCGAGTTTGATGGATTGAACCAACTAAAGACGGTGAGTTCTCTGTTGGTTGTTAGATTCAGAGTAATTTAGCAACTGCATCATTTGGATTCATAACAAAGGGAAATTTTCAAATTCTCAACTTATAATTCTAAAAATTGATAACTGAAATTTATATTGATAAGCAGTTTTTATATACTTTTAGGTAACTATGATATTCTACGAGGTTCTGAGACTATACCCATCAGTGGTTGCACTCAGCCGAGTGGCCAAACAAGACGTTGAGCTCGGAAAGCTTTGTATACCGGCTGGAGTCATGGTGAACATACCTATAATGCTTGTTCATCAAGATCCCAAACTTTGGGGTAATGATGCGCTAGAGTTCAAACCAGGGAGGTTCTCGGAGGGGATTGTGAAGGCAACGGGAGGGAACAATGCATTCTTTCCATTTGGTTGGGGGCCGAGGATATGCATAGGCCAAAATTTCTCTTTACTAGAAGCCAAGATGGCGCTGGCAATGATTTTGCAACGCTTCTCCTTCGAGCTTTCACCGTCCTATACTCACGCTCCCTCAACAACGATAACCCTGAAACCCCAGTTTGGAGCTCACATTGTGCTACACCAAATTTAGGATTTTTTTATTGGACATTCTCATATACAGTTCTGTATGTACCCCTTGATAAGAATGAACTTTGAACTTACGAATCGAGCTTGCTTTATAAATTGTATTCCCCTTAAAACTTATACATGTGGAGTTTACTACCATTTCAAAGTATTCAGTTGCAGTTTATTTACGAAATCGCTATATACACCCCAAATCATGCACGTCCTTAAGGATGTGCATGGTTAAAAGGGGTTAATTAATTTTTTTTAAATGTTAATTAGTCACAAGGCTTGCACGTCCGATTTTTAACCTTGATTTGTGGTGTATATAGCAACACCCTTTTATTTAAGAGTGGGGCGAGACCTGCCAAACAGGTCGGGTTTGGGTCGGCCCCCGCCGATTATGAATAATCGCGCATCGGCATCACCCGGAGACATCGACTGCCTAGCTCTTTCCTCCCTCAACTCACACAATCCCCGTCAATCAGATCTATAGCTCGCAAATCCTCATCGATATAAAACCCATGTAGTTCCCCAATGGTCGAAATTGATTTGACCTCGGAATCCAATTGTCCTTCCATATATACTTATATGCTAACCGGATACTAAACCCCGTTAAACCTTAGATAATATTTTAATTGATTATTTAATTTTTATAGACCTAACTCATAAGTGATTTGATCTTTCATTACATATAATAAAAACCTTAAATAACTTATTATTTTAACTTTATAAAGTATTTCTATATTATAAAAATAGATATTTTTTTATATATAATTATTATCAAGATTTTACAAAATCTGGTAAAATCTTTTTAAAATATATCCATATATAGAAAAAAAATGAAAGAACTATTATCTTAAAATTGATTAAAATGGGAGAGAAATTTTTTTGATAACTTAAACACATAATATTAGAATATGGGAAAACTATATTAGACAAAATTTGAAAAACTGGGAAGATGCCAAAAACATTTTACCGGAAGAAATGGATCGAGAAGATAAACGATCGGCCTAGTCGGCAAAAAACAAGAAAACAACGGAACTTGAGATAGACAAAACCAACCGAAGGGACGTATAAAATGAATTTTGATGGCTTCAAGCTTGCTCCATGTGAGACCTCTGTAGGGTTCGTGATCCGAGACCACAACGGTGCCGTAGTGGATTGCAACTTCACTATGTGTGATCCCATTTCAGCATTGGCGGCGGAAACTTTTGGTCTTCTTCTTGGGATCAAGGTGGCACGGGAGTTAGGGATCAAGCGTATCTAGGTTGAAGGAGATAGTCTTACAATTATCAACTCACTTAAAGTCAAAGGTGTATGGAAATGTTCGTGGCAAATTTAAATGACTATCTCGGAAGAGCTGCTTCTATTCCAGCCATTCGACGGTGTTACATGTCTCTTAGTCTTTAGAGAGATCAACTCGGTGACGGATAAGGTGTCTTGACTTCAACAGTCAACAGACGCTCACCCCTTGGTTTCTTATTCGAAGCTTGCTCCTCTCATCCGAAAAGATGCTCTTGGGTGGTGGGACGAGATCCAAATTATTGCCTTTTCAAAAAAAAAAATTCAGAAGTTATATTTTTATAAATAATTTTGACAAAAATAATGCTATTTTTTTATTTGTACTCATATTTATTTTTGAAAAAAAAATATATTTTTTCATGTTTTAAAGAAAAACATTTTCTCAAATTTATATGAATAATCAAATAAAATCGTAAATATTTTTGAATTTTTTTTATCAACAATTTTGACCTAAAAGAACTTTGTGTAACACAATATGCATTATGATTTTATAATTTCATTCAATTTCCGATCCTATTTTGATTCCAACAGTTATACCAAACGGGGTCTAATCCTATCATTTGTTTTTCTATCGCTATAAATAGTGCGAGCCACATAACTTCAATTTTTTTCCCCAGAGATTTCAAGACACGAGTTCTTAGACTTCAATGAAACATTATAATGTTTCTTTATCGAACTTCTTGTGGTTTGTATTGTGTAGCTCATGCTAACCTATGTACTTGAACCATATTCAATGATATGAGCCACAATAGTCACTGACCCATCGTTCTTCAATATGGATCAAGGCAAAAGAAGAGATGTACCAAAAATGGGCTAGGAGAATATGCATGGACGACTTACTTTAGATTTTTTCCCTTCTGATTAGCAATTTTAGAAACGATTATTTTAGCTAATTTTTTAAATAAATTTTTTAGGGTTTATGCATTTAGATTAGGTGATAAGAGAGCACTACGCCACTGTGCACTTCAGGTGACAGATCAAAACTCGTCACCTGAAAGGGTTTTTGGTCGCTGGAACATTCAAGTGACGACTATTCCGTCACCTGAAGGGTCGTCACAAGGTGCTCCTCATCTGAGTTAATTAGTGACAACCCTATGTATAGTCGTCACCTGAATCGTTTCAAGCGACGAACTAAAAGACGTCACTTGTCATTGGCCCAAGTGCCATAACATTAAGGTGACTGGTTTTTTTCCGTCACTTGATTGTTCTAGCGATCGAAAAATAACCATATTTTTCGTCACCTGGGTAAATATTGATATCTTTTTATATATATTCGTTAATCTTTGTCCGTCACTAGAGCACGTATATATAAAAAATATATATATATATATATATATATATTTCTTTTTTCATTCTTCTTTTACCTGGTTTGTTATACCAATCAAGCACACTCAAACTACTCAACACACAAGTACAACGTGCATAAATTTGCACAAAACCAAACTTGGATACAATTTCCACAACCAAACCTGCATACTTACTAGTTTCCAAACATAACCAATAGTTTCCAAACATAACCAAACCGGCAGAGTACACACAATGTGCACAAGCAATATCAAATTTCCTAAGCTAAAACCTGCATACTTCACAATGTGCACAAGCAATATCAACTTTCCTAAGCTAAAACCTGCATACTTCCTATTTTGTCCAAAAGGTGCACAAGCAAGTCCAAAATGTGCACAAAACCTATATACTAAAACCTGCATACTTCTAGTTTGTCCAAAAGGTGCACAAGCAAGTCCAAATTGTGCACAAACCTAACCAAACCACACTATTTGCAAAAGGTGGAAGGCCTACCTATCTAAAGAGCAACTTACGGGGGTGAGTTTTCAAATGCAACCATCATCGTCGTCACAAACCTAAGAGCTCCTTTGTGTTAGTGCTTCCGTGAGTTGAAGCATTCGGGCCTCCATTGCAGCCATTCTCTCCTTCATGAACGCATTCTCCTCAAGCACTCTATCCGACTTCTCATCCGCTTGTCTAGCTTTCTCAATCGCTTTTTCAGCATCCTCCTCGGCCTTCTTGGCTCTCTCCTCTAACTCCCTCCATATCAGTCGAGCCCTTGTTTTGACAAAAGAGAGAAATGAAAACAAAAGAGAGAAATCATTCAAACAAGGAGGAGGAGGAAGGGATTACCGTCCCTGTTTCGACACCGAATGCTCAGCAAGGGTTCTTCCTCCTCTTCCTCTTCCTCTTCATCTTCAATGTCATCAGGATTGGAAGTTCCGGCCAAGAGCATGGGCGGCGAAGGGTTGGAGGAGGGGGCCTGCGATGGAGGAGAAGGGGTGGAGGAGGGGGCGGCGGTGGTCGATTGCAGTGGAGGAGGAGAAGGGTTGGAGGAAGAGAGAAGTGGGGGAGGCGGTGGTAGAGGAGAAGAGGAGGCTTCTGGAATCCCGTCAATTCCTGTTACAGCTTTGGCGGAAGAAGGGTTGCAGGAGGGGGCGGCTTCAAGTGGAGGAGGCGGTGGTGGAGGAGAAGGGTTGGAGGTGGAGAGCTTCATGGCGGCGGTGGAGCCCTTTCGCCGGAGCACTATCCGGCTCTGCTTGGGAGGCATGGCGCGCGGAATTGGAGCCTTGGAGGTGGAGAGATTCTGAATCAAGGGTTTTGACCAAATTTGGAGGAAGACCCAGGAAAGGTTTATATATGTACATATTTCTTGTGACGGAAATATAGTCGGGTAGTCACTTCAATTCTAGTTAAAAAAATTTCCAATTTTCACGAAAATTTACGCGGCCAAACTGAGCGCCATTTAATATTGATTCTATTGACGAATTTGTAAAAATACGGTCACCTGAATGGGTGAATGTGTGAAACCTTTGGAGGGAATTTTTCCGCTCTTTTTATGTAATTGAAGCGAGGAATATGTGTTGGTTGGTCGGAGTCAGTTCCAGTGAGGGATTTGACTAAGACCGTCACCTGAGTTTCAACATTGTTTTGAAATAACCAATTACAATACCTTTTACCCCCTGTATATAGTAATGAAACAAAAAAAAACAGGCATAATCCACATATATTCAATAATCTTACAAGTTTTCCAACCATATCATACATATGTTCTCAGTAAAAGCTTAACAAATATATATTAATCGACGATATTAATCATCATCATCCTCGTACTCGCCCTCGCCCTCGCTCTCGTCTTCGTCCTCGTCCTCGTCCTCGTCCTCCTCATTCTCATCCTCCTCTTCTTCTTCTTCATCACCATCGTTGCCCTCATCTTCGTCGCTTGAGTCGGATATTGAGTTTTCCACATCAAGATCATGGGTAAGGTCAACAAATGCAGTGTCTATCGGGCCTATCTCTTGATATGCATATAGTTCATGAAATGGCTTTCAAGATAGAGGTTGATCATCTTCGCGTGTGGCTAATGTACTAGTGTTGTATACATTCCTATGGGACATCACATTAACAACCTTCCAAGCCTCACCCGCCTTCGGATCATCAATGTAGAACACTTGTTTGGCCATGAGTGCTAAACAGAAAGGGGAATCCTCGTACCAACTACTAATTGTATCCACCGATAATAATCCATGATCTAGCCTAGTGCTTCCGCTCTTTTCTGGGTATGTGTCGAACCACTGACACTTGAAAAGCACAACTGGCATCATGTTAGGATATAGCAGTTCAATCACAAACTCGAGGATCCCATAAAAGTTCATGGTTTCTGTCGCCACCATGACTCCACAATTTTGTGTCGCCAATTTTTTATCCCTTTTCCATGATATGAACTTCACCCCATTCACATAACAATCTGAATAAATTCTACGCCCTTGCGGTCTTCTAGCCAAGTTGAGAATCTAAATAAATTCTATGCCCTTGCGGTCTCCAGAACTGACACTTATTAGTCCAACACATCCTGTTCTTCGAATTATACGGGGTCTTGAAGTCTTCATGCAAGCTAAGGGCAGGGAACTTTATCCTATTAAGTTAATGCAAAAAAAATATTACCTAATTAAATAGATGAAAATTATATCATAGTCCTATGGAAACTAAGAACAATGATGGAAACTAACAGTTATTCATACCTGTTGATTCTTGCAAGAATATCCTGCCCAGACAAAGAAGGAGGCCTCTCCCTATACTCGCATTCCCCGTTGAATGCTTGTCTAAAGGTTCTCCAAGGATGGTCGGGTGCAAGCCATCTGCGGTGACCATCGTAAACCATTCTTCCTTGTTCATGCGTGGCAGAAGTATCATCCAAGCAAATCGGACAAGCTTTATATCCCTTGGTAGCTGATCCTGCCAACATCCCTAATCCAGGAAAGTCACTAATAGTCCACATCACTGCTGCTCTCATAGTGAAAGTGGATCTCGAGTGCCGGTCAAAAGTACAAACGCCGTTATTCCATAAGTCTAATAACTCGTCTATCAACGGCTCCAAGTACACACTGAGACACTTGCCAGGAGACTTTGGACCAGGAATCAACAATGCTAACATGTTGAATTCCTTCTTCATGCACATTGACGGAGGCAAATTATATGGCATTACAATCACGGGCCATGTGCTGTGGAGAGTTCCTAAAGTCCCAAATGGATTGAACCCATCGGTTGCTAGACCAAGCCGCACATTCCTGACATCATTCGAAAAAAGGGAAATAATCTGTTGAATTCTTTCCATGCCTCTCCATCTGCAGGGTGCTTCAACCAACCATTATCCTCTATCCTCTCCCCATGTCATCGCATTTGCTTCACAGTATTCGGATCCATATACAATCTCTTTAATCTAGGAGTTAAGGGGAAGTATCGAAGGACCCTACACACCTTCTTCATCCTTAGCCACCTTCATAGTTTGCATACTGTTTGCATTTGGGACAAACTTCATAGTTTGCATACTGTTTATAAAAGGGTACACAATTATACTCACATGCATCAATGTTCTGATAGTCCAAGCCGATGTCCCTACACACCTTCTTCATCCTTAGCCAATCATTAGGATATTTGTGGTCGGGAGGAAGCAGTCTGCAAATGCGCCGACATATGTCATCCATACTCTTATCTGACAACCCGTTCTCTACCTTCATCTTCATTGCATCCAACACGGCACCTAGAATAGTCTCTGTGCTACCAGGATACAATGGAGTTTGAGCTTCCTCTAGAAGCCTCTCATACTTACGATAATCATCATCGACAATATCTGCGAAGGTAAGGGAGTCAGCATCCATAGGGCCTTCATTGGCATATGCAGCATTGTATCTAGCATGATAAGGAAAACTATCATGCAACATGGAGATAATGGGACCCTCACATGAAGAAGAAGCCCCCTGGTCCAAGAGTTGCCTTTTTAGCTGTAAATATCTCGATTCGACTAGTGCTTCTCCATGCTTATCCCATACTGTATAACTAGGCCACATACCAGAATGATATAGGTGCATAGACATCTCCCTAATGTCCACTGGGGTATCCCCATTGCGGCATACACTACAAGGACAATAAAATTCAACCGCATCATTTGCATTCTGATGGACCATGGTAACAAAGTCCATAATTCCTTGACGGTAATCATCATGAGTGATAGGAAGCGTCATCCAACTCTTATCCATTTTCCTGTTACTAGTAAGAATCAACAAAATCTCATTCACAATCCAAATCTCAATCTCAATCCAATTAACAATCTCAATATCAATCTCATTTTCAATAGCAATCACACTAACAAAGCCAAATTCAACTTTTCAATCCCAATCAAAGTAACAACTAAAATTACATTTTCAATCTCATTCTCAATCTCAACATCAAACTCATATTCAATTACAATCACACTAACAAAACCAAAATCACATTTTCAATCTCAATCAAAATAACAACCAAAATCACATTTTCAATTTCATGTTCCATCTAAATATCAATCCCATTTTCAATCTCAATATCAATCTCATTTTTCAATCACAATCACACTAGAAAAACCAATATCACATTTCAATCACAACCAAAATCACATTTTTAATCTCAACCAAAATAACAACCAAAATAACATTTTTAATCTCATATATAATCCACCTAAATATCAATCCCATTTATGATTACAATATCAATCTAATTTTCAATTACAATCACACTAACAAAACCTAATATAACTTTTTCATTCCCAATCAAAATAATAACCAAAATACACATGTACATACAACAATATATATATATATATATATATATATAAGAGTGAATAATAAACTAACCTTTATGAAATTGCTCAATATAAAATTTTCTCCCTACAACATTTGTAATCCCAAGCAAAATAGAGATGGAGAAATTTTTGAAGAAAGATGGAGAAGAGAGGAAGAAATGAAAAGGGTTTACGTGTTGAGTGTGTGTTATTTGACCAAAGGTTGGACGCTGTGGGTAATTAATGCAAAAACTGTACTTTTCATTCAGGTGACGGAAATAGAGAGTTTCTTCGTCACTCTAGTGAACAGTATTTAATGTTCTAGCTACCACCAACTCAGGTGACCAATTAGACTATACATGTTAACTTCGTCACTTGAATTGTCTCAAGTGACCAACATTAAAAACCTTCTTCGTCACCTGAATGGTCACTAATTTTTGGCACTCACTCAGGCGACCAACATTGTCCACTCCGTCACTTGAATTGACTCAGGTGACGAACAATAGCAATGGTCCACTTTTAGGGCTTGTTCTGGTGACTGACATACATTACTCCGTCACCTGAATCTTTTTAAGCGACGAACCTTTACCATTGTTGGTCACCTGAATAGAACCACATGAAGCCTTAGCCGAGTGGAGAATTGGGGCGACGAGTGTTTATGGTTCCGTCACTTGGATGGCTTTCAAGTGACAAAGGAAAAGAGGGTCGTCATTGGAGATGCACAGTGGCGTAGTGGAGGAAGACTTTTCATTTAGTGCTAACTAGTCTTATTACCCTCTACAAAAAAAAAAAAAACAAAACTAGTCTTATTACCCAAACATTTGTGCGGTTTCTTAATATATTATATTTTATTATATTAATCAGTTTTATCGTAAAAAGATTAAAATGTGGAGGCTAAAATAATTTCTAAAATATTTCTATTGAATGTTTTAAGTTAACAAAAAAGCTAAATTAAGATAAAGTTTGTTTAAAATCAATCACTATACAATTTATATAAACAAATTAAAATCAATCACTTTATAACAACTTGTAACATAAAAAAATACCATAAAAAATAAATCCTTATAACACAAGTGTAAGTATGATAAAAAAAAAAATTCTTTCATCATATAATAAGCCACGTATTACCTAGCATAGAATATTCATTTTGAAGATAATGCTGCCATATCATCATCAATCAAACTAATCATGGCCTATTGATTAAATATTTAGCCTAGTATAGAAGATTTAATAAGACATAATTATTTGCCACATATTAAAAGATTAGGAGATTGGATTATATAAAAAAAATTGTCTAACCAACTACGAAAATCAGAAGATCATTCTTCCATCCTAAAATCAATTCACGTATTAGTTAAAAAGATTGAATTATATAAAAAAAAATATCACATAATAATGCCACATAATGTCTAATTACTAAAATAAAAAAATCCAAAAAATTAAGAAAATGACACCTAATTATGGAGGAAGGATATATTGATACATATGATTAAGGGTGTGGAGGAGAGGACATGTGGTCAATGTATTCCTTCTTTAGTGTTTAAATATAGATGGTCTTTGTTTTCATTTTTTGAAGTAATAAAATCATGTTATAATATGATATGTTATTATCGTTTTTATAATATAACCATACCAAAACATAAATTTAAATATAATGGTAAATATCTTTGCATAAAATATATATAGTTTACAAATTCTTACTAGTTATAAATAATACTCCCTCCGTTAATTAAAACTTGACGTTTTACTATTCACGCACGCTTTTTGAGGTGTTAAAAACTACATAAAATATTAAATTTTTTAATATATTTTTTAATAATTTCATACTTGTTACTATTAAGTATGAATTTGTAAAAACAATTTTTTTAAAAAGTTAATATTTCATATAGTTTTTATCATTCTAAAAAAGCGTGCATAAATAGTAAACGACAAGTTTTAATTAACAGAGGGAGTACTACAAATCAGGATCAAAAAAAATATATATATTACAAATTGCAATAACGAGTTCACCTTTTAGACGTACATTACCACCCAATGAATCTACTTGTTTAATCACGACCCAATACATTAATTACCGCCCAAATGAAATGGCCGGGAACAGTACGTAGATCACAATTGCAACTGTGAAATTAGTTCTACTTTGTATAGCAATATGTTTTTGTGCAGGGGAAGGTGTAGGTGTACAAGATTGGCCCGGCTACCGAAAAATCCATATTGTGATCAAAAACACGATGAGAGATGCCTCAGATATCCTCGTCCATTGTAAATCGGGCGACGATGATTTGGGGGAGCATCATCTGTTGGCCACCCAATCCTACGAATTCACATTTCGTCCTAGCGTGTTCACATCTACCCTCTTCTTTTGTACGTGTCAAACCAACAAAGGATGGGTTTCATGGGATGCATATCGTGATAATAGAGATCAATCAAGGTGCAGCAAGGTTTGTACATGGACAGCTTCCGATGATGGCGTTAGAGGCTTTAATGATGACGGAGCGGTTGATCAGTTTTACAAGTGAACTCCCTAATTAATTATATACTACCTCCGTTCGCCAAAACTTGTCGTTTACTATTCACGCATGCTTTTTTAGAATGATAAAAAAATATATAAAATATTCATTTTTAAAAAAAAAATTAACAAGTTTGTACTTATTAATAATAACTACGAAATTGTTAAAAAATTATTTAAAAAAGGGTAAATTGTAACTAATATCCCAACCTTTAGTGATAGTTGCTTTCACTACCCTAACCTTGTAAAATTTCACAAAATATCCTAACCTATACCATTAGTTGCAATTAACACCCTAAATGAGTTTCTTAAATTAAAAAATTACCCACATCAAACAAAAATTACAAAAAATCACCCATATTCATAAAATATTTTCAATGAATCCCTAATACATTTTTAAAAAATGAGAATTAAATAAATCTCTTACAATTTGACCCCACCTGACCCACCATCCAAAAATAATTATAATATATATATATATATATATATATATAATATACTCCTTTAAAATATAATATAATTACTTTAGCATCTACTCATTTAAAATTTTAATATAATCAATCAAAATAATTAATTATTTATCAAAAAACATATATTATAATTAAAATCTAAATTTATATAAGTATGTCTCGATACATGCCGATTTGTGCATCTATATATTCCCTGTATATTATTTGATACGATATATACTGTCTTTTTGGTTAATATTATGTTATATATACTAAAACTAATACATAACATCTTATAATGTATCACACATAAATTTCATGGTATTAAAAAAATGATTCTATAAGAAATGTTTAACATAATAGTTTTACAAAAATAAAATAAAGTAGATTTAAAAAAACAAATGGTAAAAGATATGATAACCATTTGCAATAAATAATTATATAATAAAGATATATTCAAAATAATGTGGTAAAAAATAATAATTTTACCATATTATTTTTAATATATCTTTATTATGTAACTATTTATTACAAATGGTTATCATATCTCATACCATTTATTTATTAAAATCTACATTATTTTATTTTTGTAAAAGTGTTATGTTTAAGATAAATAATTAATTATTTTGAGTACTTATATTAAAATATTAAATGAGTAAATGATAAAATAATTATATTATATTTTTAAAGGAGTATATTTTATATACCTGTTATAATTATTTTTGGATGGTGGATTGGGTGGGCTTAAATTGTAAGAGATTTTTTTAATTTCAAATTTTAAAATATATTAGGAGTTTATTGAAAATATTTTATGAATATGGGTGATTTTTTATAATTTTTGTATGATGTGGGTAATTTTTTAAATTTAAGAATCTCATTCAGGGTGTTAAGTGCAACTAATGGTATATGTTAGGATATTTTGTGAAATTTTACAAGGTTAGGGTATTAAAAGCAACTATCCCTAAAGGTTGGGATATTAGTTGCAATTTACCCTTTAAAAAATTAGATATTTTATATAGTTTTTATCTTCTAAAAAAACGTGCATGAATAGTAAAACGTCAAGTTTTTCCGAACGGAGGTAGTATATATTTCTCCACGAAAATCATGGCACGCATATATTAATTTAGCATCTAATTAATTATATTAAATATCCCATCCTATCCTATTATAAATATTTACTAATGTTTTATCATGTTCATTCTATCAATAATAATAATAATAATAATAATATTTGATGTTTGAAATAAGATTGCTATACAATTTGCAGACCTGTTACGTGTTCATTTTTTTTTGTCATTTATTGTCCATTCATTTAGTCATTATTAAAACTCTTTTTTTTAAGATATTAAAACTCTTCTTCTACCACAATTATTAAAGAAATGTTCATTAAGTGTAAATTTTTATATTGTATTATAAAATTAAATAAAATTGAAATTTTAGCTTGAATAAAAGAATTATTAAATAAAATTAAGAAACTTATTAGAATAATCAATAATTGAAATTTTAGTTTGAATAAAAGAATTATTAAATAAAATTTAAAAACTTATTAGAATAATCAATTGAGTAAATTGGAGAAGAAATTAAAAGAATAAAATAAGATAAAAACTAAAAGAATAAAATAACATTATTTATATTTTGAATAACATAAGAAGAAAATTAAAAAATAATAGTAGTATTTATATTTTATTAAAAAAATAATTAGAAAAATGTTAGCAAATGGACAAAGATAGATTGATTTAATTTAGGCCAATTTGCACCAATATACCAAAAAAAAGTGAAGTTTGCAAAAATAACCATGGGGGAAATAATTTGCATAGAAATGACAAAATGTCATTTTTGCAAAATTTTTGGGCATCTTCCCAACCAGTTGAAGGTAACCAAGGCTAGGGGGAGAGAGAGAAGGAGAGAGAGACCCACTTTAATTTTTTTAAACTAATTTTCGGCCATTTTTAATTCTTGGGTATCCTGTTGGACAAAAGGAATTCAAACTGTTTGATCTTGTCAGGAAAGCTGTGATTATCAGTAGGCATATGAGATTTGAGGAGAATATCTTTCCTTTTAAGGATCAAGCAGGTAAGCAGCAACCTAGATTCAATGATAAATGGGTGGTTAGTGATGACAGTGAAGGTTGTGGATTAAATCATGAAGTCATGCACACTCCTCATTCAACATGCCCCTCACCTGTCATAGATGTTCAAATGTCACCCAACATTTCCCACCAGGAGGGTGAAATGTCTGAGGTTGCAGATTCTGTACCCAACTCATCATCAGAACCATCTATGACGGTGATACCCCATCGTGAGCTTAGGAGTCAGACTCATAGGCCCTCCAGGTTACAAGATTATGTTTGCACAGGCATTCCATCCAGAGGGCAGGATTCATCATCATCTGGGTCTTTTGCTGTGTTTTCAGTGCAGAATCTGTGTCATTTGTCATCTGGGTATGTTGAGTCACTTATCAATATGTGTGAGACCTTTGAACCTAACTCATATGCTCAAGCAAAGGGTGTTCCTGAATGGGAACAAGCTATGAGTTTGGAGCTTGAAGCTCTTACTAAGAATCATACTTGGCAGATAACACCTTTGCCTTCAGGAAAAAAAGCAATAGGTTGCAAGCGGATTTTTAAAATCAAGTATAGGCCTGATGGATCAATTGAAAGACATAAGGCTAGGTTGGTGGCAAAAGGCTACAATCAGATCAAAGACAAAGATTACAAGCAAACTTTTTCACCAGTAGCCAAGCTGTCAACAGTAAGGGTCATACTTGCCCTAGCTGCTAACAAGGGTTGGGTCTTGCATCAACTGGATGTTAACAATGCATTCTTGCATGGTTATCTTGATGAGGAAGTATACATGAATCCTCCTCCAGGATTTTCTGTACCAGATGGTTAGGTATGCAAGCTAACTCGATCGTTGTATGGACTAAAACAGGCTAGCAGGCAGTGGAATCATGAATTGACTAAATTCATGATCAGGTTGGGATTTACTCAGTCATCTCATGATTTTTCATTATTTGTTAAATCTGAGGGATCTACTATCACAATTGCTCTTTGTTAAGCAGGAGGAAGGTCGAGTATCTAAAATACAAATATAAAGATATATAAATGTAAACCGACTTCTAGCCTATGCAAATAATTACAAGACTTCCTCCCGTTGTAGTGGAAGGGTAGTCAGGATCGATCCATGAGGAGGCGTGTCAGCTGGATCCTAGTAGTGTCGGAATCTCACGTCTTTCGTCGACCAGAAGCCTCGATTTCGACCTTGGAGCTCGATGTCAACCTCGGCTGTCGATCCTCTCCGCAACAGAAGACCTGCAGAGACAAAACACAAGCAGTCGATATCAACAAGGGAAGGTCGATATCGATGTTAGCAGACGGAATCGACTGGCTCAGAAGACTGCCAGTCGACACAGGTGGTCGATATCGACGTTGAAGGGTTGATATCGATGTTCAACAACAGTGACCAGGAGTCTCGAGATCGACTCAGAAGACTGTCGATCTGTCACCGTGGTCGATATCGATGTTTAACCTCGATATCGATGTTCTCCTACAGTGGGTTAGTTCTTCTTCGGCAAAGAAAGGCCGAAGACTTTAGGATGGATGAGATGCGATGAACAGAAATAAAACAGTGGTTTTGGTGAATTAACTTATATAAAAAGCAACTCCCAAGATTAGGGTTTACCACAACGTTAACCAATGCATGCGACGAGATAAATAAGACGGACAATTGTGCTATTTCACCCGAGGGACAAGCTTTCGACGTACACCAACTCTTAGGATTACTCTTGCAAATAAACCTAATTGTCTCTACCAATTTTATGTTTATAACTCAAGTTGTTAGCATGAATCCCTTTTCTTTCGATTAGGACTAAACATAGAATCGTAGGAGATGATATAGACACAACGATATCAACATCTAACACTAACCTCAAGCGCACATGGCTAACGTCAGGCTCACCCCGACCCTAAGAGCTTTGGGGGACTACTCGCACCTCATCATGGAACTCATCATTGAAAGAAATAAACTTGCATTAAAATATAAACTCCGAAGCTTTACAAATCAACGTCGGCTTTCGCAAACGCCAAACCCTAAAACTTCTCTCTATCTCTATTGAATGTAATTGGATGTGTTGATGGATCCTTGAATGCCAGCCCCCTAGGGCTTTATTTATAGGATACTAATCCTCGCTAGCCAAGGATTGTAACTTCTATCTAAACTATGAACTCTATCCAAACAATTAGGATAGGTCTTTTATTTTGATAAAAATCCTACTAACTTGATAAAACATAAAAGAAAAGATAACTTTCAGCTGCAAACTATCTAAAGCACAAGATAATCCGTGGCCTTGAGGATAGAATTCATAATCCGAGTCTCGAAATCGGATCTATCTTCTGTCGAGATAGGGTCGATATCGACGTTGGAGGTCGATATCGATGTCTGTGTTTCTGCTCGACTTGTCCAGCTCCAGTCGATGTCTATGTTGAGGTCGATATCGATGATGAAGGTCGATATCGAGTACCTTCTTGGTTGGTCTCTGTGGTCTATCTCGACACTCAGAAGGTATGTCGACAACTATGGTCGATATCGATGTTTAAGGTCGATATCGACCTCTGCTCAGCTTCACGTGGCTTCTTCGTTTTGACTCCGATTTCACTCGAATTCCTGCATGGTTAGCTCAAAACACGTGCATACTCTATTTCTTGCACTTTAGCCCATTGTTACACAAGTTTATATTCTTTTGAACATTTTCTCTGGAAATCGAATGAAATATGAAGTCAAAAGATGCAATAAAAGGATATATAAATATGTACATCACTCTTGTGTATGTTGATGATATGCTGTTGATGGGAAATTCTAGTTCAGAAATCAAGGCCACAAAGGAATGTTTGCACAACACTACTAGAATTTTGTCATTTAACATCGGGTAATAACCGACGTCTTTCAAAAAAAATCGATGTCTATGTGGGTGATGTAAAAAGTCAAAACTTTTTAACATCGGGTAGTAGCCGATGTCTTTGTATTTTATAACATCGGTTATATTTTTAAATCCGATGTTATAATATACAAAGACATCGGCTATTACCCGATGTTAAAAAGTTTTGGCTTTTGACATCACCTACATAGACATCGATTTTTTATTTTGATTAACATCGGTTTTTAGCTGATGTTAAATGAAATATTTGTTTTTTTTTTGTCGTTGTAGCCTATACGGGATTTGAACCCGCACCTTTGTGCTTGAACACATCGCTCTACCAGTTTGAGCTAATAGGTTTTAAATTAGCAATAATGAAGATCAAAATATTAATAAAAAAATATCATACAGTACTAATTAAATCTACCTTAAACACCTCCAAAAAATCATTAATTATGATCTAATTGTTAATGAATAGAAAATCTATATAAGAACTACCGAACGCATAAATTCATTGAAGGACCCTATATACAAACATAAAGTCTATATAAGAACTAATGAACAACTATTTTCAAAACTTAAGAGAAGAAATCGATATAAAATTGTGCTAAATTATCGAATAACATAAAAGAATAAGCTCAATTTCATTCAAAACCTCAACATCAGGCCAAGATTCACAAAACGGTCAAAACCTCAACATTCAAAAACTCACAAAACTTCAACACCAAAAGAACATACAACAGCAATAACCGACAGCAATAGCAAATTGACAAAAACCAACAGCAATAGCAAATTGACAAAAACCAACAGAAGAACATACAACTGCCTGATTGACAAAAACCAACAGCAATAGCAAATTAGCAATAGTAGGCCAAAATCGACAGCAGCAGAAAAAGATACGGCATCAATAACAATAACCGATAGCAGCAAAAGCATAAATCCCATGTCCCCCCATCCACCTTAATTGACAAAAACCAACAGCAGAAATCGACAGAAGCATAAGACAGAAAACCAGCGGCAAGAGTGCAAGCAAGACGAAAACAGAAGAAGAAAAACATGAGAATTTGATTAGGCCAACAATTCGGGTGCATAAAAGCAGAATTCGGGTGCATCTTGCGGAAGAAGAAAATAGAAGAGTGATGAAGATTACCTATTTCCAGCAGAGGGTGTGTGAATCTTGCCTCTTCGATTCTTCGGCTCTTCTTTTGAACGATTCAGGGTTAAAGCTAATTGCAAAAAAGTGAAGCAAATTACCATGAAAATGAGAATTACCATGAAGATTACCTATTTCCATCAACTTTGCCCTCTACATCAACACTTAATAGCTCAATTGCAGCTTCTAACTTAAGTCCTGCTTTGAGCAAATTACCATGAAAATGAGAATCATGTCATTGCGAGAAAAGTTAATAACTTAACCTTATAAACGATAACACAGAAAGTTTGCTGCCAGGAATAATCACCTACATACATATTTTGGCTCATCGGCTCTTATCTCCACAACAGCTTTATGAGATATAGGCGTTCCAGCCTTATTCACCACTTTCCCATCAACACACACTTTTCCTAAATTCAAAATAAAGGTGTCAAGAAAGAACTAGACAAGCAAAGCAAACACACTAGTCAATACTGGATTCTTGCTACAAATAACGCTGTAAAGAAAACACCAAACAAAAAATCACTTTCAGTCTTCTGCAACAGTGCAACCTATTGCCACAATACTAGTAGTTAAAGATTACATTGCCAGATTGTGTTATAGATGAAAGACAAAATATACTTTATCACACATGTACAAAAACAGATTGTGTTATAGCTGAAATACAAATGAATTGGATAAGAGTTGGCAAAGACATGTTGAATTGCAATGTATTAAGCATCATCTTCTCCTGTTAAAAATAAAAATTTCATGAGGAATTTGTAAAACATTGGCAATCCACAATATTTTCCCACCTAATAACTGAAAAAAACAGTAAGTAGTCATAAACCATAGGAGAAAGATCATGAAAGATGAGAATTTAACAAAAGAGAAAGAAAGATGAGAAGAAAACACAAAATTGAAATAAGGTTCAAGAATGTTATAACATAAGAATCTAGATCTTTCAATAAACTAACCAGGGCAATACTAGGGCAGTTTTCCATAATATATTTGATTTCTAACTTAATCGAGTTGATTTCTAACTTGGAGTCTGACTTTCTCAAGAACTCTCAATTTCCCAAAACATAACCAATTGATTGATAGAAATATAGGAACAATCAGAAAGGAGAAAAAAGGCAGATTATTCATCCAATCTTTCAAAAAATTTAACCAAGTTTGCCATGGTGACAATCTCACCACCTTCCGCATGAAAATACACCTAGTATAATTATATAACCATATATGTTCGCTTGCATTGATTGGTGTATCCAAACTTAAACGTACCTGAACTGGGCTTGTGGCTCTCAATAGACCAGCCACCCGTCCACCTAATACACAATCATCAGACACTTTTAAAATATTAGAGAGATGGGTTCGTATACATGCCCAACAGAGCCTCCATGTCATGTTCTTCTGCTTCTGTGACACACCAGAGGGGTTATAATGTCAAAAGAAAATCATTTTTACATAACTATAAATTTATAAAAAAATATAAGAATATCATGTTAAGAATATTTATAAGAATTCCTTCTAATTTTAATCATTCTCAATTTTCACTTGTTTCAATAGACTATAATAATCCCTAATCTTAACAACTTTTTATGCTTCAGTTAGAAACTGCTCTCATGTGCTTTCCCTAGGCACTCACTGCAACTAAAATTTTAAGGGTTATAAGAGAAGTGTGTCTACCGATTTCACCATAGCGGAAACATAATATAAAATCAGAACTATTACTATCCGTTTACCATCAAGCTCAATGGTTCTTATCCTAAAATCAATATTGTGAAAGAGTAAAATCTTAAGGTTAGACATAATATAAAATCATAACTGTTGTTAAACGAAACCATATTTAAGAAAAAAAAAAAGGTACCCAATGGTTGTTATAAAACTCGTTGTGAAGGAACCATCTGAAAAACTCAACAGTAAGCAACTCTTTCCTACACCTACAAATTCAAGACAATTGATTCCAAACACCTTAGTCCGTATAATTGCAAAATTAAGCACTCCTAAAGGTGAATTTCACTAGGCTAAGTTTTCAAGTTCACACATGAAATGTCTTGCAAATAAGGCACAAAAGCAAGTATAGTGATTAGTGGCAGCCCCAAAAGCAACCAATTCACTGTCACAATACATGTATAGAAAGATGTAGCAAAAACTCAGAACTGCTACAATCAAAGATAAAGACAACAAAGTATACTGAAGATGTAGAGTGACTGGATTAGTCTAGAGATGGAGACACAATACTCAATCTAAAGATGGAGATATGGAGTATTAGAATAACACTCAAATGATATGTAAATCTGATTCGCAAGGTTGTGAAAATAAGGACTAGAAGCATAGATATTGCTAAAATAATGAATATTAATTGTCAAATAGGTACTTTGGCACAAGCTATTAACATGGAGCATGCAGCCAGTCCAGCCATAAACTACTAAACATCAATTCTGCCAAGTACCAAGACAGGGTGATGCAAGCTAAGGGGTAATTCGTGGGGAATTTTTATTCATGTGATATAAAAGATGAATCAACCAGAGGATGTGAGTTTAATCGCCATATCCAACAGCTAGACTAACATGCAAAAAAAATAAGAAAATAAGGAATATCCATTAATTCTCCAAATACGAAAGCAACAAGCATAGACGACCAACATTTTCACATCAAGATGCAATTGGATCAAGATGGCATCCTCAACAAATCAATTGACTTCCCCACTTTTTTTTATCTACTATAACTTGCTCGACAGAAATTTTTAAGCACTTAGAAATTACACATTTGTGTTAGGAGCAATTCGAGGTCTGTTAACCTAACATCCGAGATAGCACATGATCCACATGGAAAGGAAACACCAAATCATGGAGAAATAAAGTAGGCGAAACACACAAAAACCAAAATTTATGGTTAAACCTACCATCAATTGGAATTTGATTTCGAGTGATCAACTTTACTTAACCGAACTAGCAACATCAGATCTTAGGATACAAATCACAAGGGGAAGAGAGAAACCGCATAGCGCTACCGCCTATTAGAATAAGCTTGATGAGGTAATCATAATCGACTCGTGCCCTCGCAGGTGGAGCGGCCATCAACAAAAAATTAGCTTCACAAATGTTCTTGATTCAAGTAGTCTCTACAAAAATTATTCCACAAAATCGACAATCAGAGGCAAACCTAACCATAAATTGATGGAGAGATGACAGATATGAGGTTTTGACGATCTCGCTTGTTTTAAAATCGAAGAATAACCTAATTTGAAAATCGAAGAAAAAAGAAGCTAAGAAGTGAGGATAGGGGAAACATTGTACCTATGAGAGAGAAGTGACGCTTCCATAGCAATCGCTGCCTCAACGTCGATGACAAAAGCCTCGTCGCGCCTACTTGGATCCGGGCTTCTTGGCGCCATCGTGAGGAGACGAACATGTTCTTCAATTTTTGGCGGATTCAGATCTGGTGTAGGCGGTGCTCATCATCGCGAATGGTCTCGGAAGTAGGGTCTATGGGGACGGATCGAGGCGGCGGGAGAAGCGACAGTGAGATTCGCATCTCGTCGATCACAACTGGAGGCGGCGGGAGAAGCGACGGCGCCGAGGTTCCATTTTTTAGGGTTGATTTGAGAGGAAGAAGGTAGAATTAGGTAAGGGGATAAATGAAAGAGGGTTTCAACTTTTCATGTGGTTATGTGTTTTGGGGGAAAATTTGAGTTTGGCGTAAAAAAAAAATTTTGAAGGGTGAGAGGGAATAAGTGTATTGGGGAAAAAATTGAAAGTGTTCGAGAGATCTTGGGAGCAGGCTTTTAAATAATTCGGAGCTTGAATTCCGCGTTTGAAATTTTTTTCCAAATAGAACTTTTAATATCTGTCTAAAAAATAAGATGATGTCTATTTATTTTTGACATCTCAAATTTAGAAAGCGATGTTAAAAAACGCTTTTACAACACGTGTTTTTTTTTTACCGATGTTAATCACCCGATGTTAAATGTCATAATTCTAGTAGTGCAAGGAATTCACTATCAAAGATCTAGGAATTGCTAGATACTTTCTGGGTATGGAGATTTCTAGATCTTCCTCTGGCATATTGCTTAACCAGAGGAAATACATCTTAGACATACTCAGAGATGCTCATATGGAGAATTGCAAACCAACAGATTTTCCTATGCAACATGGCATTAAGTTGTCTTTACATGATGGAGATATTATTTAAAATCCTGAAGATTATAGAAGGCTTGTGGGTAGATTGTTGTACTTGACATTAACTAGACCTGATATTGCATATACCGTCCAGCAGCTTAGTCAGTTCCTACTTCAACCTCGAAAGCCTCATTGGCTTGCTGTCAACTATCTATTGCGTTATCTCAAGGGCACCTTTAACATGGCATTGTCATACCCGGCCTGCTTCTTTATCTCTGGAAATTCAAGCATTTACTGATGCAGACTGGGGGATTTGTGTTGATACAGGTCGTTCTTTATCTGGGTATTGTGTAGATATGGGTCATCTCTTGTTTCATGGAAGACAAAGAAGCAGAAGGTGGTCTCCAAATCCTCCACAGAAAGTGAATACAAAGCCATGTCGACACCAGCAAGTGAACTGGTGTGGTTGCAAGGTTTGTTGATGGACTTAGGCATATCTGTTTCCCTACCTATTACTCTACATTGTGACAACAAGTTAGCAGAGCAGCTTGCCATCAATCCAGTATTTCATGAGCGAACTAAACATGTTCGAATCGATTCTCGTTTCATTAGAGAAATGGTGCAGCAAGGTTTCATTCGTACAACTCATGTATCTTCTTCTTCTCATATTGCTGATATTCTCACCAAAGCTTTGGGAGCTCATCAGCATGCAGTCTTACGGGCCAAGCTTGGTCTGGTTATTCCTAGTGACAGTCCAGCTTGAAGGGGGCCTATGGATACATATACTCGGGTGTAACAAAGGGCAAAAATGTAATTCTGTATTTGATCACCCGGGCTTATAAATAGGTAGTTAGGCGCCCATTTCTGTTGTAACAAACTGAGCTACAGTGTGAACTCAGATTTGTTTTTTTCTTCCTCCCCTTCAATGGAGTTCTGTATGAATTCTTGATTGCATTTCATCATTACAAATTGGTTCTTTCTTGTTCAAATTAAGATTCGTGAATGTGAATTTATGATGCACAGAAGATGCTCGATGAAATGACTATGAGAAATAAAAGAAAAAGATGCACATATTTCATTATAAGAATTGTTTATTTTGCCAGTATTAAGTTTCTTTATTGTATTTTCTCTTTCAGTTTTGTTTGTTTGATGGAGTCAGATAAACGAATAAAGCTCCAGGTGGATAATATGTGGGCATTCTATTGTTGGCTTATTTTGTGATACAACTCTGTAATGCTTCTTCGGATCTTGTATGTTTTTGACCTCTTCTATATTTCTTTTGATTTAGGAGTATTATGATTGGTGTTACTTCTTTAATTGGTCTTCTCTTTGCTTTCCTTAGATCTTTTGTGAGTCATTTCAAGGCTATTGGATGGTCTCTGGCAAGAAGTGCAAAGGTCTTTTTCTACTTTAGCTTGTTCCTTTTAGTCTATTCCTATTGATCTATTGCTATATTTTCGATGTCTTGATCGACCAGTTGTGTGTAATTGTTTGCTTAATTTGTGGTTGGATGATAAACAAAATATTTGGGCTTTGAATTTGGTATATGGGGAAGCTAAAAATGATAAATAATGAAATACAAGCAAGGCCTCTCATTCTAATTCAAACTACATTTGTGTAGTTATTATTAATTTCCTTTCTTACATCCATCTACCCTTTGGCTCCACCTCTTTGTATCTCTATCTTTATCTATTTATTTGTCCAAGGAATCTTCATTATTAGATATTGAAGTAGTAGACCAGTGTGAAGTTATATCTATCTGTATTTTCATTGCTATTACTTTCCTACTGTGAAGAGAATTTAGTATGCTAGAGCTTGATGTCATTTGAAGTTTTATGGTAGTGGTTTTGATTATGTGTTTTTAGAATTTGATTAGGCGGGGGAAGTATCAATTTTTTTTATGTGTTTTTGTATGGTGGATTGTTGAAGTTATATTAAAGACGAGGTACATGTATATGTATTTACATAGATGGAAGTTGAATGCCTTTCAATAGTTAATTAAAAAAAATTAAGCCTATTGCACATACCCTACCTTAGCACTAATTCACAACAATTGAAATCATGGCTATCCAGCTATGTAAATAAACTCTCAAAATTCACCCAGTTGCAAATATGTGAATTGGAAATTAAAATATTCGAAAAAAAATTTCCCCCTTTTTTCTCAGGATCTTGGCCTCAAATCTGAATTGGAAATTAAAATTTTCGAAAAAAAATTTCCCCCTTTCTTCTCAGGATGTTGGCCTTTAGTCTTAAAATTGTCTCAAATGTTTGATGATGAGTATTGAAATGTTCTTCTCTTTTCGAAACTTTATGGATTGTTATTTATTGTTTTTAAGGGGAAACTCGTGTGTATAATAGTATGATGAGCTATCAAATATGTACTACTAATTTGGGAATTTAAGTGTCTTTTCAGTTTGTGAAGTTTTTTCCAATAGTAATTGGTATCAAATTTCGCTGCTTTTATTTTGTGGATTTCGCTTGCTATTAGCATATGTGTTTTATTACTTTTCCGTTTTTGAAGTTTTCAATGGCTCATGTTCATGTAATTTAGCAAGATCAATCTTGGGCCCCTTTTGATTGCTTGAGAAAGGCAAATATCCCTTTATGTAGGTTTTGTGCTTCTGTAGGAAAAAACCAGTGGTGTGGGGGCTTGTGAAGATGAAACCACCCAGCTTAGCCAGCTATGTCATTCAAATGTTTATTGATAATTCATCCAATTGAACTTAATTATTTCATGTGTTATTTGTTTAGATTATTGAAATGGGAGAAATTTTGCAAGAGCTTAAGGTTTAGGTCTAAAGAGCTAATTACCACTCTTTCAGAGAAATTCATGTTTGCTTTATGTTTCATGTATGAACAACATCACTCTTATGGTTGTAAATTATTTGTGAAGTTATCTCTAATTTTTTGGTTGTTAGGCTTCTACTGCTGTCATCTTATCTGCCCACAATATCTGAAAGCTTCTTATCATGTCAGGAAATTTTCCCCTTGCTCCATGGCATGTTTGTACTATTTTAGAGGGAATCTTCTTTTTGATTTGATCAAATTTCATCATCATCAATAATAGGATACATGTTTCATTATACAGAGAAGTGTAATCTTGAGAGGACAAATAACCTTTATGATTTCGAGGATAATCTTACATCATTACTATGATCTATATATACATTATATGGGTTTTTTTTTTTGCATGATCCGTTAGATATGTAGTAACTAAAAATTTCGATCAGCAAGGAAATGAGGCAGGCATCTTTATTAGTAACCTTCTGAGTTTTTTCATTTCAAGAGCAATAGTTGGTGATTAATAATCATAGCTATACACACATGTATGTGCCACGGTATATGTGGTGTCATATCATACACCAATTGACCTCTAGATGAGTATAAGAGTAACGAAAGTCGTTTATTAGGATCCAAATTTTAATTTTCACCCTAGAAGTGATTCTAATATATTCCCATTGTCATTAAGAATTGAGATGTGTGCAGTAAATATGAGAAAGTACGAAGTGGAAAAGAAATTTGATATACGAACTTACCCTGACATGCATATTGCTTACAAGAAACTTATGCTCCAATGTATATGATATCTATTATAGACCTTAATACTATCATAAGAGTAGCTTGATTCATATTCATAGAAAAGAAGGTTGTGGTGACTAATAGGTTAGTGCTTTTTACTTTTCACCAATTGACTATATAAAGGATGCGTTACTTTTATCCTGAGTTTAGGAATTTCATATTGCTAAGCACTTTTTTAGATTATTGTTGAATTTGAAAGAGAAGATTATAATTTGTTTGTACTAATTTAGTTAACATTCAAGCAGCTCTTGAAACTCTATACCATTTTAAGGGAGTATGTTTGCAAGACCAAAGAAGAGAAATTACATTGACACCAACTAAGTTCATCACTTTCATCTTCAGCCGCATATGATGTTGAACTTCAATCAAAATATTTTTGATTCATTTTTTATGTCTCTTTAACTTGCTTATAAACACTGCCATCTATTTTGCATATTCAATTACTGTTGGTCACTGCAGAAAGTAAGTTCAGGATGCTTGGTTGCAGTATGACATAATGTTGGAGAATAAGCAATTAGAGTTTTCTAAGCATTTGAAGGTGATATTTTAGAGAAAGGATCAGGTGATTTAATTTGGACAACCTAATAGAAGATGTTTAAATGCTCATAAAAGTTGTGTTTTACACCTAACATATAACTATTTTGGAGCAGGCTATAAATGACACAAGGAAAAAGTTTGAAATGGAAAAGGCAGGAAATTCTTTCCGATGAAAAAGAAAAGGTACACACTGCATCATTACCTGGAGCTCTTATTCATTGAAGCTATTTCTATGTTTCTAAAATTTTCTATGGAAACAAAGTATTCTTTGACTGTCATTCTTTAAGGACCATCCTCTCTATCCTATCTTGATCTTGACATGATGACATCTCATTGCCATAACTTTGCAGTTACCAAATATGATATTCAAATAGAAGTTGCTTGGGGGCTTCTTGCGGTTGATGCTAGACCAAAATCAGTAAGTTGAATTTGCTTCTCCAACATCACTATTATGTTGGTTGGTAGCTCATACTCTGCACATGGAAGAGGTTCCACACCCCCCCCCCCTCAGATTAGCATGTTGTGTTTCTATTTCAACGGGCCTTCACTTTCTTCTTGTTCTTAGTATATACATCGATGATAGTTGATCAGTAATCTACAGATGCAGAGCTCTCTGTAAATGAGAGGGGAAACAGCCAGAAGACACCTTTTCATATATGTTCGTTGATTTGGTTACATTATTTGATTCATTTGTCTACAATGAAAAGGTTGTTCTATTTTTCTATATGTTTGCTTGTTTGATTCTAGTTCTTAGCTTAAAAATAAAACCTGCAGGGTTTCAACCGGAGATTGGAGTGTTTTACACTTTGGCTAATGTCTCCTATCTTGTAATAACATTTTGGCACTTTAGCTTTAAGGCTTCACACTCCTTCAAGGATTATTGGGCATTTGGTCTAGTGGTATGATTCTCGCTTAGGGTGCGAGAGGTCCCAAATTCAATTATCAGAATGCCTCATTTCATTTCTTTTTTTAACCTTACTCAGAAATTATTTATAAATGTATGTTGTTTTTACTTTAGCATATTGCATAAGTGCACAAGACCAATCTCTTACTATTTCTTTTTTCCTATCGAATTATGAATACACTGCTTGAATTTTTGTCTTGTTATTTATATTCATATATAATATACATAAATAATAATAAACAATGCCAAGACTCTATTCCCTGGTGTTGTGTGCTTCTTGATAGTAGTTTGCCTTGGTTTTGTTTGTGCTTTCCTCCAATTCAGCTGGTAACAGAGCAACACGCAATAGCTTATAGAATGGATTCAAAGACGACTCCATGTACCCAACTTGCTTACCTGGAAATCCTTACGACAATTATAAATTGTTGTGGTCATTTGAGTTTTATGAGGTTCTTCTTTTTCCTCCATTCCTACTATGCAACATGTGACTAATAAAAAGAAGTGGTCCAAGGGCAAGCACTGCACATGTGTAATTAGCAGGAAATTTTAAGTTTTCATTCTCCAAATGACCAAAAATTAACCCCATCTCCCAAATGGGTTTTGATAAGAACTTTTTTCATGACAACCTTTTTGCTACTTTAAGACATGAGACATGTTATTGCTGATATTTATTCTGGCAGCAATATTAAGGTGTTAAGTATGGAAACATGACTTCTTTCGAGGCAGAGTTTTGGACTACAGGTTTCCTTATTGAAGTTTAGGAGATCCATAAAAGTAAATAATCTAACTTTTTGGAAGATCTTCATGGATTTACTAGCTACTTCCTTATTTTTCCTTTTGTATTTGTTCTCTCTCCACTTTCACCTATATTTTTCCACTTGAAAAATGATCCATGGCATGGCAAATGGCAGGTGTTTGGCAACAACACTTGGATTGGGCTGGCAATTACCTTCTAAAATTTGCAGGTGAATGCTCCTCATTGTTCTCATCAGCATTCAACTTAGCTACAAATGACCAGTGGTACCTCTCGAAACAAGGGGCCCCTTGTTTGCTTGTTTACACTGCTTTTTTTCTTACTTCTCGGCCTCTTGTTTTGTGATTGCTATCATCCTGAAAATCAGCTTCCTTTATCACTCTGTCCTCAGAGCTGAGGAGAGGCCTAACAGACGCTCACCTCATGCCCAATCTCCATACACGGACCATGAGGTATATCTGTAAAGAACCTTGTAGAAACAAGGATCTTACAGATCAACTTCCATGGAAGCTTGAATGAAAGCTATCGAAGAAGAAGAAGATGAAATTGCAACAGAAATCTTAACTGATTTCCAACTGAATTCATTAATCCGGGTGTACATACAAGCCCATATTTATAACCCAATCTGTTGGACCTGTAATGACTAAAATACCCCTAAGGTTACAATTACAATTACTAAAACACCCTTATCTTCTACCCAGTCATATGGTTCATATCCCCCTCTCAAGCTGGTGGAGTAGAGCTGACGAGACCAAGCTTGCAGGCAAGAAACTGGTGTTGATCATGGCCTAGAGGCTTAGTCAGAATATCTGCCAGTTGAAGCTGAGAACGAACAAAAGTAGGTACTAGAAATCCTTGTTGAAAACGTTCTCGAATGTAATGACAGTCCAAACGAATGTGTTTGGTTCTTTCATGTAGAACAGGGTTTTCCACAATTGTAATAGCAGATTTGCTGTCACAATACAGAGGTATGGGCTTAGGCACATAACACTGAAACCCTGTGAGAATGGAGTCTAACCATACAAGTTCGCTTGAAGTCTTCGACAAACTCCGATACTCTGCCTCTGCAGAAGATTTCGATATTGTCGTCTGCTTCTTTGTTTTCCAGGAAATCAAGGCTTTTCCCATGAAAACACAAAACCCAGTTAATGATCGACCACTGAATAAACAATTCCCCCAATCCGAGTCACAATAACCAGTAAGGTCAATACAATTCTGAGATGGATACATCAATCCCAAATTTGTGGTGCCCCGAAGGTAACGAACCACATGAAGTGCTGCCTGCCAATGAGGAATGCGGGGAGAGTTCATGAACTGGCTCAGATGATGTACAGCATAGGAGATATCTGGTCTAGTTATATTCAAATATAATAAATGACCTACAAGTCGTCGATATTTCTCAGGATCACCAAGCTCTTCTCCATTGTCAACTGTGAGCTTCAATCCTCTAGACATAGGAAAAGAAGATGGCTTGCAATCTTCCATTTGAGTATCATGTAATATGTCTAAGACATATTTTCGTTGATTCAATAAAGTGCCCTGTGCAGTCCTTGAGACCTCCAAACCCAAAAAATACCTGACATCCCCAAGATCCTTAATTGTGAAGGCCTTATGAAGAGCAGATTTTAGTTCAGAGATCTCAACAACACTGTCTCCTATGAGCAACAAGTCATCAACGTATACAAGTACAACAACCAACCCTTCTGGAACTGATTTCAGAAACAAAGAATGATCAAATGGAGACTGACAGTACCCCTTACTCACAAGAAATTTAGACAGTTCAACATTCCACTATCGAGAAGCCTGTTTTAGACCATAAAGGGATTTCTTGAGCTTGCACACTTGATGAGGAGAACCCTTTGAATACCCTTCTGGAATACGCATATACACTTCTTCATCTAGAAATCCATGCAAGAAAGCATTGTTAATGTCCAGCTGCATTATAGGCCATCCTTTCTGTGTAGCAATAGCAATCAACAACCTCACTGTTGTGAACTTGGCAACAGGAGAGAAGGTATGCTTGTAGTCCTTCCCTTTAATCTGGTTATACCCCTTTGCAACTAGCCTTGCCTTGAACCTTTCAACACTACCATCAGGTCTGAATTTGATCTTGTACACCCATCTGCTACCAATTGCAGATTTTCCTGCAGGAAGAGAAGTGAGTGACCAAGTCTCATTTGCATCCAAAGCATCAAGTTCCTTTGTCATTGCTTCTACCCATAGAGGGTCATCTCTGGCTTGAGCATATGTCAAGGGTTCTTTTAGAGACAAAACATTTGCTAAGGAAGCAACATAATCTGGAGGATAGAAATCTGGATCATCCAATGTGGTTGCTAAGAAGGAAGTTGAAAGAGACTGAGAAGAGTTGGGATAAATGAAGTCTCTGAGATGAGTAGGTAAATGAGACTGTCTTGTAGATCTTCGAAGGGGAGGATTAGGTACTGAAACAACAGACTCTAAAGAACCATTGTCTGTGGGACTGTTATGAGATGCGATTGAATCATAAGAATCAACTGCATCAGGAAACTGAAAAGAATTATCTGTGGGAACAGGAATCTGGTGATCAGGAGAATTGTTTGTAGGAGAAATTTGAGCTTCTTCATCAGGAATATAAGCTGGGTTGACTAATGGTAAAGATGGAATAGGCTGGGAAGGAGACTTAGGATCTGTGTAAGGAAACACATCCTCAAAGAACAAGACATCTCTGCTCACCAAGGTAGTCTTAGAATCAAGATCATACAACCTATATGCTTTATGATCCTGTGGATACCCCAGAAATATACATTTCCTGGCTTTGGATGCAAACTTGTCCTTGGTAGCTCCTCTGACAAGAGCAAAGGCCAAGCACCCAATAACCCTGAGTCTGCTGTAATCAGGAGCCAACCCCATCAACCTTTCATAAGGAGTTTCCCAATTTATCAAAGATGAAGGCATCAAATTAATCAAGTGTGTAGCAGCCAACACACAGTCACCCTAAAATTTCAAAGGCAAATTAGCAAACAACCTGATAGCTCTAGCTGTTTCCACTAAGTGCCTATGCTTGCGCTCAACACGACCATTTTGTTGAGGCACATATGGCATAGAGTGTTGGTTAGCTTCAAAAAATTCTGAGCACTTTAAAAATTCAGACCCATGATCACTTCTTACAACCTTCACAGTGGTCCCAAACTGATTACTTACAACAGCAATAAAGGAACACACCACTTTGGAAACCTACAACTTATCAGCAACCAAGTATATCCAAACTGCCATGCTGTAATCATCCAAAATGGTAACAAAGTACCTAGCCCCAGTCCTACTTTGAACCTTGTAAGGTCCCCACAAATCAATTTGTATCAAATCAAACTTTGCATTAGCAATGGACTTGCTTACAGTAAAGGGAATAGAATGATGTTTGGCCATGATACAGGCCTCACAAAACAAACTGTTATTAGCAGTAAAATCACAACCTTTAACATGTCTTAGCTTTGAAAAAGAAATGTGGCCTAGCCTAGCATGCCAAACATGGCTAGAGACCCCTTTATTCACGACAGAAGCAGCTTTATTTGAGCTATGTACACTATGAGCAGCACAATGAGCTCCTCCATCCTCTGTCTTCAAGGTTGCTTTAAATAGCCTCCCAGTCAACCTTGCTGCACTTATCACTTCCTGACCACTCTTAGGGTCTTGAAAAACACACTTGGCTTTCTTAAAAATGACATCTAGACCAGCATCATCAACAATCTTCCCTACTGACATCAGATTTGTTTTAAAATCAGGCATATAAAACACATTTTTCAACATAAGTCCTGAAGACAACAAAATATCTCCCACATCTGTGACTTTCCTGATAGTCCCATCAGGCAAACAAACCTTAATAGGCTTAGCTAAGACACGTTTTCGTTTCAACAGATTCATATCATGTATCATATGGTCAGTTGCTCCAGAATCAATGATCCAAGTCAACTTATTCAAGCACTGATTGTTTGATGCAAGTAAGGCAAAAGAATTACCTGCACAACTGGGTGAAGCACTTCATCCTTTCATTGCCTTCAATACCTCTTGGCAAACAGCATTGACAAATGCCATATCCATTCCTGAGTTTTCCTCTGTCATTTCCTCATCTTCATCATCCAAAGGTGAATCAAAAGTTCCTGCTACATTAGCAGAACTCTTGGAACCTATTTTCTTTCCCTTTGGATCTTTAAACCAATCTGGATACCCAATGATCTTAAAGCACTCATCTATTGTATGTCATTTCATTCCACAATGGCTACACAGCTTGTCTGCCTTATCTTTCTTGAAGTTCTTTTTGTTTCAACTGGTTCTTCCTGCAGCAAATGTACTTCCATCTTGAAGAGACTCATTGCTGTTACTTCCCCCTGCTCCTTCAACTTGATTAACCAAATAGTAAGCACGATTCACAGTTGGCAGAGGATCATTTGACAGGATCTGATTCCTAACACTGTCATATGTGTCGCTTAATCCCATCAAGAACTGAAGAAGCTTGTTCCGATTGTCCATTTCTTCAATTTTCTTGGACAGATCGCAAGTACATCTAACTCGTGCTCCACAAGTACACTTAGGTACCCCTTCAAGAGTAAGAATCTCATCCCACATCTTCTTCATTTTGTTGAAGTAATCGGCGACACTTAATGCTCCTTGAACCTGATTATTCAGGCTCTTCTTCAACTGATAAAGCAGAGGTCCATTGGTCTGCGCATACCGTTCAACCACATCATCCCACAGTTCTTTGGCTGAATTGGCATACATGAAACATTCCGCAATCCCAACACTCATTGAATTTAAAATCCAACATCTTATCATATAGTCACATCGTTTCCACCTCTGTACATCTGTCGGAGACACCGAATCCAGATCTGTACTTCCATCGATGAATGCAATCTTGCACTTTGCACCAAGCGCCATCTTTATTCCGCGACTCCAGCTCAGAAAATTGAGGCCGTCAAATGGAACTGCTACTAGCTGCGCTCCAGGATGATCGAAATTGGACAAGTTGAGGGGATCGTTCATGCTGCTGCTTCCAAATCCATCTTCTCAGAACCCCTGATCTCGTGCATCCAGACTTTCTCCCATCGATGTCACCTAGATCTTCTTGCAAATAGCTTCCAAACGTCGATCGTAGACCGTGTGCTCTGATACCATGTAAAGAACCTTGCAGAAACAAGGATCTTACAGATCAGCTTCCATGGAAGCTTGAATGAAAGCTATCGAAGAAGAAGAAGATGAAATTGCAATAGAAATCTTAACTGATTTCCAACTGAATTCATTAATCCGGGTGTACATACAAGCCCATATTTATAACCCAATCTGTTGGACCTGTAATGACTAAAATACCCCTAAGGTTACAATTACAATTACTAAAACACCCTTATCTTCTACCCTGTCATATGGTTCATAATATCCGTGTATATATAAGAAATAGGAAAAAAAATGGTCCAATTGTTAATTGAGATATTGTTGATTAAAAAAATGAAGAAGATTAATTTGGGGTCTTCTTAGTATTGATTGTATTTTGTACAATTCCTTTCTTTCACATTGGAAGGACAATTGGGTTTCTTATCAAGGCAGCGCTGATGATCATTTTCTGAGTCATATTCACACATGAAGCATATGTTTCCATATATAGGAATGGAAGAGGCTGGGCCTTCTTAGCTGGTTTTCTCTGTGGGTTTGGTAGCGGACTTCAGTTCAGGGTGGCCAGGCTGGAGACTATACAGCAGCTGACGTCTAGGTTAACTTTATCAATTCGGGGAATACTGGTATTTGGAGAATATGGAGAATCTTCAAGAAGAATGTACACATTATATTACCCGCAATTATGCTGTTTATGTTCACTATCACTGTTGGAGTTCACATGGCCCCCTCAGGATATAGGAAATGATTGATTGAAGTTACCATAGAGGTAAGACATTGATGCATTTGTAATTAGGAGAACTTGCTTTCTCAATCAATGGAAGCCTTTCATTCTGTTTACAATATAGTCACTTTGTTCGATCCCTGTGGCTTAACACACGCCCATGAATCTGGAAACACCATTAAACTGATAACAAGCAAATTAAGATCTACAGAACATTTGCAGACAAGTTATTAAAGTAATATGGATTAAATATAAACGTTGGCAATGCTCATTGATCAACAAAAGTTCTCCATCCAGATCTGGAATTCTTCATGCTCATTCTTTGAATTTCTTTCCACTTCCAGCATCTGAAGCTTTGTCTATGAGTATGAGGATATTAATTTATCTACTCATAATTTACAAGGTATTTCAAACATGCCAGTTTTTTCTCTCGTATGATATTTAACATTTGCAGGCTTATTGGTGGAGGTGAAATCAGTGAGAGTGCAGTTGGGAATGAAAAATGTAGCTGCCCTGCTTAATTATGCAACTTCTCGTCAACATCTGTTTCAGAAAGGACCAACAGAGAGAGTTATACTCTTTCCTAAGATCGGCTTTCAAGATGCATCTTGGGGAAATCATCGTCGTTGAGTAATTCCCAAGAAGCTCTTGCACAAGGTTGATGTTGTCAGCACTCAACAGTATGTCTACCTTGAACGAGTCCAACTTACCATGGTCAATCAGGTGTGGGAGCAATGGTTTCGTAAACCACACTACACCATACAATTGGTGTAAACTCTTCAACACTACAAGCAGGGGCGGAGCCAGGGCTCAGTCTAGAGGGGGGCTCAATGGTTAGAAGGAGGTTAAAAAAAAATTATTAAAGAGGGCTGAATGTGAATCGAACCCATGATTTTAGTCTCCCTATACAGATCCCCTACCAGTTGTGCTACAATGTACTTCTATCTACTTAATACTTATTTTAATATATAGACACACATATATATAATTTATTTTTTAAAAAATTTTCCAAGGGGGGCTCAAGCCACCGCATGCCCCCCTGCCTCCGCCCCTGACTACAAGCACAATAGGTCTTTGGATTTAGGGACATTGCAATATGATTGAGCTGCTTCAGAAGCGCACCATTCTTGAAAAACTCATCATGCATTGGAGTCTTCAAAGAGTTTCTAGTGAGTCTCTAGGTTTAGTAGCAACAAGATTAATCAGGGATTCAACATGATATATATATATATATATATATATATATATATATATATACACACACAAAGAGTTGCAAAATACAAGCCTGTTCCACCATTACAATTGAGCAACATGAAACATAAAACTTCATATAACCCTTACATAGAGATTGATTCAAGGAGCCTACAAATTTTCATAAAAAAAAAGAGCCTACATATTATTAACAAGAGCCTTGTTCCACCATTACATTTATCCCCCCAAAAGTGTACCAAGCTTTGCATTTGTGGTTCGGGATACAACTCTCATGCACATCGGGGCATTGATACCAAGCACAGAAAGAATCGAGCTACGCAAGGTCCAAATATCCTTCCCACATATCAATCCTGAAGCAATGGCAGTCGAGTACTTCTTTGCACTGGCCTCATTTCTACAATGCCAGATGAATATGATCAAGCTGCCGATGAAAGCGTCAATAGTAAAATAACCACCAATGTAGAAGGGAATAGCCATAACCATAGGGATAGGTATGTACTCCGCCCAAATTTTCTTCTTCTGCATCCCAAATTCTCGTATGGCACTAATAGTCATAGCCCCCGAAAAAGCAACATAGCATAAGGTGAGGCAATTTGCTGGAAGTGCTTTGAAACCTTGTACCCCTACGATAGCCATGTTCCTAAACACCAAAGCGTTTGGGGCAGGATAACTCGAGTCTGTTGCTTCTATATCAGGGACGGACAAAGAGAAAATCCAAAAGATGGAAGGAGCTATGGCGCATCCCATCAAAATCCCAATGAATTGCCCTATAGCCATGGCCTTTGGTGAGGCTAGGGTCAGGTAGCCTGTCTTATGATCCTGCATAAGGTCTGCTGCACTGGATATAATGATGGTCACTATTCCACATGCTCCTAACCCTAGAAAAACTCCTCCGTCTAAACCCCCGGCCCATGCTGCTATAATAAATACCACAGACGCCCATAAGTCGCGGCTAAGGACCAGTCGGTGATGCCTGACCCATAGGAGTTGCAAAATGATATGGGAAGGGCAATGAGGTATAGAAAAAGAAGGTAATACCACTGAATCCTAAAAAATGCGAACTGTAGGGCGAGGCTAGAAACAGCTGCAAAAGTGATGTAGAGAAGAATGACCACCCACATCGGGATCGGATCCTCGATGAAGAACTGAATCCTGCGCTCGTCATCATAAGTCAACCCTGGGTGTGTTGCTGATGGAAGAATGTCATTGCCAACTCTCTTGCGATACTTGCTGTATAAATCTTTGGCCATTGGGCAAAGTACTACTAAAAATTTGAAGAGTCCATCACCAAGGATAATTACAGCGGCAATAAAGACCTACAAAATAAACAATGATTTTTTAAAAAAAAAATTAACCTTAATTTGTTTTCTTCTTCTATTTAAATATTATGGATGTGAGGTAAGTAACGACTATAAAATACCTTGTATCCTTGTAGACCATGAAAACTAGTTTCCTTGAGATCCTTTTCATACCATTGGCCTTTTTTAGCCGCAATCAGAGGCCAGAAGACACCCCATGACAAAATAGATCCAATAGCAAGGAAACGTTGGATATATGAGGCGATATCATCCCTACTCCTACGTAAGTTAAGGAGAAAACAAGGTAGAACCTGCAAATTCATAGAAGAGAATAGAGATTGAATACCAAAATTATACTAGGTATATATATATATATATATATATATATATATATATATATATATATATATATATATATATATATATATATATATATATATATATATATAATGCACTTTTAATTTAGATATAAGAAATACAAATAAAAAGAACTCAATGTATTTTGTCCACGTACTTCTGTTTGTAAGCTGCTAAACCAAATATTGGTAAATAAGCAAAGTCACATTGCTTTACGGCTGCAAAGACCCACTTAATACATGCCCAAATAAAGCTGACAGCGAAGAATTTCCCTAGCTTTATCACTTGCTTCCTATGTATAAATAATAGGATTATCAATTATGTGTGTTAACTTATATATATATATACAAATATATATATATATATATATATATATATATATATATATATATATATATATATAACATAATACTATTTTATACAAAAAAAAAAAGAGAGGGTAATTTGAAGCATATATATCTGGCTAATTTGGCACCTCTTGGAGAATGAAATGTGTTGATAAGGCTGGCCGCCGTTGTTCCACTTGGATATTTCAATTTATACTTCAAGATCATCAACTGAAATACGCAAGTCAATTTGTATCAAAATATATTCAAACAAGATATATTTGTATTTAAAATTGAAACTGAGTTTTTACCTTACGCAGAAGGAGAACTACAGGAAGAGCTGGTAAGCAGGATATATATAGAAATACGACCATCTCCATGATTGATAGGTTCTTCAAGTCACGTTTTGTATTGTTTTCACCCACTTGCTTGGCGACCGATTTACCCATAGCAAGTAAGTGAGTGCCCAAACCTCCTGCATATAAAATTATATATGTACTTACAAGTACTAAACAAACAAAAAAATTAAGGAAATAAACAAGATGCAATGATTTCGGAATACTAATCAAATTGGAGATATATAGAGATAAAGTGCAAAGAGTTGCAAATACAAGTTACTGATTTTGAACTTAAAAAATAAAAAATGATCAATTGTATAGCATTAGCAACATTCCCAATCATCCAAAATATGAAGGAGTGATATGTTATCATAATTCCTATCCATAAAACTACATGAACAAAGAAGCATTAATGTATCAATAAGCTAGCTCGTCTCTTGTTGAATATTGTATACTGTCACTTGACAGCCTTCCCTTGTGAGCAGTCCAAATCCAACAATTCAGATTCTTTGTAGTTTGAATGCATCTGCTATATATATATATGACTAGAGCTTATTTCGAATTTCGTTTGTTACATCTCCAAAAGTAGAACTTATTATTCCCACATTCCTCTAATGAATAGAGCTCAAGATGAATTTGCTCAACTGCTAGGATACAAGTATGAAAAAACTTGTTTGCTTAGCTGCAGAGAGGATCGGGATAAGGTATTTAATGTCACAACTCTGTTTAACAGTTTTCCAGTCATTGGTCCAAAAACAAATTAAGTGTTGGTTGCATGTAGTGCTTCAAAAAGAAGTTAAATTTTTATTCAAAGTAAAACAAGTGCTTCAAAATTTACATGATCTTAGGCAGAGCTGACAACTCTACCCAATTATTAGAAGGCAAAGTTCAGCATCTAAAAAATGACCTTTATGTATTCATGAATCAATACATGATCAACAACAATATCATACTTGACATTATAACTAAGATCTACTCATAATTTGTACATACACTTGGAACATTCAGAAAGGTGAAAAAAGTTCTGAAGATATGGAATCTCTTTGCTTTACATGGAATAAAAATGAAACGGCCAAAATACCAAAGTTGTATTTAAAAGTGATATAATTTGACACATGTTTATTTAAAAAAAAAATTTGAACCAATGAAAAAAGCCTGTGAACTTGACAAATGGGTGTTAAAAAAATATGAGTCATACAAATATGTCATTTTTTTAATTCAAACCCGGCTCGATTAGTTAAATTCAAATTTAATTATATATTTTGAATCCCTTTTTTTTTCTTTTTTCAAACTATATAATATTTTCCCACAATAAAGTATTTTATCTTCTTGTTTAAAATTAAAATTTTCAAGATAAAAAATATCACACTATAATTTAATAAATTATTATAAAAATAATTATATCAAAAAATGATTTAAAATAATAATTGAATTTGATTATTATAAAAAAAATAGTTATATTAATCTTGATTGATGATATAACTTGTTTAAGATGCAAATGGAAGTTTTAGTTTATAATACAATGATTTCTTATCATATAGTTTTTTCTTGATAATTTTTATATATGTATAGATTCATGTAATATATACTTAAAAATATTATTTAAAAAAATTAAAATGGAAAGATAATTATGAAAAATGAAGAGAAACTCAGTTCAAATTAATTAAAATTGAATTTAACTTATTGAAATGAGTTTTTTGTATTAAAAAGGACCTATCTGCCTCGTTCATATTTTTTTAATCTTCATTTGTCCAATTTTTTTTTAAATACTCACTACATTAGTACCCACACAGTTGTGCGGATGCTTTTTATATAATAGTTTCATACATATGTAAAACATTTATATAAGTTAAAATACAATTATCAAGGATTCTTATCACTTTATCTAAATTCCTTTTAAAATCTAAATAAATTTCATATTAACACTCGTTCAACTAATGATTTTTCTTTACTATAGTTTCATTAATTCAACAATATATTATAAATTCGAAAATCTATTATCTTTCACAACTAAACTAAAATGAACTAATATTCATAAATGTAATAAAGTAATTTATTACCTGACTTATTATTACCTATAGATTATACTACACACATATATATAACCTTCATTGTTATAATTTAAATGAGAATAATTAATTAAAGTAAATATATAATAAAAAAAAGTAAATATATAATTAAATTATAACAAAGTAATTTATTAAATGGATCTATTCGTTATTTATATATTATCCCATGAATCAAAACTACAAAAGATGAAAGGATTATATGTTTTTATAGAAAAAAGTAATTTAAAAAGAAAATTAATCGGTTAAGATTTAGAAAAAGAAAATAGTTAATTACTCGTGGCGCGTCTTGATCTCCATCGACTTCTGTGTTGGCTGACATCTTGTATGGGCTACTTGGGTCTTTCTTTCTTCTTTGTTGATTTGTGTTATCGTGTTTACTTGTATTGACGGCTTCCGTCTGCCGACTTGTTCGGCCATTGAGTTTCATGTATACCTGAACTCGAATTCTTACCTAATGAAATAATAATAATAATTTATTTAAATATTAAAAAATATTTAATGGGTTAACCAACAATCCTATATTAAATGAGAAGCCGCCACATGTCATAGACGACTTCTCCTTTAGTATTATACTATTGATTAAGATAAATCAATTTTATTTAGATTTTATTTAGATTTGCAAATCCTAGTCTCGATCATGTGAGTGAATTGAAGATAAGCTTGTTTAAAACAAATCCTATTTTAAGATAAATCAATTAGCATTTAAAAAATAAGTTTGTTTAGATTTTAACCATGATAAATCAATTTTAAGATAAATCAATTAAAATCATTTTAAAAAAAAAAGAAGCTACATTAAAGGAGAAGCCGCCACATGTCGTAGGCGACTTCTCCTTTAGTATTATAATATTGATTTGGCTAAGTGTGATACTTTTAAATACCAATTTGGTATTTTGGACAAAATGAAACATAGTCTTGGGAAAAAGGTCATGTATAGAATGCATTGGTGGTGGTCTTCTGGGTGATGGTAGAATGCATTGGTGGTGGTCATTGGCATTGGTATCGTTGGAATGGTGATCGAGTGCATTCGAAACAGAGCTATTGGAGGCTTGGAGACGGTCATTGGTGGTGGTCATTGGCATTGGTATCGTTAAATATTTATTTTTTATGAATATTTTGAACAAAAATTCCATGTATAGAGCCTATATAATATATATATATATATATATATATATATGATGACAAAAAAACCAAAGAACAAACGTGCCATAATCATTAAGTCATACCAGTGCATTTGTTTTCCTACAAAGTTTTGCTAAAACATAGTCTATTCAATTCAACCAAATTGGTGTAGCATTTCATATCATTTATACATAAAAAAAGAAACATTAACATATGATAAAGATCTATATATATCAAACATATAACTAACATATATAAGAGGAGGAAGAGAGGAAGACATATACCACTTATAGCGATGTTACTGGCCGTGATAATGCACGTTTGCATTACCGAGTTCTCCTGCCTAGTGAACGGATGATATGGAATCCCAAACTTGTCACAAACCATCCTACATAGCTTCACAAATGTGTATCCAAGAAGCCCAGCAGGGACATTGAGAGAAGAAGCCATCCCCGTAGACAAGATGAG